>CM064512.1:9673095-10067587 GCA_032716605.1 Paralithodes platypus
CAACTGTGTTTTGATCAATAATTGGGATCAGCAATATTTACACATGATGTTCTTCTTTTCGAGTGAGATATACAACCATGTGCCTACACTTACCCACCCTATTCAACATCTGACAGACATTAATACAGCACAGAGCGGGCCCATGTGTTTTTCTTTGTGCAATTTTAACTATCTGGATTTCTTTTTGGACGGGATTTGCTTTTTGATTAACCCTTTCTGTACCGGTGACGTATTTTGTATTTGATTTCCGCTACATTTAGACATTTGTGTTCAGCTTAGGAAGGACGTCTACTAATTAAAAGGCTACACACCATCTCAATCAATCCTTTTAGCTTCTACATATCCTTCCTTAGCTTCATAAAACTCTGAATGTAGCTGAAATTCAAATACAATATACGTCACCGGTATAGAAGGGGTTAATAGTCTATATAGATTTGTAGATATGTTTCAATAATTCGAAATAGTTGAGGTCCACGAATGTTTACAAGTGACTGTACCAGGTTGTCGAATGTTTACAAGTGACTGTACCAGGTTGTCGAATGTTTACAAGTGACTGTACCAGGTTGTCGAATGTTTACAAGTGACTGTACCAGGTTGTCGAATGTTTACAAGTGACTGTACCAGGTTGTCGAATGTTTACAAGTGACTGTACCAGGTTGTCGAATGTTTACAAGTGACTGTACCAGGTTGTCGAATGTTTACAAGTGACTGTACCAGGTTGTCGAATGTTTACAAGTGACTGTACCAGGTTGTCGAATGTTTACAAGTGACTGTACCAGGTTGTCGAATGTTTACAAGTGACTGTACCAGGTTGTCGAATGTTTACAAGTGACTGTACCAGGTTGTCGAATGTTTACAAGTGACTGTAGCAGGTTGTCGAAAGTTACAAGTGACTGTACCAGGTTGTCGAATGTTTACAAGTGACCTGTACCAGGTTTGTCGAATGTTTACAAGTGACTGTACCAGGTTGTCGAATGTTTACAAGTGACTGTACCAGGTTGTCGAATGTTTACAAGTGACTGTACCAGGTTGTCGAATGTTTACAAGTGACTGTACCAGGTTGTCGAATGTTTACAAGTGACTGTACCAGGTTGTCGAATGTTTACAAGTGACTGTACCAGGTTGTCGAATGTTTACAAGTGACTGTACCAGGTTGTCGAATGTTTACAAGTGACTGTACCAGGTTGTCGAATGTTTACAAGTGACTGTACCAGGTTGTCGAATGTACAAGTGACTGTACCAGGTTGTCGAATGTTTACAAGTGACTGTACCAGGTTGTCGAATGTTTACAAGTGACTGTACCAGGTTGTCGAATGTTTACAAGTGACTGTACCAGGTTGTCGAAAGTTTACAAGTGACTGTACCAGGTTGTCGAATGTTACAAGTGACTGTACCAGGTTGTCGAAGTTTACAAGTGACTGTACCAGGTTGTCGAATGTTTACAAGTGACTGTACCAGGTTGTCGAATGTTTACAAGTGACTGTACCAGGTTGTCGAATGTTTACAAGTGACTGTACCAGGTTGTCGAATGTTTACAAGTGACTGTACCAGGTTATCGAATGTTTACAAGTGACTGTACCAGGTTGTCGAATGTTTACAAAGTGAATGTACCAGGTCGAATGTTTACAAGTGACTGTACCAGGTTGTCGAATGTTTACAAGTGACTGTACCAGGTTATCGAATGTTTACAAGTGACTGTACCAGGTTGTCGAATGTTACAAGTGACTGTACCAGGTTGTCGAATGTTTACAAGTGACTGTACCAGGTTGTCGAATGTTTACAAGTGACTGTACCAGGTTGTCGAATGTTTACAAGTGACTGTACCAGGTTGTCGAATGTTTACAAGTGACTGTACCAGGTTGTCGAAAGTTTACAAGTGACTGTACCAGGTTGTCGAATGTTTACAAGTGACTGTACCAGGTTGTCGAAAGTTTACAAGTGACTGTACCAGGTTGTCGAATGTTTACAAGTGACTGTACCAGGTTGTCGAATGTTTACAAGTGACTGTACCAGGTTGTCGAATGTTTACAAGTGACTGTACCAGGTTGTCGAATGTTTACAAGTGACTGTACCAGGTTATCGAATGTTTACAAGTGACTGTACCAGGTTGTCGAATGTTTACAAGTGACTGTACCAGGTTGTCGAATGTTTACAAGTGACTGTACCAGGTTGTCGAATGTTTACAAGTGACTGTACCAGGTTGTCGAATGTTTACAAGTGACTGTACCAGGTTGTCGAATGTTTACAAGTGACTGTACCAGGTTGTCGAATGTTTACAGGTGACTGTACCAGGTTGTCGAATGTTTACAAGTGACTGTACCAGGTTGTCGAATGTTTACAAGTGACTGTACCAGGTTGTCGAATGTTTACAAGTGACTGTACCAGGTTGTCGAATGTTTACAAGTGACTGTACCAGGTTGTCGAATGTTTACAAGTGACTGTACCAGGTTGTCGAATGTTTACAAGTGACTGTACCAGGTTGTCGAATGTTTACAAGTGACTGTACCAGGTTGTCGAATGTTTACAAGTGACTGTACCAGGTTGTCGAATGTTTACAAGTGACTGTACCAGGTTGTCGAATGTTTACAAGTGACTGTACCAGGTTGTCGAATGTTTACAAGTGACTGTACCAGGTTGTCGAATGTTTACAAGTGACTGTACCAGGTTGTCGAATGTTTACAAGTGACTGTACCAGGTTGTCGAATTGTAGCAATTTAGTTCGAAGACTAGAATGAATATGAGAAGGGAGACAATAAAACTGACACGAAATAGCATTGTTTTGACCATGTTATCACATCCAAAGACATTAGTTTATGTCATGCTTAGGGGAGCCGGATTTCGATTAAGGGGAGATTTCCACTTGAGGGATTTTTTTCTTGACTCCTTTCTCCCTCATGTTTAGCCCCATTGGTTTTCTAATTTGAAGACGTTTGCCCCATTCTTTTGACGATTTTAAGAACTTTCAACCCATTTCTGTCAATTTTAAGACCTTTCGTGCCATTTAGGTGTCAATGTTATCCTGGCGAGCGATAGCGAGCCTGTAATTTAAGAGGAACCGGCTTTCAGCCGGGACATTTTTCTACCGAAAAATGTAACAATTTATCTTGAAAGGGGCTCAAGGGGGTGTAATCTTAAGCTTGAAGGATATATAGGGACCAAACTAAAAACCTCCCCTTAAGGGGGTAGTACTCGGTTTTTCTGGACCCCCTTCTCCCTCGTGTTTAGCATATTAGTTAATATCTTCTCTCCACCAACCAACTTTACTCCTAAACTCGATTAATGAAATTAACAAACACATGTGGCAGTCCGGGGATTCGAACCCAGGACACTCACACCGAGATTTTAAGACGTTCAGCCCATTAGTTTGGGGAGTTTAACACCTTTTGCCCCATTTGGTTGTCAATTTTAAGACCTTTCATGCAATTTAGGTGTCGATATTTCCCTGGCGAGTGATAGCGAGCCTGTAATTTTTAGAGGAACCGGCCCTCGGGCGGGACATTTTTCTACCGAAAAATGTACAAATTTATCTTGAAGGGGCGGGGGGGTTCCAAGGGGTGTTTTTCTAAGCTTGTTGGAGGTGTAGTGAGGAAATTAAAAAATAAACCCTTAATAAATGAATAGACCTAAAAAAAAAAAAAAAAAAAAAAAAAATAGCCCCTTAATTAAGACTGTCTATTCTTCATTCGAGTTGTGGTTCGGGAGGAAAACAGGTAGATGTACCATATTCCTCCTTTTAACCACCGCAGGTGTAATGGTGATAGAACTCCTGCCTGTAAGGGTTCGAATCCTAGCCCTAGCTATTACATAATTTTACATATATACAACAATTTTACATTTGCACATTCACTAATAAAAATTATAATTATTGGACTTGGCTGTGTTGGTGGTCTAATGGTTTATATGCTTATGTTCTGGGTGTGGTGTCCCGAGTTCGAATCCCGGGTGGACCATATGCTTTCATTAGTTTATTCAAGCACATTGGGGTTTGTAATGGATGATTAATGTTAAGAACGGGGTGTTACTATTTCGTTTGACGCACTGCCAAGTACAGTGGAGGTCAGAAATCCATGATACACTATCCAAGGCACTCAAAAGACAGTGAAGTTTAACTAATGAAGCACATCGACTCGTAATTTACAAATACATCTCCGTGTTTCAATTGTTTAAGGGGGATGGTTCACTTTTTCGTCGATTTTATAATGTATTAATTATTTTTCTAGTTTCCTCCCTAGACCTCCATCAAACTAAAATAAAGAACCATTGGATCCCCCTTCTAGATTAATTTGTAAATTTTTCGGTAGAAAAATTTCCCTAAATCATAGACTCACTGTCATTCGCCAGGAAAAAAATCGACACCTATATAGTACGAAAGGTCTTAATATTGACAAGGAAATGGGGCGGAAGGTCTTAAAATCACCAAACTAATGAGCCGAACGTCATCAAATCTGAAAACTAATGAGGCTAAACATGAGGAAGAAGGGAGACCAGAAAAACGACCCATCTCCCCTTGACTAACTGAAGTGTACCACGAATTCCTGACAGTGACTATGCATTCGTGAACCGGACCACTTGAACACAACAATGATAACAATATAACAACCTCCTGATAACAATATAACAACCTCCTGATAACAATATAACAACCTCCTGATAACAATATAACAACCTCCTGATAACAATATAACAACCTCCTGATAACAATACAACAACCTCCTGATAACAATATAACAACCTCCTGATAACAATATAACAACCTCCTCATAACAATATAACAACCTCCTGATAACAATATAACAACCTCCTGATAACAATACAACAACCTCCTGATAACAATACAACAACCTCCTGATAACAATATAACAACCTCCTGATAACAATATAACAACCTCCTGATAACAATATAACAACCTCCTGATAACAATATAACAACCTCCTCATAACAATATAACAACCTCCTGATAACAATATAACAACCTCCTGATAACAATACAACAACCTCCTGATAACAATACAACAACCTCCTGATAACAATATAACAACCTCCTGATAACAATATAACAACCTCCTGATAACAATATAACAACCTCCTGATAACAATATAACAACCTCCTGATAACAATATAACAACCTCCTCATAACAATATAACAACCTCCTGATAACAATATAACAACCTCCTGATAACAATATAACAACCTCCTGATAACAATACAACAACCTCCTGATAACAATGAGACTGTGAGTGTTGACAAGTGAAATCCAAGGAGCCGTTGATATGGCTTAAGGGGAGATTTCCACTCGAGGGATTTTTTTCTTTACCCTTTTCTCCCTCATGTTTAGCCCCATTGCTTTTTGAGATTTTAAGACGTTCGCCCCATTAGTTTGGCGAATTTAAGAACTTTCACCCCATTTATGTCACTTTTAAGACCTTTCGTCCCATTTAGGTGTCGATTTTTTCCTGGCGAGCGATAGCGAGCCTGTAATTTAAGAGGAACCGGCTTTTCTACCGAAAAATGTACAAATTTATCTTGAAAGGGGGTCAAGGGGGTGTAATTTCAAGCTTGATGGAAGTCTAGGAAACACACTAAAAACCTCCCCTTAATCAAATGTTTAATATGCTTCGCCAGCGTCAGGTCAGGTGAAGGTATTGAGGGATTGGCCTTTACAACGGCACCTCGTAGCTACTTTTACTTTTCCTATTTTCTGAAGAGTGTAGAGAGGGGAGAAGGGGTGTTGGAGAGAGAGAGGAAGCTGTTGGAGTGGCTAAGTTATGTGTGTTATTAGTGAGTGTAGAGAGGGGAGAAGGGGTGTTGGAGAGAGAGAGGAAGCTGTTGGAGTGGCTAAGTTATGTGTGTTATTAGTGAGTAGAGAGAGGGGAGAAGGGGTGTTGGAGAGAGAGAGGAAGCTGTTGGAGTGGCTAAGTTATGTGTGTTATTAGTGAGTGTAGAGAGAGGGGAGAAGGGGTGTTGGAGAGAGAGAGGAAGCTGTTGGAGTGGCTAAGTTATGTGTGTTATTAGTGAGTGTAGAGAGAGGGGAGAAGGGGTGTTGGAGAGAGAGGGGAAGCTGTTGGAGTGGCTAAGTTATGTGTGTTATTAATCTGTATACGTCGTCGTATCATTTACTTCTTCTTCTGTACAAACATTGTACAGATACTCCTGTCCAAAACTGTATAACCTCCTGCATATACAGTAGAGTGATTGCAATAGATAGATAGATAGATAGATAGATAGATAGATAGATGGATGGATGGATGGATGGATATAGAGTGATTTTTTTTTTTTTTTTTTTTTTTTTTTTTTTTTAACGCCTATGATATGTTGATAATTGTTCTTGGGCCACAAATAGCAAATCACAAACAAAAATGTCCTCAATGTTTCAAGTTTATCAGCAGACAGTGTGGACCATCTCTTTATTGTGTAGGTATATATATATGATTATGTTAAGGAATAGTAGAGATCATCAGTAAATGTTGCAGCGAGGGAGTTGGATGGAGAGAGAGAGAGAGAGAGAGATGGGGGGCTGTACAATTACTTATGGAAATCTGTGTACCTCTTGTGCTTGTGCGTGACTGCTCTATTAAGGGGAGATTTCCACTTGAGGGATTTTTTTCTGGACCCCTTTCTCCCTCATGTTTAGCCCCATTGCTTTTGAGATTTTAAGACCTTCGCCCTAGTATTTTAGATATTTTAAGACATTTTGCCCCATTTCTGTCAATTTTACGACCTTTCGTGCCGTTAAGGTGTCGATTTTTTCCTGGCGAGCGATAGCGAGCCTGTAATTTAAGAGCAACCGGCCTCCGGCCGGGACATTTTTCTACGGAAAAATTACAAATTTATCTTGAAAGAGGGTCTAGGGGGTGTAATTTTAAGCTTGATGAAAAAGTAGGGAACAAACTAAATACCTCCCCTTAATGACATTTGTATTTCGGTTATGTGATGGGTATGAACTAAGATTGCTATGTTTACTTATACACACACACACACACACACACACATATATTTATTTATATATATATATATATATATATATATATATATATATATATATATATATATATATATATATATATATATAATGACACGGTTTACAACAAATATATTCATGTATTATTGGTGTGGACTGTACCATGTTGTAAAGGGCGTGAGGGTGGTGGATGCGGAAATCACCAGAAATCACTCCACCTTTACATAATGCTTACTGCCTGCATGTAAACCAGAGTATATTTACATTTATATATGTATTCAGATTTATTTTCACCAAACCACCAATTGACCACTTGCGAGTGTCAGGCTATAAGGAAGTTGGAGCCGTGAACATCGATATTAAACAGAAATGCAACAATAATGTAGGCTTTTGATGGATAAATGGTATGTTGAATTGGGTTTTATGAATTTATAAATTTACTACGACCGTATGTTACCTGTACATTCTGTTAAATATCGTTGTCTACAGCTCCAACTTCCTTATAGCCCGAAACTCGCAAGTGGTCAATTAATTTACGAATAAACCTAACTAATGAAACAATTAAAGTAATGCATACATGTGGTACTCCAAGGACTCGAACCTAGGATACTCACGCCGAAATTCCGTACACTAAGCACACAGGAACATGCCCCATAGCTGGGGGGTGGCCGACTCGAGACAGAGCCCGAACAGAAACAACATTTAAAGTTCCAATTCTTAGGGTTGGGGACCACTTTCGTGTTCCCTCGCCCCTTTCTCTGTCTCGTCTAGTAGGTGAATTTTACCCTGTGCAATTTCCTATTTAAGAAAGCATCTTTGTATTAAGGGGAGACGGACCGTTTGTTTTGTGTTTCTATTAATTCATGTGTTCCTTGATTTCTTACTTTTCTCGCTAGACCTCCATCAAGCTTAGAAAAGCACCCCCTAGACACCCCTTCAAGATAAATTTGTACATTTTTCGGTAGAAAAATTTCCCGGCCGAAGGCCGCTTCCTCTTAAAATTGCAGGGTCGCTATTGCTCGCCAGGAAATAATCGACACCTAAAGAGCACGAAAGGTCTTAAAATTGACAACGAAATGGGGCGAAAGGTGTTAAAATCGCCAAACTAATGGGCCGAACGTGTGATAATCTCAAAACTAGTGGGGCTAAACATTAGGGAGAAGAGGGTCCAGACAAACGGTCTGCCTCTCCTTAAAACCGGTATAACACAACATCTGAGTGTGTGTGTGTGGAGAGTGTTAGTGAGTGTCTGAGTGTGTGAGTGAGCCTCTGAGTGTGTGCATATGCAACATCTTACGTGAGTGAGATAGTGTAAAATCGTGGGTGGGTGGGTGTGTGGGTGTGGGTGGGTGTGGGTGTATGTGTGGGTGGGTGGGTGTGGGTGGGTGGGTGTGTGTGTATGTGTGGGTGGGTGGGTGGGTGTGTGTTTGTGTGTGTGGACAAGCGGTGGTGTGTTTAAAGGTACAACATTAACGAACTATTTAGGTTTGCAGGTACATGAGGTTTAGGGCGACAGTTTAAGTGTACACATCTCTTTAAAATACGTTGAAATGGAGTGTTTTCGGTTAGGTTAGGTAAGTTGTGTGTGTGTGGGTGTGTGTGTGTGGGTGTGGGTGTGGGTGTGTGAAATAGCTCGTGAGGGAGTGTACAAAAGCCTGTGTGAGCGCTTCACAGATTTGGGGTGTGTGATAAAAAAGTGCAAAAAGCGTTTGGGAGTGGGAGTGTGAAGAAAGCATGTGTGAAAGTATGTGTAATTGTGTGTGAGTGTGTGTGAAATGTGTCGTGTGTGTCAGAGAGAGGGTGTGGTTGAGTGTGTCTGTACCTGCCACGTTCAACATAAAAACAACACATAACACACTTGGAGAAACCTGATCTGGTCGCAAAATATCCAACAAAAATATTCCCTTTCGATCGTTTCAGAATAACATAACATAACATAACATAACAACATAACATACCTGGAGAAGCCTGAACCTGAATATCCAACACAAATATTCCCTTTCGATCGTTTCAGTATAACATAACATAACATAACATAACATAACATAACATACCTGGCGAAACCTGAACCTGAATATCCAACAAAAATATTCCCTTTCGATCGTTTCAAAATGGAAGAACAAAAGAAATTGACATTTCTGAGGAAACCATTCGCTCTTGGACCGCGGCATTGTTTACTTTTAACCCGTTCAGCACCGGTGATGTAATTTCCGTCATATTCAGGCAACTATTAGACGATTTCATTCAGCTTAGGAAGGATGTCTACTAACCAAAGGGCTACAGATTGCCATGTATCCTTCGTAAGCTTCATAAAATCGTCTAAATGCAGCTAAATCATAAACAAAACGACATCGCTGGTACTGTATGGGTTAAAGTTTCTATACCAATTTATTATGCTTAGAATATTTTTCAATTTGACATTTTATATATAATCTTGTAAGCCAAAATACAATCGTAATAGCATTAATTTGTCTTTATCAATAGTCCTAAACACAAACTGAAATCAACACTCGTTCAAAATAATTCTCTAGAAACGAAACTTGTTAGTCATTCATTCATTTTCATTTTCCTTGTTTATATATATATATACAGTATATATATATATATATATATACTGTATATATATATATATTATTTCTCTCTCTCTCTCTCTATCTCTCACTGTCTCACTCTCTCTCTCTCTGCTTGTTATGTTTGAACCGGCCCGACATAATTATATCTTACAGTATAATTATTAAACTTGAGGTAAGGCCAATAGATAGTGTTAGGCACCGCAGTCATTCGCACACTATACTCATTTTTGTTTAACCTGGCGGAATGTTTAAGGGGGTACTACTCGCTTTTTCTGGACCCCCTTCTCCCTCATGTTTAGCATATTAGTTTTGAGGTTTTAAGACGTTCGTTCCGTTAGTTTGGCGATTTTGAAACCTTTCGCCTCATATTTTGAAACCTTTCGCCTCATATTTTTGTCTATATTAACAGGATTCGAACTAATCACACTTAACCCTTTTTACTACCACAGATCCTTCTTAAACTGCACAAAATCGTCTAAATATAGCGATAATATAACTAAAAAGACGTCTCGGCATAGAAGGGGTTAACACCATATTTGGCTATATTTTGTTTGAGAATAGCTGATTATTTAACCCTTTCAGTACCAGCGACGTGTGTTATAGTTTAGTCTGGCTATATTTAGACGATATTATGCAGTTTAAGGGGAGATTTCCACCGGGAGGATTTTTTTCTGAACCTCTTTCTCCCTCATGTTTAGCCCCATTGCTTGTGAGATTTAAAGACGCTTGCCCCATTAGTTTGGCGATTTTAAGAACCCTCGCCCCATTTCTGTCAATTTTAAGACCATTCGTGCCATTTAGGTATCGATTTTTTTCCTGGCGAGCGATAGCGAGCCTGTAATTTAAGGGGAACCGGCCTTCTACCGAAAAATGTACAAATTTATCTTGAAAGTGGGTCAAGGGAGAGTAATTTTAAGCTTGATGGAAGTCTAGGGAATCAACTAAAACCCTCTAGAAGGATCTGTGGGGTAATCAGAAGGCTTGGTTGAGATAGATGGAAGCCTATATTATTGCTAGAGGTCCTTCCTAAGCTGAGTAAAATCGCTTCATAGTTGCCAGAATATAATGAAAAGGACGTCCCCGATACTGAACGGGTTAAGGGGAGGCAGACCGTTATTCTGGACCCCCTTCTCTCTAATGTTTAGCCCCACTAGTTTTGAGATTATAAGACGTTCGGCCTATTAGTTTGGCGATTTTAACACCTTTCGCCCCATTTCGTTGTCAATTTTAAGACCTTTCGTGCCATTTAGGTGTTGATTATTTCCTGGCGAGCCTGCAATTTTAAGAGGAACCGGCCTCCGGCCGGGAAAATGTTCTACCGAAAAATGTACAAATTTATCTTGAAGGGGGTGTTTTTCTAAGCTTGATGGAGGCCTAGGGAGGAAACTAAACAAAATATATGAATATATTAATTAATAGACCAAGCAAACGGTCAGTCTCGCCGTAAGATGGGGATAAGTCAGTGTCTCGCCAGTAGGGTTGATAAAAACTCCTACTGCTACTGTAAAGGTTGCTTGTACACTTACCGGTTATATTGTAGGACTTGCCGTTATAGGAGTTTATAAAATTAAGGGACCAACTTCGTTTTATTTTGTTCTCTCTCTCTCTCCAGGTTGTATCCATTTGGCCCCTTTCAGCCTACTGTTTTAAGACGTTTATCCCCATTCAAGTGTCAATTTTTTCCATATTTTTTTATAATAATTTTGACAGTAGGCTAAATTTGTAAATTTTTCGATAGAAAAGTGTCTACTGCGAAGCCGGATTTCTCCATACAATGCTGGCTCGCTATCGCTTGCCAGGAAGAAATCGACACCTACAGTAGATGGGGATAAACGTCTTAAAACAGTAGGCTGAATGGGGCCGAATGGATACAAGCCAGAGAAAGAGAGAAAAGGAGATACAAAATAGCAGGTGACCCCCCTTCATTTTCGGACTTGCTGGAAGATGTTTTTATTATTCAAACACACCTTATTTGTATTATTGTGGCACCAGTTGGCCTTCACGTGTTACCATAATGTTAAAATAATTCACACACACACACACACACACACACACACACACACACATACATATATACACACAGACTCACACATACATACGCACACACAGACACACATACATACCGGTATATATATATATATATATATATACAGTATATACACACACACACACACACACACACACACATATACACACACACACAGCCCGTAGCCTAGTAGGTAGAGCTCTCGTCTCACACACGAGGGGTCGGGGATTCAATCCCCGGCCGGGCGGAGACAAATTGGGCTTGTCTCCTTTCATGTGTTAGCCTCAGTTCACCTAGCTGTAAATAGGTACCTGGAATAAGTGGACGACGTTGTGACGTCCCATCTGGGGTTGGCAAAAATGGTACAAGGCGAGATGGGTATCATATGGTTCACGTAAGCTGATGGCTACCTAAGCCTTCGGGCGAGACGGTACCGTCTATAGTGAGAATGGTACCATACAGATCCACCCTAAGCCTTCGTTTCCGATGTCGCCAATTGGCTAAAAATACAGACTACACACACATCCACAGCCATTCCAACGATACATATAACACCTACACATACAGGAGGCGGGAAATAACGAGCATGCTCACTCCCGCAATACAACTAGAGTAAGTACACACACACACACACACACACACACACATACATATTTGAATGTGTATGTATATTAATGTGTTTGTGTGAGCTATTGTGTGTGTGTGTACGTATACTATGAAGGTGTTCAGCCCACGTACACACACATGTACGTGTTAGTGCGGTCAGTAGTATAGTAATAATAGTCTCATACCTCACAACTTTCACTCTCTGGTATCTTGGTGGAATGTGCCGGGAGAGAGAGAGAGAGAGAGAACAAGGGAGAGTGAGAGAGAGAGAACGAGAGAAAGAGAGGTTTACATAGATACACTGGCCACACAGACCTTACGATCCCAGCGAGGTGGTCAGAGCAAAATTCTAGTAGAGATGACATACCCGATAGAAATGAAAAGTTGAAGGAAAGGATAGAAAAGAAAAGAGAGAGAGAGAGTGAGAGTGAGAGAGAGAAAAAAGAAAGTGAGGGAGAAAAGAAAGAGGGAGAATAAAGAGAGAGAGAGCGAGAGAGAGAGAGAGAAGGGGGGGAGGGGGACTGTGTTAGTATGAAGAATTAAAGGCCATATCAACCCCTTCAGTACCGGTGACGTCCTTTTCATCATATTCTGGCAACTATAAGACGATTATATTCAGCTTAGGAAGAACGTCTAGCAATTAAAAGGCTACAGACTATCTCAATAAATCCTTTTAGCTGCCATATATCCTTCCTAAGCTTCATAAAATCGTCTAAATGTAGCTGAAATCAAATATAAAAGACGTCACTGGTACTGTAAGGGTTAAGGGGAGATTTCTACTGGAGGGATTATTTTCTGGACCCCTTTCTCCCTCATGTTTAGCCCCATTGCTTTTTTAATATTTTAAGATGTTTGCCCCATTAGTTTGGCGATTTTAAGAACTGTTGCCCCCTTTTAAGACCCTTCGTCCCATTTAGGTGTCGATTATTTCCTGGCGAGCGATAGCAAACCTGAAATTTTAAGAGGAACAGGCCTTTGGCCGGGACATTTTTCTACCGAAAAATGTACAAATATATCTTGAAGGGGATTCCTGGATTTGTTTTTGTTTTTTATTTGTATTACTATTATTTATTTATTTACTTGTTTTAAGTTTGATAGAGGTCTAGGGAGGAAACTAGACAAATAATATATAAATGAAAACAACGACCCCAAAAATGAAGCATCCCCCTTAAGCGGTCTATCAGGTGAAGAAGAGAGAAAGGTTCGACTGTAAGGGATATGTTATTTACATATTGTTTGGGTCACCACCACCATCCGATATTATTGTAACTATCTCTCTCTTTGAGTGGTATGTGTTTATTGTACATATACTTTCTATATGTGTATCTGTTTTTGTGTATCTATTTAATATTATTGATATGTTTGTCTTCCTTTCTATCTTTATCTATCGATCGATCTATATATCTATCTATCTCTCTCTCTCTCTCTATATATATATATATATATACCTGTCTACCTACTTAACAATCTGCTTTCTCTCTCTCTCTCTCTTTCTCTCTCTCTCTCTCTCTGTCTCTCTCTCTCTCTCTCCGGCGTTGTTGTTTATACACCGTTACATAATAACTTCCTAGTTTGTTTTACCCCTCTCCTCCCTGAACCCTAATTAATCATAAGGACACTGCGCATGCGTCACACTCCCACACTCAAATGACGGACAGTTGGATACAAATTTCCCAAGGAGCTTAAATAAATTATATACTGTATTTATAAAACCTTAATATTTCAAAACAACTTGTGGTATATTGGAACATTTTATTCTTTTAACCTACTGTATATTTCATATTAAGATTGAAAAAAAGAGACTTGAATTATTAACTATTTTTCGACTGTGAACTACTCAAATCTTGGCCCCATTCATTGTTCTTGCCTCTCACTAAAACATTATGCTTTCCATAATGCAGTTGGGTCGAGTACATGACTAGATTGATATACAAAATTCGAAAATGGATATTAGTCGTGATCGTGTATTCAACCTTTAACTGTGGCGGTGGTGTAATGATTTAGGTGCTTATGTTCTGGGTGTGGTGTCCCGAGTTCAAATCCCGTGAACCCCATATGCTTTCATTAGTTTATTCAAGTACATTGGGGTTTGTAATTGATGATTAATGTTAAGAACGGGGTGTTACTTAATTATACAATACGTGAGTTGATTATTCATATATTTACTAAATAATAAATCCAAACTCGTGCTTGATTACGTTACCCAGAGTTTTACATTTACTGAATTCAAAGCACTGTTATCAATTCAAAGCACTGTTATCTATTATTTAACTAGCGCTGAAGATACCTGTCAAGAGTAATCAAAAGCTCCCCTGCTTCCACTTATAATAAAAACCCGCTCCCTCTTCAAAGCTTAATTGCACAGTCGGCCAAATAAGTGATGTCGCGGTGCAAAGCATATTTCGATCAATAATTGGTATCAGCACTATCTAAGCATTAATTCATCGTTTCGAGGTAGATATACAAACATGTTCCTATATTTACACACCCTATTCAACATCTGACAGACATTAATACAGCACAGAGCGAGCAAAATATAATGGCAGCGGAGATACGATATAGTTAGCCAACCGTACTTTTTTATTTAATTATTTTTATTTTTTTATTTTTCGGTCGAATGCCGGTTTTTCCTGGATTGCCGAGCGGCCCTTTGGCTAGCCAGGAAAAAAAGCGACACAAACATGAGAAGAAACCTCTTTTAATCGCCAAAATTATGGGGCAAGAGGTGTTGACTGGTAAATTAATTGGGGCGAAATAGAGGGAGGAGATCAGATTAGATAATGTTAAGGGGAGGCAGACCGTTTTTCTGGACCCCCTTTCTCCCTAATGTTTAGCCCCACAAGTTTTGAGATTATAAGACGTTCGGCCCATTAGTTTGGCGATTTTAACACCTTTCGCCCCATTTCGTTGTCAATTTTAAGACCTTTCGTGCTATTTAGGTGTCAATTATTTCCTGGCAAGCGATAGCGAGCCTGAAATTTTAAGAGAAACCGGCCTTCGGCCGGGAAATTTTTCTACCGAAAAATTTACAAATTTATCTTGAAGGGGGGTCTAGGGGGTGTTTTTCTAAGCTTGATGGAGGTCTAGGGAGGAAACTAAAAAATAATATGAATAAATGAATTAAGGGGGGTGACCTGCTTTTTGTTATTTCTGTCCTTTTCTCTCTTTCTCTGGCTTGTATCCATTCGGCCCCATTCAGCCAACTATTTTAAGACGTTTATCCCCATCTAGGTGTCGATTTCTTCCTGGCGAGCGATAGCGAGCCAGCATTATATGAAGAAATCCGGCTTCGCCGGAGACATTTTTCTATCGAAAAATTTACACATTTAGCCTGCTGTCAAACAAAAATAAAAAATATGCTGGCTCGCTACCGCTCACCAGTAAACAATTGACACCTGGATGGGGATAAACGTCTTAAAACAGTAGGCTGAATGGGGCCAAAGGGATACAAGTCAGAGAAAGATAGAAAAGGACAGAACAAAAACAGGTCACCCCCCTTAATAGACCAAACAAACGGCCCCTGTCCCCTTAAACTGTGTGTAGTAAAGCTACCCGGATACTGTCAACATGTAGGACCTCACATCCAAAGTACATACATACTTTAATCTCTAACCGTTTTGGTAAGATGATCCTCAGGGTATTAGAGTGTTGAGCCTATAATTGGGCTTTATAATTGGGGTTGTGTGGGACAGGGATCTGCCTTGCTTAGGCCAATCGGCTTTCTGCAGACTCCCATTTTCTTATGTTCTTATACACTCTTGAGTACATAAAACTCTATATACTTTGCTCACATCGCCTTCCACCGTCATAAAGTGAAAGCTGTGTTGGTGGTGTAATGGTATAGATGCTTATGTTATAGGTGTGGTGTTCCGAGTTCGAATCCCGGGAGAACCGTATGCTTTCATTAGTTTATTCAAGTACTGTACATTAGGTTTTGTAATGGATGATTAATGTTAAGAACGGGGTGTATCTTAAATCCTAATGTTTATGTCAGCACTACCATAGCTCATACCCATAGTATTAACTCTCACAATAGTACCTTTTAAAGACCAATTATTATACGTACGGGATTATGTTCAAAATGTTTACCTTAATAAAATACAATATATCTACACATACATACATACATACATACTTACTGACCAGTCTACATACATACATACATACATACATACATACATACATACAAACTGACCAGTCTACACACCCACATACATACATACATACATACATACATACATACATACATACATGCATACATACTGACCAGTCTACACACATACATACATACATACTTACTGACCAGTCTACATACATACATAAATACATGCATACATACATGCATACATACTGACCAGTCTACACACATACATACATACATACATACATACATACATACATACATACATACATACATACATACATACTGACCAGTCTACACACATACATACATACATACATACATACATACTGACCAGTCTACATACATACATACATACATGCATACATACTGACCATTCTACACACATACATACATACATACATACATACTTACTGACCAGTCTACATACATACATAAATACATACATACATACATACATACTGACCAGTCTACACACATACATACATACATACATACTTACTGACCAGTCTACATACATACATACATACATACATACATACATACATACATGCATACAAACTGACCAGTCTACACACACACATACATACTTACATACATACATACATACTGTACATGCATACATACATACATACATGCATGCATACATACATACATGCATACATACATACATACATTCATACATGCTAACATTTCATTTAAACAAACTATTAGCTCTTGGTTGATGTAATTTGCATTTAATCGATGTGATGATTAGAGGGTACAATCATGCCCAGAAGTCGGGTCTTAATTCCCTTATTAATTCAACTCGTGTTAGCTCTAGTAAAAAAATAAAAAATATATAAATAGATAAATAAATGATAAATATACATGTAAATATATACACTATATATATATATATATATATATATATATATATATATATATATATATATATATATATTCTCTCTCTTTCTCTGGCCTGTATCCATTTGGGCCCATTCAGCCAACTGTTTTAAGACGTTAATCCCCATCCAGGTGTTGATTTCTTCCTGGCGAGCGATAGCGAGCCAGCATTGTATGGAGAAATCCGGCTTCGCCGGAGAAATTTTTCTATCGAAAAATGTACAAATTTAACTTGCTGTCAAAACAAAAATATATATATATACTGGCTCTCTACCGCACCTGGATGTGGGTAAACGCTTTAAAATAGTAGGCTGAATGGGGCCGAATGGATAAAAGCCAAAGAGAGAGGGAGAGAAAGAAAAAACAAGCGAGGTGGGCTCCCTTAACGAGTGTTGTTACGTAGCGTACAGTATAATAACACAACTAGCGAGTCACGGTATATATACTGTATTGTATAATATATATCACTTACGTCACTCTCTTTCTCTCCTTTTCTCTCTCTCTTTGGCTTGTATCCATTCGGCCCCAGTCAGCCTATTGTTTTAAGACGTTTACCCCCATCCAGGTGTCAATATTTTCCTGTCGAGCGGTAGCGAGCCAGCATATACTGTATATTATTTGGTTTTGACAGCAAGCTAAATTTGTACATTTTTCGATAGAAAAATGTCTCCGGCGAAGCCGGATTTCTCCATACAATGCTGGCTCGCTATCGCTCGCCAGGAAGAAATCGACACCTAGATGGAGATAAACGTCTTAAAACAGTAGGCTGAATGGGGCCGAATGGATACAAACCAGAGAGAGAAAACAAGCGAGGTGGGCTCCCTTAACGAGTGTTGTTACGTAGCGTACAGGATAATAACCCTACTAGCGAGTCACGGTATATATCCTGTATTGTATATATATATAACGCTCTCTGCACCACCTAATGGATCACTTGCCTCACTCTGGTTGGCTCAGTTACCTGCCCTTGTTTCTCTCTTTCACTCCTTTTCTCTCTCTCTCTCTCTCTGGCTTGTATCCATTCGGCCCCAGTCAGCCTACTGTTTTAATACGTTTACCCCCATCTAGGTGTCAATATTTTCCTCAGCATATATATATTTTGGTTTTGACAGCAAGCTAAATTTGTACATTTTTCGATAGAAAAATGTCTCCGGCGAAGCCGGATTTCTCCATACAATGCTGGCTCGCTATCGCTCGCCAGGAAGAAATCGACACCTGGATGGGGATAAACGTCTTAAAACAGTATAGGCTGAATGGGGCCGAATGGATACAACCCATAGAGAGAAAACAAACGACCCATCTCCCTTAATGATTGTTGTTAAGTAGCGTACAGTATAGTAACTACAGTCAAGGTATATATACTGTATTGTGTACCGGTATACAGTATATATATACTGTATTGTGTACCGGTATACAGTATATATATACTGTATTGTGTACCGGTATACAGTATATATATACTGTATTGTGTACCGGTATACAGTATATACTGTATTGTGTACCGGTATACAGTATATACTGTATTGTGTACCGGTATACATTATATATATACTGTATTGTGTACCGGTATACAGTATATATATACTGTATTGTGTACCGGTATACAGTATATATATACTGTATTGTGTACCGGTATACAGTATATATATACTGTATTGTGTACCGGTATACAGTATATATCCTGTATTGTGTACCGGTATACAGTATATATATACTGTATTGTGTACCGGTATACAGTATATATATACTGTATTGTGTACCGGTATACAGTATATATATACTGTATTGTGTACCGGTATACAGTATATATATACTGTATTGTGTACCGGTATACAGTATATATATACTGTATTGTGTACCGGTATACAGTATATATATACTGTATTGTGTACCGGTATGCAGTAAGACCTTTCGTGCCATTAAGGTGTCGATTTTTTCCTGGCGAGCGATAGCGAGCCTGTAATTTAAGAGAAACCGGCTTTCAGCCGGGACATTTTTCTACCGAAAAATGTACAAATTTATCTTGAAAGGAGCTCAAGGGGGTGCAATCTTAAGCTTGATGGTTATCTAGAGACCAAACTAAAAACCTCCCCTTAAGGGGAGGTATTTAGTTTGTTCCCTACGTTTTCATCAAGCTTAAAATTACACCCCCTAGACCCCCTTTCAAGATAAATTTGTAATTTTTTCGGTAGAAAAATGTCCTGGCCGGAGGCCGGTTGCTCTTAAATTACAGGCTCGCTATCGCTCGCCAGGAAAAAATCGACACCTTAATGGCACGAAAGGTCTTAAAATTGACAGAAATGGGGCAAAATGTCTTAAAATTTCAAAACTACTAGGGCGAACGTCTTAAAATCTCAAAATCAATGGGGCTAAACATAAGGGAGAAAGGGGTCCAGAAAAAAATCCCTCAAGTAGAAACCTCCCCTTAACAGACCGTGACATATAGCAGAGTACTCGTATACCATTGTTCAATATTATATATTGAAGGTCCATGGTGTAATGGTTTAGGTGCTTATGTTCTGGGTGTGGTGTCCCGAGTTCGAATCCCGGGAGGGCCATAGGCTTTCATTAGTTTATTCAAGTGCATTGGGGTTTGTATTTGATATTGGGATATTGTACATGCTAAGATTGGTATGCAGGATTCGAAACTTCATAATACATCGTAGGCTTGTGCAGTATTCTTTAACGGTCTTCGTGGTGCAGTGCGTAGTGTGTTGGTTTTCGGTGTGAGCATCCTGGGTTCGAATCCCCGGACTGCCACATGTGTCTGTTAATTTCATTTATCGATTTTAGGAGTAAAGTTGGTTGGTGGAGAGAACATAATAATTAATATTAAAGAACGTTACTTATTAAATATTGATTCTTCGAAAGAAAATAAACGAATGAATGTTAATAAATATTTAATAATAGCGAGATCTCAAGAACTTCTATATTTCCGGTATAATTGTTTGCTTTCATATTTAATACTTTAAGGGGAGATATCCACTTGAGGGATTTTTTTTTCTTGACTCCTTTCTCCTTCATGTTTAGCCCCATTGCTTTTCTAATTTTAAGACGTTCGCCCAATTATTTTGACGATTTTAAGAACTTTCGACCCATATCTGTCAATTTTAAGACCTTTCGTGCCATTTAGGTGTCGATTTTATCCTGGCGAGCGATAGCGAGCCTGTTATTTAAGAGGAACCGGCTTTCAGCCGGGACATTTTTCTACTGAAAAATGTACAAATTTATCTTGAAAGGGGCTCAAGGGGGTGTAATCTTAAGCTTGATGGATATCTAGAGACCAAACTAAAAACCTCCCTTTAAAGGTATAACATAATGTACCTTGTATTTGGTTGCACACATGTCATTAATGCCTCTAAAAAACTGGGACTCCTGTACAGAGTTCGAGAATTCTTCACTGACGAGCAGTTGGCCGTAATATATAAAAGTCATGTGCATTCTCAGATGGATTACTGTTCACCTCTGTGGGGTGGAAGTGGAGTGGTTGCATTGAGGCAGTTGGACAGAATTCAAAATAAAGCTATTAGATTAATCAATAACCCTGCAATCACACAGGACCTTCCTACATTATCCATACGAAGAAACGTTGCATCCCTTGCATTATTCTATAGATATTTTCATAGCAATTGTTCCGAGGAACTTGCTTCAATTGTGCCGCCTCTCCACATCTTTCCCTGTAGAACTAGGGCAGCTGAGAGCGCCCATGAATTTACACTTTCTCCTCCACAATGCAGAACTTCTTATCAAAATTCATTTATCCCTAGAACTACTACTCTTTGGAATTCACTTCCCTCGAATTGCTTTCCACAAACTTACAATCTACAAATGTTTAAATCCAGTTGTTACAAACATTTTATGAATGGAGGATGCCTTTAGGCACATGGACCTTTTTGTTTTATCTGTGTTTTTCCTTCCTCCGTTCATGGTCTCTTTAAAAAAAAAATATATATATATATAACTAATTACTCATTACAATAATGGCATTGTATATAAATGCTTCCGGATATTTCTACACATGTGCCGTAAGAGGTAGGTAGTACACGGTAGTCTAAGGGGAGGCAGACCGTTTTTCTGGACCACCTTCTCCCTAATGTTTAGCCCCACTAGTGTTGAGATTATAAGACGTTCGGCCCATTAGTTTGGCGATTTTAACACCTTTCGCCCCATTCCGATGTCAATTTTAAGACCTTTCGTGCCATTTAGGTGTCGATTATCGATTATCTCCTGGCGAGCGATAGCGAGCCTGCAATTTTAAAAGGAATCGGGGCCGGAACATTTTTCTACCGAAAAATGTACACATTTATCTTGATGGGGGGTCTAGGGGGTGTTTTTCTAAGCTTGATGGAGGTCTAGGGAGGAAACTAAAAAGATATATGAATAAATGAATTAATAGACCAAACAAACGGCCAGTCTCCCCTTAAACTGTGTTATGCCACTTTAATGCCTTAACTTTATAACGACAAAATTGATATAATGTAAATTGAGCGTGTTTTGTAGACATATCACTAATACAACCAAACATGTAACTGTATTATAAATCATGAGAGATACATTATTAAACATTAAACTTGATGGCTTTCGTTCCATTAAATACTGAGTCAGTTATGTTAAGCTTTGGAACATATTAAGATATGTAATTAAATGAATGCATTGATTAAGTCAGAAAAGAAATAAGTGTTTGATATCACGCTTTTTCTTTAAGGGAGCTCAGACGGTATTGTGCAGCATAATTTACTGGTTCGGCTCAATGGTTTAAGGAAGGGGTTTAGTTTGCTCTCTAAACCTCTATCAAACTTAAAAAACACCCACAAGACCCCCCTTCGATATAAATGTGTACATTTTTCGGTAGAAAAATGTCCTGGCCGAAGGCCGATTCCTCTTCAAATACAGGCTCGCTATCGCTCGCCAAGAAAAAATCGACACCTAAATGGCACGAAAGGTCTTAATATTGGCAAAGGAATGGGACAAAAGGTCTGAAAATCGCCAAACTAATGGGGCGAATGTCTTGAAATTTCATAACTAATAGGGCTAAACATGAGGGAGGAGGAGGACTCGAAAAGCAACTGCCTCCCCTTAATTAAATATTTACCAACATGATCACTTTTATTTTCTTTCATAATGATCAACACGTAACATTATGTAAATCATAAAATATAACGGTGGTATAATATATGAGTGGGGTGTAATGGTGGTGTATATGAGTGGGGTGTAATGGTGGTGTATATGAGTGGGGTGTAATGGTGGTGTATATGAGTGGGGTGTAATGGTGGTGTATATGAGTGGGGTGTAATGGTGGTGTATATGAGTGGGGTGTAATGGTGGTGTATATGAGTGGGGTGTAATGGTGGTGTATATGAGTGGGGTGTAATGGTGGTGTATATGAGGGGTGTAATGGTGGTGTATATGAGTGGGGTGTAATGGTGGTGTATATGAGTGGGGTGTAATGGTGGTGTAATATATGAGTGGGGTGTAATGGTGGTGTATATGAGTGGGGTGTAATGGTGGTGTATATGAGTGGGGTGTAATGGTGGTGTATATGAGTGGGGTGTAATGGTGGTGTAAATGAGGGGGGTGTAATGGTGGTGTATATGAGTGGGGTGTAATGGTGGTGTATATGAGTGGGGTGTAATGGTGGTGTAAATGAGGGGGTGTAATGGTGGTGTATATGAGTGGGGTGTAATGGTGGTGTATATGAGTGGGGTGTAATGGTGGTGTATATGAGTGGGGTGTAATGGTGGTGTAAATGAGGGGGGTTTGTAATGGTGGTGTATATGAGTGGGGTGTAATGGTGGTGTATATGAGTGGGGTGTAATGGTGGTGTATATGAGTGGGGTGTAATGGTGGTGTAAATGAGGGGGGTGTAATGGTGGTGTATATGAGTGGGGTGTAATGGTGGTGTATATGAGTGGGGTGTAATGGTGGTGTATATGAGGGGGGTGTAATGGTGGTGTAAATGAGGGGGGTGTAATGGTGGTGTATATGAGTGGGGTGTAATGGTGGTGTATATGAGTGGGGTGTAATGGTGGTGTATATGAGTGGGGTGTAATGGTGGTGTATATGAGTGGGGTGTAATGGTGGTGTAATATATGAGTGGGGTGTAATGGTGGTGTATATGAGTGGGGTGTAATGGTGGTGTATATGAGTGGGGTGTAATGGTGGTGTATATGAGTGGGGTGTAATGGTGGTGTATATGAGTGGGGTGTAATGGTGGTGTATATGAGTGGGGTGTAATGGTGGTGTATATGAGTGGGGTGTAATGGTGGTGTATATGAGTGGGGTGTAATGGTGGTGTATATGAGTGGGGTGTAATGGTGGTGTAATATATGAGTGGGGTGTAATGGTGGTGTATATGAGTGGGGTGTAATGGTGGTGTATATGAGTGGGGTGTAATGGTGGTGTATATGAGTGGGGTGTAATGGTGGTGTATATGATTGGGGTGTAATGGTGGTGTATATGAGTGGGGTGTAATGGTGGTGTATATGAGTGGGGTGTAATGGTGGTGTATATGAGTGGGGTGTAATGGTGGTGTAATATATGAGTGGGGTGTAATGGTGGTGTATATGAGTGGGGTGTAATGGTGGTGTATATGAGTGGGGTGTAATGGTGGTGTATATGAGTGGGGTGTAATGGTGGTGTATATGAGTGGGGTGTAATGGTGGTGTATATGAGTGGGGTGTAATGGTGGTGTATATGAGTGGGGTGTAATGGTGGTGTAATATATGAGTGGGGTGTAATGGTGGTGTATATGAGTGGGGTGTAATGGTGGTGTATATGAGTGGGGTGTAATGGTGGTGTATATGAGTGGGGTGTAATGGTGGTGTATATGAGTGGGGTGTAATGGTGGTGTATATGAGTGGGGTGTAATGGTGGTGTATATGAGTGGGGTGTAATGGTGGTGTATATGAGTGGGGTGTAATGGTGGTGTATATGAGTGGGGTGTAATGGTGGTGTATATGAGTGGGGTGTAATGGTGGTGTATATGAGTGGGGTGTAATGGTGGTGTAATATATGAGTGGGGTGTAATGGTGGTGTATATGAGTGGGGTGTAATGGTGGTGTATATGAGTGGGGTGTAATGGTGGTGTATATGAGTGGGGTGTAATGGTGGTGTATATGAGTGGGGTGTAATGGTGGTGTATATGAGTGGGGTGTAATGGTGGTGTATATGAGTGGGGTGTAATGGTGGTGTATATGAGTGGGGTGTAATGGTGGTGTATATGAGTGGGGTGTAATGGTGGTGTATATGAGTGGGGTGTAATGGTGGTGTATATGAGTGGGGTGTAATGGTGGTGTATATGAGTGGGGTGTAATGGTGGTGTATATGAGTGGGGTGTAATGGTGGTGTAATATATGAGTGGGGTGTAATCCATGAGTGTTATACTAAATGGCACCCAACCACTGTTAAATGAGAAACTCTCTCTCGCGCATACATACACCACACCCACACACCACACACACACACACACACACCACACACACCACACACACACACACACACACACACACACACACACACACACACACACACACACCCACCTCCCCGTGGCGTAACTGATAGCGCGTCTGGCTCACAACCAGAAGGTCCCGGGTTCGAGACCCGGGCGGGGAAGAGACATTTGGGCAAGTCTCCTAACGGTGTAGCCTCTGTTCACCTAGCAGTATAAATAGGAACCTGGAATAAGTGGACGAAGTTGTGACGTCCCATCTGGGGTTGGTGATCGGTTACAAGGTGAGATGGGTATCGTACTGGTCAACCTAAGCCTTCGGGTGAGACTGGTACCGGTACCGTAGTAAGAATGGTACCGTACAGATTAACCCTAAGCCTTCGTTTCCAGATGTCGCCAATTGGCTAAAATACAGACTACACACACATCCACAGCCATTCCAACGATACATAAACACTTAACATGCATTTCACGCAATACATTCCCAGTTAAGGAGGCGCGATAATAATGAGCTTAGCTCGCATTGCGTGGATTCCCCCTAACGAACAAGCAAGTGAATAAAACACACACACACCACACCACACCACACCACACAACACAACACACACACACACACACAGCCCGTAGCCTAGTCGGCTCACACACGAGGGGTCGGGGGTTCAATCCCCGGCCGGGCGGAGACAAATTGGGCTTGTCTCCTTTCATGTGTTAGCCTCAGTTTACCTAGCTGTAAATAGGTACCTGGAATAGGTGGACGACGTTGTGACGTCCCATCTGGGGTTGGCAAAAATGGTACAAGGCGAGATGGGTATCATATGGTTCACCTAAGCTGATGGCTACCTACAGTAAGCCTTCGGGCGAGACGGTACCGTCTATAGTGAGAATGTTACCATACAGATCCACCCTAAGCCTTCGTTTCCGATGTCGCCAATTGGCTAAAATACAGACTACACACACATCCACAGCCATTCCAACGATACATATAACACCTAAACATATAGGAGGCGGGAAATAACGAGCATGCTCACTCCCGCAATACAACTAGAGTAAGTACAACTAGAGTAAGTACACACACACACACACACACACACACACACACACACACACACACACACACACACACACACACACACACACACTGCCTGTTATTTTAGAAGGAATCGGCCTTCAGCCGGGACATTTATCTTGAAAGGGGATATAGGTGGTGTTTTTGTAATCTTGATGGCGGCCTAGCGAGGAAAGTAAAATATGTATAATAAATACACATATATGTATAATAAATAAATATATGTGTAATATATATGTATAATAAATACACATGTATAATAAATAAATATATATGTAATATATATGTATAATAAATAAATATATATGTATAATATATATGTATAATAAATAAACATATATGTATAATAAATAAACATATATGTATAATAAATAAACATATATGTATAATAAATAAACATATATGTATAATAAATAAACATATATGTATAATAAATATGTATAATAAATAAACATATATTCATATTTTTTCACCAACCAACTTTACTTCTAAACTCAATTAATGAAATCAACAAGTATGTGGCACTCCAAGGACTCGAACCTAGGATACTCACACCGAAAACAAGCACTACCCCCTTAAGGGGAGGTTTTTACTGCTTTCCCTAGACTTCCATCAATCTTAAAATTACACGCCCTAGACCCCCTTTCAAGATAAATGTGTACATTTTTCGGTAGAAAAATGTCCTGGCCGAAGGCCGATTCCTCTTAAATTACAGGCTCGCTATCGCTCGCCAGGAAAAAATCGACACCTAGATGGCACGAAAGGTCTTAAAATTGACAGAAATGGGGCGAAAGTTCTTAAAATAATCCAACTAATGGGGCGAACGTCTTAAAATTTCAAAAGCATTGGGGCTAAACATGAGGGAGAAAGGGGTCCAGAAAAAAATCCCTCAAGTGGATATCTCGCCTTAACCCCTTCATCGCCATGCCGTATTTTAATCATATTGTTTTAGTTTATAATCTACCGACTCAAATGGGTGAATGCGATCTCGATAAATCCTCACATAGGTCCTTCTGAAACTGCATATAATCATCTCATGTTAGCCTGAATCATAGGTAAACAGGGAGTCATGGTGCTGAGGGGGTTAACGATTCTATTTATCTCGGGAGAGGCGTACGTTCTTTTGCTGTAGATTCACACTATCATTATACAGTATATCATCATCTGGCATCATCATTGAGTCGATCCACAATCTTCTCCTCCATTGATTCTCTCTCTCTCTCTCTCTCTCTCTCTCTCTCTCTCTCTCTCTCTCTCTCTCTCTCTCTCTCTCTCTCTCTCTCTCTCTAACCACCCACTCCACATTTTCCACTTTTCCTGAATATTAACCTTTACAGTACTATCTATCTATCTATCTGTCTCTCTGTCTATCGATCTATTTATCTATCTATCTATAATCTATCTATCTATCTATCTATCTATCTATCTATCTATCTATCTATCTTGCCGTCTCCACACTTTCTAACCACCCACTCCATATTTTCCACTTTTCCTGAACATTAACCTATACAGTACTATCTATCTATCTATCTATCTATCTATCTCCAGTGACTCTCTCTCTCTCCTGTTTCCTCACTCCACGTGTTGGCCTAGGGAGGAAACTAAAAAAATAAATAAAAAAAATAAAAAAATAAAAGAGGAAATAAATACGCCCATCTCCCCTTAAATAGATACGCCCATCTCCCCTTAAATAAATATATAAAGATTGACACCATCATCCTTCAGCATGGTTGACGACAGACCATCTTCTCCTTCAGTGAGTCTCTCTGTTTCCTCACACCACTTACTGTATACCTGGTTCACCTTCTTCCTCACGTTTAGCACCATTAGTTTTCAGAATTTATGACGTTCGGCCCATTAGTTTGGCGATTTTAAGACCTTTCGCGCCATATCATTGTCAATATTAAAACATTTCGTATAATTTAGGTGTCAATATTTTCATGGCGAGCGATAGCGAGCCTGCAATTTAAGAGACACCGGCCTTCGGCCGGGACATTTTTCGATAGAAAAATGTACAAATTTATCTTGAAGGAGGGTGGGGGGGGCGGGGGGGCTTAAGCTTGATAGTCTAGGGAGGAAACTAGAACACAAAAATTACAAAATATAAAGAAAGATGCATAAATGATGAAATAAATACGCCCCTCTCCCCTTGATGAATAAATACGCCCCTCCCTCCTTAATAAATACGCCCCTCTCCCCTTGATGAATAAATACGCCCCTCCCCCCTTAATAAATACGCCCCTCTCCCCTTAATAAATAAATACGCCCCTCCCCCCTTAATAAATACGCCCCTCCCCCCTTAATAAATACGCCCCACTCCCCTTGATGAATTAATACGCCCCTCCCCCCTTAATAAATAAGTAAAGATTGACTGCATCATCCTTCAGCATGAATGATGACAGACCATCTTCGCCAGTTTCCTCACATCACTTATATACCTTCCTTCCCGACACTTTCTAAAACACTACCACACACTTTCCAACACTTATACCCCTAACTGTAACGGTAGACGTCTTTTGTATCATATTCTTGCTATATTTAGACGATTGTGTGCAGTTTAAGAAGGATCTGTGGTAGTAAATTAAAAGGGTGATTAAGGGTGATTAAGTGAGATTGACGACAGACCATCTTCTCCTTCAGTGAGTCTCCCAGTTTCCTCACACCACTTATTATACCTACCTTCCCGACACTTTCTAAAACACTCCACACACTTTCCAACATCTTTATACCTCTACTGTAACGGCGACGTCTTTTTAGTTTTCAGGTTTTATGACTTACGGTCCATTAGTTTGCCGATTTTAAGACCTTTCGCCCCATATCTTTGTCAATATTAAGACTTTTCGTGTCATTTAGGTGTCGATATTTTCCTGGCGAGCGATAGCGAGCCTGTAACTTAAGAGGAACCGGCCTTCGGCCGGGAAATTTTTCTATCGAAAAATGTACATATTTATCTTGAAGGAGGGTCTGGGGGGGGGGGGGGGCTTGATGGTCTAGGGAGGAAACCAAAAACAAAAAAATATATAAAACACTCCACACTACCACACTCCACACTACCACACTCCACACTACCACACACTTTCCATCACATTTTAACTGCTTCTGTGTGGTGGCGTCTTCTCCATCTAGTCTGGCTGACATTTAAGTAGAGATGGGTCGTTTTTCTGGACCCCTTTCTCCCTCGGGTTTAGCCCCATTAGTTTTCAGGTTTTATGACGTTCGGCCCTTTAGTTTGGCGATTTCAACACCGTTCGCCCCATTTCGTTGTCAATTTTAAGACCTTTCGTGCCATTTAAGGGTCGATTTTTTCCTGGCGAGCGATAGCGAGCCTGGAGTTTTAAGAGAAACCGACCTTCGGCCGCCATTTTTCTACCGAAAAATGTAAAAATTATCTTGAAGAGGGGTCAAGGGGGTGTTTTTCTAAGCTTGATGTTCTAGCGAGGAAAATAAAAAGTAAATTAATCAATTAATAAATAACCCCAAAAAAGCAGCCACTATCCATCCCTTAACGATTCTACAGTTTAGGAACGAACCTCTTACAATGAAAATGGTACAAACTATATCAATTACCACACTTAATCTAATAGGTCCGGAAGTGTAACATCCGAGGTGAAGCCATTGATTTCGGGGGCTGATGAGTGATTGGTGTTTCTGATTGCTTGTGAGTGTGTGTTGTTGTTGTTTTTTTGTTTTTTGTTTTTTTTTTGGGGGGGAGGGAGGGGGGGACTATTATTTGTGTTCTTCTCCTATCACTTTTTTTTTTTTTTTTGCTGATCCTCCCTACCCCTTATTGTGGGAGTAAGGGCTGGCTACTGACTGACTGACTGTAGTAGGTCCTTCTAAACTTGATAGAATCGTGCAATGATATCCGGAGTTAAGATGACAATGATGGGGTTAAGATGCAATATTGATCCTGGCACCACCGAGGGTAATCTGCCTATTCAGTTTCCTGACACCAGTTTCCCCGCTTCACACTTTCTACGCCGCTCGCACTTTCCATGACGTTGCCTTCATTTACATCACCAGCAGTACAAAAAAAAAACACACCAAAAAAACCATGTATTTCCCCTCCTCTGGTTCAGTCCGTGTCTTTTTATACATGACTGCCTATACTACTTCCTCTTTCTAACTTTACCTCCCCTCCTTCCCCCACCACTCTTCTTTCCACTCCTAACTTTACCTTCCCCCACCACTCTTCTTTCCACTCCTAACTTTACCTTCCCCCACCACTCTTCTTTCCACTCCTAACTTTACCTTCCCTCCTTCCCCCACCACTCTTCTTTCCACTCCTAACTTTACCTTCCCTCCTTCCCCCACCACTCTTCTTTCCACTCCTAACTTTACCTTCCCCTCCTTCCCCCACCACTCTTCTTTCCACTCCTAACTTTACCTTCCCCTCCTTCCCCCACCACTCTTCTTTCCACTCCTAACTTTACCTTCCCCTCCTTCCCCCACCACTCTTCTTTCCACTCCTACCTACCCCCCCCCCCCCCCCCCACCCCCCTCAAAATAAAATGCACTAGCGGAAGAGATTGGAGTTCTCGAAAGGGGGTTCCAGTCCTGACGCTATTCTTGACTTACAATGTGCTGGCTTAATAATCCAGGAGGGGTAATAGCCTATGAAGTCCTATTTTAACTAACTGCTCTAGGGGAAGACACTGGATTTATCGAAAAGGGGCTCCAGTCGTGACGCTATATTTGACTTACAGTGTACTGGCTTAATACTCCAGAAGGAAGGGTTGATAGCTTCTGAAGTCCTGTTTTAACTAAATCTGCACTACATTCTTCATTGTTTCTCCACACAACGTAAAGTCAATAATCAGAAGAATATACCTTTACTTAAACTACTCTTTACCTTGTCTTTCTGTTCATTAACGTACTGTATATCAAATATGATGTCGTTTGCACTGAATTGGGGGATTATTTCAATTTTGCATTCAAATGGAAAGTTATAAATAATTAGGTAAGCTGTAGTGTACGGTGGCGCTAATAAGTCATGTCTCAGCTGTCATTACGTTTGGCTTGGTCTGTGCTGTATTAATGTCTGTCAGATGTTGAATAGGGTGGGTAAGTGTAGGAACATGTTTGTATACTTCACTCGATATGAAAAAATAAAGCTTAGACATTGCTGATACCAATTATTGATCAAAACATACTTGGTGCCGCGACATCACTTATTAGCGCGATTGTACAGTATATAATTATGTCTGTTCTGTACATTATTTGATTACTCCACCCACGTTCCCCTTAATGAACCTTTTATTTATTTATTGATTTATATTTTACTTTTTTTATTATATTTATTTATTTATTTATTTATTTATTTATTTTGTTTTTTGGGGGGGGCGGGGCTGACATTTACTGTTACACTCTTATATGCAGCTCCACCACTTGGGAATATCAACACAATAATTGAGATACTTACTGTAGTGAAGGTTCACTTTTGTTTACGTTTTGTACTCTATTACTACAGCAACTGTGGTCGATATCTGACTGAAACATTTCGTTGTAGAGAGTACCCGTTGAATGTTGTTGATGTATCATTTATACGAAAGCATTGAGGTGTTATTTAGCTAATTAATATCTATCTTGTGTTTTTACTCGGCCTGATGTAAATTAACACACAAGATTTGAACCCTCCTGCCCCGCAGGTCAGGTGAAGGCATTGAGGGATAAGCCTTTAAAACGGCACCTCGTATCTACTTTCCTATTTTATGAAGAGTGTAGAGAGGGGAGAAGGGGTGTTGGAGTGGCTTTGTTATGGGTGTTATTCGTGATTAGTCTACCCGTTTAGTACTCACCATTGGAGGGAAGGGCGGCGACCATGGCCACTGATACCAATATGAAGCACTTGACAGCGGCCACCATCCTTGCGGCCTCACAGCAACAGACACTCTGAAGCTCTTCACACACCTCCCAGCTTTATATAGCCTCGGCCCACACCCGCGCTTTCTCTCACGGTGCCACACATCTCTGAAGCTTCATGGGGGAGCCCCCCAGGATTGGAGGAGGATATAGAATTATTAGAAAAGTCGTTTTATTTATTTATTTTTTTTCTATGTGAGTGAGGGAGAGAAAAGGCAGAACAGTAGGCCAAAATGTCTAGACATACGGAGTTTAAAGCAATTTAAGTCATAGGAGGAGGGAAAGTTCCAGAGTTCAGCTGTTGAATTGAAGAAAGTCTGAGAGTAACGTTTTGCTCTTGGGTTGGAGAGTTGCATAGAGTAGGGGTGGGATTGTGTTGCAAGACGGGTACCACATGCCCTATGTAGAGGATATGGTATACGCTGGGAGAGCTCTGAGGAGCACTGATTATTGTAGTAGCGATAGAATAGCGAGAGAGATGCAACATTGCGGCGAAGAGAGAGTTTGCAAAGAGTTGGTGAATGGGTGGAATTAATGATGCGAAAGACTTTCTTTCTACTTTGTCTAGGAGTGCGATGCGAGAGGATCCTCCCCACACATATGAACAATACTCAATACAAGGACACACTGTGCCCCTGTACAGAGCAAGAAGCTGTGCAGGGGTAAAGACCCCCTTGAGGCGGTTGAGCACACCCAGCTTCTGGGAGGCTGGTTTAGCAAGACAGGTAATATGTTTTTTCCAAGTGAGAGCAGAAGAAAAAGAGACACCAAGAATATTGAGAGAAGATGAAGGATTGATTGTTGTATTGTTGAAGAATAAGGGATAGTCCACTGGGAGTTCCGGACGGGTAGATAGATGGAGAAATTGGGTTTTGGAAGCATTAAAGTCAACAAGGTTTTCTCTGCCCCAATTGGAAATAGTAGTTAGATCAGAAGATAAGTGTTGTATGGCTTCATTACGTTTGTCTTTGAGGGATTGCTGGCGGGGGCGTTCTGGATAACTAATTGAGTAGTGTAAGGTAGAGTCGTCTGCGTAGGAATGGATGGGACTGGAGGTACAGTTGAGAAGATCATTTATGAAAATTACAAAGAGAATAGGAGATAGGACAGAGCCCTGAGGAACACCGGAGTTGATAGGATGAGGAAGTGAGCGATGGCTGTCCACAACCGCAGCTATGGAACGGCCAGAAAGGAAATTAGAGACAAAGGCACAGATGAAGGGATAGAAACCGAAGGAGGGTAGTTTAGAAATTAGAGATTTGTGCCAGACTCTATCGAAAGCTTTTGATATGTCTAGCGCAATAGAAAAGGTCTCACCAAAGTCCCGAAAGGAGGATGACCAAGAGTTAGTAAGATATGAAAGAAGATCACTAGTAGAGCGACCTATGAGGAAGCCATACTGGCGATCTGAGAGTAGATTATGAGAAGAGAAATGCTTAAGAAATTTGGAAGCAAGAATAGTTTAAAAAACTTTAGAGATACAAGAGATGAGAGCAATTGGACGATAGTTGGAGGGTTGAGAACGGTCACCCTTCTTTGGGACAGGTTGAATGAGAGCAAACTTCCCGCATGAAGGGAAGACGTTAGAGGAGAGACAGAGATGAAAGAGTTTGCCTAGGCAGGGAGTCTGCACGGAAGCACAGTTTTTTAGTACAACAGGAGGAACACCATCCGGACCTTACGCCTTCTTATTATTTAGCCCAGAGAGGGTAGAAAGTATATCTTTAGAAGAGATTAGGATATTAGGCATGGGTATTAAGTGAGAGGGGGGAGGGGTGGTGGAGAGGGAGGAATATCACCGGAATCATCCAAGGTGGAGTTTCTAGCAAAAGTTTGGCCAAAAAATTCAGCTTTGTCAGAGGAAGAAGTGATGATAGTGCTGTCAGAATGGAAAAGAGGAGGGAAAGACTAGGAAGAAAGATTGTTGGAGAAGTTTTTGGCTAGATGCCAGAAAGCTTGGGAAGAGCTAGAGTTGGATAGATCAGTGCATTTAATATTGATGAACGAGTGGTTGGCGAGTGAAGAACAGATTTGGCTTGATTCTGGGCAGAAACATAGGAAGAATGAGATTCTTGAGTTTTAAAGGTGGGGGCTCATGGGTTGAGATAAACATGGAATGATAATCGCCAAGCTGTACATAGTTATCTTGCAAAATGCAATGGCACTGAATTAATTATTAACAATGGTATAAAGGATTTTGTGGATCGTCTATATCGGGCCTGTGACATCACAAGAGTGTAAGTCCACCATCCAGTCTAGGATAAGGATACTGGTGTGACATCACTATGACGTCACAGGCCTGGTATAGACGATCCGCAAAATCCTTTATACCATTGTTAATACTTATTTCAGTGACGTTGCATTTTACAAGATAATTATATGCAGGTTGGCGATTATTTTTCCATGTTTACCTCAACCCATGAACCCCCACCTTTAAGGCGTCGGTATCGTTTGAATGTTTCCTCCTTATTGCCGACAGCAGTTGAACAAGCGTGAGTAAACCAAGATTTTTTTGCATTAGTCTGAGAGAAGGAAAATGGAACGTATGCCTCCATGCCAGAGAGGGTTTTTTGTTTTTCTATGTGAGTGAGGGAGGCAAAAGGCAGAACTGCCTGTAGCGAGTGCCTCCCCCAGAGTTGAAAGAGTGACAGGGCCACAATCAAGGAAGGGACGTTCGAGCCAAAATGTCATGACTTATTGTCATCATCATATCCTGTATATTGCCACCAGGGGGCGTCAAAGTAGACGGGAACTTTACCGCGAGCGATCGACCTATGTAAACGTGACGACAATACACCCGGATACTACAATCTTCCCAAAAAACCTTGGCCAAAAGCAGCCAGGGACCGAAGTAACCCATAATAGTGTATATGACTATTTGGCGCACATCAGTAGCAAACCAAATTATTCGTGAAGCAGAACGGACGTGGACCAAAGCCATTAACAATCAATTCACTTTAACTACTTAGCTCTGCCCGAATCAGCTGCAAACTAGCTACAGACCAAAAAGGTTCCTCAGATTCAACAATGTTTGGGTCAATTCAACAACTTAAGCACAGTTTGGACGAATATAGATGGCAGTTGCCCTGTTTTACACGCATGATGTAGATATGTGCTCAACTCTGCCTGCTTGTTTCTATTTCCGTAAGCGTGTGTAAAATTAATCAAATGTGGGCCGAGCAATTATACCAGGTAAGATTAAGGGGGGTGACCTGCTTTTTGTTATTTCTGTCCTTTTCTCTCTTTCTCTGACTTGTATCCATTCGGCCCCATTCAGCCAACTATTTTAAGACGTTTATCCTCATCTAGGTGTCGATTTTTTCCTGGCGAGCGATAGCGAGCCAGCATTATCTGAAGAAATCCGGCTTCGCCGGAGACATTTTTCTATCGAAAAATGTACAAATTTAGCCTGCTGTCAAACAAAACTAAAAAATATGCTGGCTCGCTAGCGCTCACCAGTAAAAAATTGACACCTGGATGGGGATAAACGTCTTAAAACAGTAGGCTGAATGGGGCCAAATGGATACAAGCCAGAGAAAGATAGAAAAGGACAGCACAAAAACAGGTCACCCCCCTTAAACCACTTCACTATGTTTGTGTAATGTTAAAGTGTTGTAGCCAATATAAATAACAATAGAATAAGAACAAATTATATAAACGCACCTTGGAGGAGGAGGATGTCGTGGGAGGCACAGAGGTAACTAGACTCGGTGTCTTGTCAAGTGAGGGTAAATTGAATCCCTTATCAGCTAATGTCTCAATACTTTGTGGAAAATATATGAAACTACTATATCTCTGCATAATATTAACCCTCTCCGACATATGACGCGATTTTGAGCCGATTAGGGATACTTTAAAGCCTTTGTTACCATCAGGGGTATTTAGCAACCTTTAGTTTAGTTACTTCAACCTCTGCAGTTGTCTTTGAGTTAGCTGTGTTGAGCCTATTGGGGATACTTTAAAGCCTTTGTTACCATCAGGGGTATTTAGCAACCTTTAGTTTAGTTACTTTAACCTCTGCAGTTGTCTTTGAGTTAGCTGTGGGCAGAAAACTAATTTTGGAGAGGTAATTATAAGAGTGAGAGAACTCTATTTCTTATTGCTAATCTGGCAACCTCTGCGTCATATGTGCGTGAAAGGGTTAAGACAAATTAATATAATTAGTACCATATTCATAACAAAATCATCATAATAACTGAGAAATCTTGATGGGAACTTCGCAATTACCGCCATATGAAAAGAAACCGAGTATATTACAGTCAATCGCAGAAGAAAGTTGGGAATTGTGGCATGGAGACTCAAGTATGGAGGATATTGATCGAACGGGTCTAGGGTCTCTGATCATAAGGATATTGAATATATTGGCCAGACCATCACTAAGGTATTAAGGGGAGATTTCCACTTGAGGGATTTTTTTCTTTACCCCTTTCTCCCTCATGTTTAACCCCATTGCTTTTGAGATTTTAAGACGTTCGCCCCATTAGTTTGGCGATTTTAAGAACTTTCACCCCATTTATGTCACTTTTAAGACCTTTCATCCCATTTAGGTGTCGATTTTTTCCTGGCGAGCGATAGCGAGCCTGTAATTTAAGAGGGCCGGGACATTTTTCTACCGAAAAATGTACAAATTTATCTTGAAAGAGGGTCATGGGGGTGTAATTTCAAGCTTGATGGAAGTCTAGGAAACACACTAAAAACCTCCCCTTAAGGGGGCAGTACTCGATTTTTATGGACCCCCTTCTCCCTCATGTTTAGCATATTAGTTTTGAGGTTTTAAGCCGTTCGTTCCGTTAGTTTGGCGATTTTGAGACCTTTCGCCACATTTTTGTTGTCAATATTAAAACCTTGTGTGCCCCTTAGGTGTTCATTTTTTTTCATGGCGAGCGATAGCGGCTACCGAAAAATGAACACATTTATCTTGAAAGGGGGTCTAGGGGGTGTTTTTCTAAGCTTGATGGAGGTGTAGCGAGGAAACTCAAAAATAAACTAACAAATAAATATATAGACCAAAAACCAAGCACTGCCCCACTTAAGGGGAGATTTCCACTCGGGGATTTTTTTCTGGACCCCTTTCTCCCTCATGTTTAGCCCCATTGCTTTTGAGATGTTAAGGGTTATACTGATGTTTTGGACCGACAGTTAGCCCATCGATCTGTTTAGGCCTAATAGGTCCGGTAGAGCATATAAATCATTGCTATATATGGCATTAAGAGCTGAAATGTATTATAAGGGAGAAGAAAAAAACCCCGCTAAAATACATGTATAGGCCTAGGCCTAGTACAAAAAACGTTTTTCAGCCAGTACCCAACCAGCAGGGGTGTGGGGGCGGCAGCCCCCACCCATATACTAGGCTAGGTTAGGTTAGGTTAGGTTGTTAATTTAGGCTAATAGCACATAGCAAAAAAATAAATAAAAATAAAATAACCCAACCAGCGGGGGTGTGGGGGCGGCAGCTCCCACCCATACACTAGGTTAGGTTAGGTAAGGTTGTTAGGTTAGGCTAATAGCCTAGAACATTAAAAAAAAAAAAAAAAAAAAAAATCTAACCCAACCAGCGGGGGTGTGGGGGCAGCAGCCCCCACCCATAATACTAGGATAGGTTAGGTAAGGTTGTTGGGTTAGTTAGGCTAATGTCTTCCCAAAGTTGACTATTTTTATAACATGAAATATTAGGCTACCCACTCCACCCCGTGAAATCCGAGCCAACTTTCGTCAAAAGTTGGCTCGGTTATTCACAAAATTGGATTGTATGGGTTTGCAATTTGGGAAAACCCGAGCCAAGTTTTGATACAAAACGCTATATTATTGTATTTTTACGCTTTTAACCCCTCATTTTCCCTGAACTTCATAGCCCTCCCCACTAGTGGGGGGCGTGTTTTTAGATTGTTGGATAATGGGTAAATACTCATTTCCGCTCCTCTTCAGTATAAAACAACACTATATCTGAAGGAGAAATTACAAAAAACAAAATAAAACTTACAGAAATCGCTGTCGGTCCAAAAAGTCAGGTTTACCATTTTAAGACCTACGTCATAGTAGTTTGGATATTTTAAGACATTTTGCCCCATTTCTGTTAATTTTAAGACCTTTCGTGCCGTTAAGGTGTCGATTTTTTCCTGGCGAGCGACAGCGAGCCTGTAATTTAAGAGCAACCGGCCTCCGGCCGGGACATTTTTCTACCGAAAAATGTACAAATATATCTTGAAAGGGGGTCTAGGGGGTGTAATTTTAAGCTTGATGAAAAAGTAGGGAACAAACTAAATACCTCCCCTTAATGTTATCCGTACGACGGTCCTAGATTCCTATATCATAAGGATAATGAAAATATTGGAAAGCTGCTCCCCGATTTCCTGATTATAAAGATGAATAATTATTAGTCGGAAAATTATAGACTATTGATAATATTGATGCTACTTAATATTGATGTGCTCTATATATGATTTAGTAATTAACCCCTTCTGTACCGGCGACGCCCTTTGCATTATATTCTGACACCTATTAGACGATTGTATTCAGCTTAGGAAGGACGTCTACACATTATAAGACACCAAACTATCTCCATTAATCCTTTTAGCCACCACAGAGCCTTCTTAAGCTGCACAAAATCGTCTAAATATAGCGAGCATAAAACTAAAATGTGGTCGCCGGTACAGAAGGGGAGATGGGTTGTTTTTTCTAGACCCCCTTCTCTCATGTTTAGCCCCATAAGTTGTCAGATGTTAAGATATTTTCCCCATATAGTTTGTCGAGTTTAAGACTTTTCGCCCCATTTCATTGTCAATATTAAGATCTTTCGTGCTATTTAGGTGTCGACTTTTTCCTGGCGAACGATAATGAGCCTGTAATTTTAGAAGAACCGGCCTTTGGCCGGCACATTTTTCTACCGAAAAATATATAAGTTAATCTTCAAGAGGGATCTAATGGATGTTTTGTTTTTTTTAAAGTTTGGTGGAGGTCTAGGGAGGAAACTAGAAAAATACATTGAAAAATCGACCAAAGAGTGAACCATCCCCCCTTAAATCGACCAAAGAGTGAACCATCCCCCCTTAAATCGACCAAAGAGTGAACCATCCCCCCTTAAATCGACCAAAGAGTGAACCATCCCCCCTTAAATCGACCAAAGAGTGAACCATCCCCCTTAAATCGACCAAAGTGTGAACCATCCCCCCCTTAAATCGACCAAAGAGTGAACCATCTCCCCTTAAATCAATATAGTGAACCATCTCCCCTTAAATCGACCAAGAGTGAACCATCCCCCTTAATCGCAGAGTGAACCATCCCCCCTTAAATCGACCAAAGAGTGAACCATCCCCCCTTAAATCGACCAAAGAGTGAACCATCCCCCCTTAAATTTACTTACCTCCATCTCAATCGTGATAGACCCATGTTTTGCTAGATCGCTACAGAAAACGCCTTAACCCCTTCTGTACCGGCGACGTCTTTTGTATTTTATTCTGGCTATATTTAGACGATGTTGTGCAGCTTAAGAAGGATCTGTGGTATTATAAAGGGTTAAGTGAGATAGTACGAGGCCTATTCATTACTGGAGGCCTTTTGTTTAACTGAATATAATCGTCTAATAGTAGTTGCCGGTACAGAAGGGGTTAAAAGTATCACCCCCATTTATGTCACTTTCAAGACCTGTCGTCCCATTTAGGTGTCAATGGCGAGCGATAGCGAGCCTGTAATTTAAGAGGAACCGGCCTTCGGCCGGGACATTTTTCTACCGAAAAATGTATAAATTTATCCTGAAAGCGGGTCAAAGGGGTGTAATTTCAAGCTTGATGGAAGTCTAGGGAATCAACTAAAAACCTCTCCTTAAAAGTATCGCATGCAGATAAATTGTGAAGTAATAAATGCTCTGTACGACAACCCAAATCATTAGGTCTGTTTGGATTTTAATAACTTGACAATATTGGCACACTTTTGGATGGAGTTCGCGTGAGAGAGCCGGTATCACCTTTTATAGTCAACATTCGATGATCAAACATTTTCTGGCAACCTTTCTGGAATATTTGGCACTGGTATCGGAAACTAAGACTGGTAATAGATGAATTTAGGCGACCGAAATATTTTAAAATGTTGACCTCATAAGCTGCCAGACCAGTGTTGAGGATAAATGTTGAGGGAAAAAGTGCTCCCGTGAGAGAGTAACAAAACTCAACAAAAATGGCGCAGTAATATTTTTTTAGAGATTGCAGAAGGAATCATGGGAATCTTTTCTACTTTCTTTCTACTTTCTACTTTCTTTCTACTTTCTACTTTCTTTCTACTTTCTACTTTCTTTCTACTTTCTACTTTCTTTCTACTTTCTACTTTCTTTCTACTTTCTACTTTCTACTTTCTTTCTACTTTCTACTTTCTTTCTACTTTCTACTTTCTTTCTACTTTCTACTTTCTTTCTACTTTCTACTTTCTTTCTACTTTCTACTTTCTTTCTACTTTCTACTTTCTACTTTCTAGCGGCAGTAGAAAGAGATACATTAGTTTATGGGCGAGAGACCTGTTATATTTTTGTCTCTCTCCATTTTCTCTCTTTCTCTGGATGGTATCCATTCGGCCCCATTCAGCCTACTGTTTTAAGACGTTTACCCCCATCCAGGTGTCGATTTCTTCCCGGCGAGCAATAGCGATCCAGCATTGTATGGAGAAATCTGGCTTCGCCGGAGACATTTTTCTATTGATAAATGTACAAATTTATCCTGCTATAAACAAATAAAAAAAAATGCTGGCTCGCTACCGCGCGCCAGGAAAAAATCGACTCCTGGATGGGGATAAACGTCTTAAAACAGTAGGCTGAATGGGGCCAAATGGATACAAGCCAGAGAAAGATAGAAAATAGGTCAGAACAAAAACAGGTCACCCCCCTTAATCCACAACAACGTATTTATTTGCTCATTTATGTATCTTTTTATGTATCTTTTTTTTATTTTTTTATGTATCTTTTTATTATTTTTTGTATTTTCCTCCCTAGACCTCCATCAAGCTTAAAAAACACCCGCCCAAGACCCTCCTTCAAGATAAATGTGTAAATTTTTCGATAGAAAAATGTCCAGGCCGAAGGCCGGTTCCTCTTAAATTACAGGCTCGCTATCACTCGCCAGGAAAAAATCGACACCTAAATGACACGAAAAATCCTTATATTGACAGAGAAATGGGGTGAAAGGTCTTAAAATTGCCAAACTAATGAGCCGAACGTCTTAAAATCTGAAAACTAATGGGGCTATGCATGAGGGAGAAGGGGGACCAGAAAAACGACCCCTCTCCCTTTAAAATAATACCATCAACAACACCAACCACCTCTACCACCAATATTGCTCCACACCCCCACAACTAGGCCTGCTACTACTACCACTTAAGGGCGGGGGTCACCTGTTTTTGTTCTGTCCTTTTCTATCTTTCTCTGGCTTGTACCCATTTGGCCCCATTCAGCCTACTGTTTTAAGACATTTATCCCCATCCAGGTGTCAATTGTTTACTGGTGAGCGGTAGCGAGCCAGTATATTTTTTATTTTTGTTCGACAGCAGGCTAAATTTGTACATTTTTCGATAGAAAAATGTCTCCGGCGAAGCCGGATTTCTTCATATAATACTGGCTCGCTATCGCTCGCTAGGAAGAAATCGACACCTAGATGGGGATAAACGTCTTAAAATAGTTGGCTGAATGGGGCCAAATGGATACAAGCCAGAGAAAGAGACAAAGGGAGAGAAATAACAAAAAGCAGGTCACCCCCCTTAAGGGGAGATGGGGTAATTTTTCTGGACCCCTTTCTCCCTCGTGTTTAGCCCTATTAGTTTTGATTTTTTTTAAGACGTTCAGCTCATTAGTTGGCGATTTTAACACCTTTAGCTCCATTTCGTTGTTAAGTTTAAGATCTATCGTGCCATTTAGGTGTCGATTTTTTCCTGACGAGCGAGAGCGAGCCTGTAATTATATGAGGAACCGACCTATGGCCAGGACATTTTTCTACCGAAAAATGTACAATTTTTATCTTGAGGGGGGATGTAGGGAGTGTTTTTCTAAGTATGGGAGAAGTCTAGTGAGGAAACTAAAAAATACATAAAGACATTAATTAATAGATAACAAAAATAACCATTACCAAACCACAGCAACAACAACCATTATTATTATTACTATACTTTGGTTCATTTCATCTGACGGTTAATTGAAGCCCTTAGCAGCTAATTGAAGCCCTTAGCAGCTAATTGAAGCCCTTAGCAGCTAATTGAAGCCCTTAGCAGCTAATTGAAGCCCTTAGCAGCTAATTTCTCGATATTTAGTGGACAAATATGAATATGCCATGTCTCTGCATCACATTACGACCAAGTGTATTTAATTAGTCCTATATTTAATTAGTCCTATATTTAATTAGTCCTATATTTCACTACACAATCTATATAATAATTATTATGTTTTTTTCCACCAACCAACTTCACCTCTAAACTCAATTAATAAAATCAACAAATACATGTGGCACTCCAAGGACTCGAACCTAGGATACTCACATCGAAATTCCGCGCACTTATGCAATACGCTATCAAGACAGCCAATATTAATATTTAGAGGAATCTTGATGGGAACTTTTCAATTGACCACTTGCGAGTTTCAGGCTATAAGGAAGTTCGAGTTTTTATATCGATATTTTGCAGAATTACCCGCAATAAAATGGTTGTATTGCATTATATAAATAAATATAACCAAATTCATCATACTTTCTATCCATCAGAAATCTACATTATTATTGTATTTCCGCTTTTTATCGATGTTCACGGCTCCAACTTCCTTATAGCCTGAAACTCGCAAGTTATCAATTTACCGCCAGTTGAAAAGAAACCACACACACCAGCCAGCCCTCCACGTGCGGCTAGGAAATGATTGATGTCGACCAACAGTAATCAACACCACCATCCGGAGCTTCTTCGTGGACTCCTTTTCTAAACTATATTTAACCTATATTTATACTCTCTCTCTCTCTCTCTCTATATATATATATATATATATATATATATATATATATATATGTTAGTATAGCCAGGTAATAGATTCTCTTTTAAACAGACGAGGGTAAAGGCAACAGCAATTTCAGCATTCAGTATTTTATTGTTACAGCTTTCAATAGTTCTAACAATTTTCCTCTGGGGTTCAGAGATGAGGTACAACAGGTTAGCAAAATTCATGGTGGATCCAACGTTTCACAAGTAAACATCTTGCATCTTCAGGGAATGGGCAGGTAATGATTAGAGTAAGGACAAAGCAACATATTTATACAAAATTCGAGGATCATTCGAGGATCAATAAAATACTGAATGCTGAAATTGCTGTTGCCTTTAACCTCGTCTGTTTAAAAGAGAATATATATATATATATATATATACCGGTATATATTTTTGTTCTCCTTTGGGTTTCTCTGACCATAAACTTATCTCTCCTACCTCTCCAGTACGGCCACCCGATCCGCCCAGCCTGCTGCGCTTGTAGCACTTTGGCGCAGCCGACTGGGAGGCTTTCCGGCAGTACTACTTTGATATCCCATGGAATTATTTTTGCTTCCGTGGCCGGGGACCCTTGGAGAGTGCTGAACGCATTACCGAGGTAATCCTATCGGGCATGGAGGCATTCATTCAATTTTTTTTTTTTTTTTTTTTTTTTTTAAGAGACAATGAACGGAGGAAGGAAAAACACAGATAAAACAAAAAGGTCCATGTGCCTAAAGGCATCCTCCATTCATAAAATGTTTGTAACAACTGGATTTAAACATTTGTAGATTGTAAGTTTGTGGAAAGCAAATCGAGGGAAGTGAATTCCAAAGAGTAGTAGCTCTGGGGATAAATGAATTCTGATAAGCAGAAGTTCTGCATTGTGGAGGAGAAAGTGTAAATTCATGGGCGCTCTCAGCTGCCCTAGTTCTACGGGGAAAGATGTGGAGAGGCGGCACAATTGAAGCAAGTTCCTCGGAACAATTGCTGTGAAAATATCTGTAGAATAATGCAAGGGATGCAACGTTTCTTCGTATGGATAATGTAGGAAGGTCCTGTGTGATTGCAGGGTTATTGATTAATCTAATAGCTTTATTTTGAATTTTGTCCAACTGCCTCAATGCAACCACTCCACTTCCACCCCACAGAGGTGAACAGTAATCCATCTGAGAACGCACATGACTTTTATATATCACGGCCAACTGCTCGTCAGTGAAGAATTCTCGAACTCTGTACAGGAGTCCCAGTTTTTTAGAGGCATTCTTAGCAATGCTTCTAACATAATGTGTCCAGCTCAAGTTAGTAGTTAATGTTACACCGAGAATGTCAATACTAGGGGAAGTGGGAATATTTACATCATTAAAAAATATATGGGAGTCAGTGAGATTCTGTCGGTTAGAAAATTTAATGTACTTGGTTTTCTGTGCATTAAAGGAAACTAGATTCTTTTGTCCCCATCCATTAATTCTAGAAAGGTCCTGGTTCAGAGAAATTGCAGTGTTTATTTTTGAATTTATAAGATCGGGTTGGGTGAAAGAATTGGTAAATGTGAAGGAACTGTGGAGTGTTGAGTCATCTGCGTAGGAATGTATTGGATTATGAGTGGTAGATATGAGATCATTGATATGAATGAGGAACAGAATTGGGGCCAAAACTGATCCCTGGGGAACACCAGCATTTACTGAGTGAAATTGAGAATAAAGGCCATCTACCATTACACATTTTCTTTCTCTCAGACTAATGCAAACAAATCTTGGTTTACTCACGCTTGTTCTACTGCTGTCCGCAATAAGGAGGAAGCATTCAAACGGTACCAACGCCTTCAAACTAAAAAAAATCATTCTTCCTATGTTGCTGCCCAGAATCAAGCCAAATCTGTCCTTCGACTTGCCAAACACTCTTTCATCAATAATAAATGCACTGAATTATCCAACTCTAGCTCTTCCCAAGCTTTCTGGCATCTAACCAAAAACCTCTCCAACAATTTTTCTTCCTCCTCTTTCCCTCCCCTTTTCCACTCTGATGGCACAACCATCACTTCTTCCTCTGACAAAGCTGAACTCTTCGCTCAAACTTTCACTAGAAACTCCACCTTGGATGATTCCGGTGCTATGCCTCCCTCTCCACCCCCCTCTCTCCTACTTATGCCTAATATCCTAATCTCTTCTAAAGTTGTACTTTCTACCTTCTCTGGGCTTAATACTAAGAAGGCATACGGTCCGGACAGTGTTCCCCCTGTTGTACTAAAAAACTGTGCTTCTGTGCTGACTCCCTGCCTAGGCAAACTCTTTTGTCTCTGTCTCTCCTCTAACGTCTTCCCTTCTTGCTGGAAGTTTGCTCCCATTCAACCTGTCCCAAAGAAGGGTGACCGCTCTCAACCCTCCAACTATCGTACAATTGCTCTCATCTCTTGTATCTCTAAAGTTTTTAAAACTATTCTTCTGAATTTCTTAAGTATTTCTCTTCTCATAATCTGTTCTCAGATCTCCAGTATGGTTTCCTTAAGGGTCGCTCTACTGGTGATCTTCTTTCATATCTTACTAACTCTTGGTCATCCTCCTTTTGGGACTTCGGTGAGACCTTTTCTATTGCGCTAGATATATCGAAGGCCTTCGATAGAGTCTGGCACAAATCTCTAATTTCTAAACTACCCTCCTTCAGTTTCTATCCCTCTATCTGTGCCTTTGTCTCTAATTTCCTTTCCGGCTGTTTCATAGCTGCAGTTGTGGACGGCCATCGTTCATTCACTTCCTCATCCTATCAACTCCGGTGTTCCTCAGGGTTCTGTCCTATCTCCAATTCTCTTATTAATTTTCATAAATGATCTTCTCAACTGTACCTCCAGTCCTATCCATTCATATGCAGATGACTCTACCTAACACTATTCAATTAGTTTTCCAGAATGCCCCAGCAAACAATCTCTCCAAGACAAACGTAATGAAGCCATACAATACTTATCTTCTGATTGAACTACCATTTCCAATTGGGGCAGAGAAAATCTTGTTGCCTTTAATGCTTCCAAAACCCAATTTCTCCATCTATCTACACGTTGTGAACTCCCAGAAGACTATCCCTACACTTCAACAATACAAAAATCAACCCTTCATCTTCTCTCAGTATTCTCGGTGTCTCTTTCTCTTCTGGTCTCTCTTGGAAGGACAATATTACCAGTCTTGCTAAGGAGGCTTCCCAGAAGCTGGGAGTGCTTAACCGCCTCAAGGGGTTCTTCACCCCTACTCAGCTTCTTGCTTTGTACAGGGGCACAGTGCGTCCTTGTATTGAGTATTGTTCACATGTGTGGGGAGAATCCTCTCACACAGCACTTCTAGACAAAGTACACAGAGGAAAGCCTTTCGTATCATTAACTCCCGTCCAATCACCGACTCTTTGCAATCTCTCTCTCTCTTCGCCGCAATGTTGCATCTCTCGCTATTCTATCGCTACTACAATAAGCAGTGTTCCTCAGAGTTCTCTCAGTGTATACCACCTCCTCTACGCAGGGTACGTAGTACCCATCTTGCAACACAATCCCACTCCTACTCTGTGCAGCTCTCCAACTCAAGAATGAAAAGATGGTCCGTTTTTATTTGTTCATATATGTATCTTTATATTATTTTATTAGCTCCTTCCTAGATCTCCATCAAACATAGAAAAACAACTCCTAGACCCCCCTTCAAGATAAATTTGTACATTTTTTCGGTAGAAAAATTTCCCGGCCAAAGGCCGGTTACTCTTAAAATTACAGGCTCGCTCTCGCTCGCCAGGAAAGAATCGACACCTAAATGGCACGAAAGGTCTTCAAATTGACAACGAAATGAGGCGAAAGATGTTTAAATCGCCAAACTAATGGGCCGAACGTCTTATAATCTCAAAACAAATGGGGCTTAACACGGGGGAGAAAGGGGACCAGAAAAGCGGCCCATCTCCCCTTAATATCGACCAAGAGTAATCAACGCCATGGGAGTTTCTTCGTGGACTCCTTTCCCCAAACTATATTTAACCTATATTTATGCTCTCTCTCTCTCTCCCCCCCCCCCCCGATGCGCACACACACACACACATACACACACACACACACACACACACACACACACTCCATGTCTCCTTTGATTGTGATAAATTATACTTTGTTGATCTTAACCAGGCTAGATATGATCAGGTCCCCATCGTCTACATTATTGGACTATGACAAGAGTTATGTTATGAAAGACGGTATTGATGATTAAGGGGAGGTTTTTAGTTTGTTTCCTACTCCAGTAATCTTAAAATTTCACCCCCTTGACCCCCCTTTCAAGATAAATTTTTACATTTTTCGGTAGAAATATTTCCCGCCCAAAGGCCGGTTACTCTTATTGTTCTTTTATTTAATAATTTTCATTTTGGTAAGCGTTGTTTCCACATAGCGATTTTGATAATTTAATTTGACTTTATATTGTCCTTGTCCCAATTTTGGTTTGTTTAGTTTGCAAGTTTTACATTTTAAATTGCAGGCTCGCTATCGCTCGCCAGGATAAAATCGACACCTAAATGGCACGAAAGGCCTTAAAATTGACAGAATGGGGCGGAAATTCTTAAAATCACCAAACTAATGGGGCAAACGTCTTAAAATCTCAAAAGCAATGGGGCTAGTAGACATGAGGGGGAAAGGGGTCAAGAAAAAAATCCCTCAAGTAGAAATCTCCCCTTAACCTTTGCAATATACCATGACCATTTTCTTCCTGGCTACTTCAAGGAACGAATAATTATTATATCCAATTTAAAAGGAAGCCTTGAAAGTCGGAGGGTTTATAATTCCTCGTTCATTCCTCACCGGTTGTCTGATGCTGAATTAAATTGTCTTAAGGGGGTTGACCTGCTTTTTTTGTTCTCTCATTTTCTCTCTTTCTCTGGCTTGTATCCATTTGGCCCCATTCAGCCTACTGTTTTAAAGCGTTTATCCCCATCCAGGTGTCATTTTTTTACTGGTGAACGGTAGCGAGCCAGCATATCTTTTAAATGGTTTGACAGCAGGCTAAATTTGTACATTTTTCGATAGAAAAATTTCTCCGGCGAAGCCGGATTTCTTCATATAATGCTGGCTTGCTTTCGCTCGCCAGGAAGAAATCGACACCTAGATGGGGATAAACGTCATTAAATAGTTGGCTGAATGGGGCCGAATGGATACAAGCAAACGAAAGAGAGAAAGGAGATAAAAAAAAAAAAAAAAACAGGTCACCCCCCTTAAGGGGAGATCTTTAATTTTTGGGTAATTTTTTGTATTTATTTATTATTTTTGTAGTTTCCTCGCTAGACCTCCATCAAGCTTAAAATGAAGCCCCCTAGACCCCCTTTCAAGATAAATTTGTACATTTTTCGGTAGAAAAATGTCCTGGCCGAAGGCCGATTCCTCTTAATTACAGGCTCTATCACTAGGAAATAATCGAGACCTAATTGGCAGGAAAGGTCTTGAAATTGACAGAAATGGGGCGAAATTTCATAAAATCGCCAAACTAATGGGTCTAAAGATGAGGGAGAAGGTGGTCTAGAAAAGCGCCATGTCTCCCCTTAACAATAGCCAGAATAAGTGACGAAGTGCGTTATAATATAATAAACTTAAGGCGGGTGACCTGCTTTTGTTATATTTATCCTTCTCTCTCTTTCTCTGGCTTGTATCCATTCGGCCCCATTCAGCCAACTATTTTAAGACGTTTATCCCCATCTAGGTGTCGATTTCTTCCTGGCGAGCGATAGCGAGCCAGCATTATATGAAGAAATCCGGCTTCGCCGGAGAAATTTTTCTACCGAAAAATTTACAAATTTAGCCTGCTGTCAAATTTTGTTTTTAAATATGCTGGCTCGCTACCGCTCACCAGTAAAAAATTGACACCTGGATGGGGATAAACGTCTTAAAACAGTAGGCTGAATGGGGTCGAATGGATACAAGCCAGAGAAAGAGAGAAAAGGAGACAACAAAAAGCGGGTCACCTCCCTTAAGAAACAATGTTCGATAGGGGAGAGTTATTGCAATGTATTCTTCAACCTTAACCCTCTGAGGATCGATAACGCATTTCTGTTCTGTGTTCTGGCCATTATTAGACGATTGTATTATTAGACGATTGTATTATTAGGCGATTGTATTATTAGACGATTGTATTATTAGACGATTGTATTATTAGACGATTGTATTATCAGGCGATTGTATTATTAGACGATTGTATTATTAGACGATTGTATTATTAGACGATTGTATTATTAGACGATTGTATTATTAGACGATTGTATTATTAGACGATTGTATTCAGATTAGGAAGGTTATATGGAAGTCCGAGGGTTGATCGAGATAGTCTTTACCCTTTTAATTCCCACGGATCCTTCCTAAGCTGTATATAATCGTTTAATGATAGTCAGAATAAACAGGCAAAACACGTCATGATCCTCAAGGGGTTAAAATATATAAGGAACAAAGTAAATCCGGTATCACACGAGAGCTTTTATAGTCAACATTCGATGATTAAACAAATTCTGGCAACATTTCTGAAATATTTTGCACTGGTATCGGAAACTAGACTGACGATAGATCAATTTAGGTGACAGAAACGTTTAAAATGTGTACCTCATAAGCTGCCAGACCAGTGTTGAGTATAAATGTTGAGTGAAAAAAGCGCTCGTGTGATACCGGCTTAAGGGGAGATGTCCACTTGAGGGATTTTTTTCTTTACTCCTTTCTCCCTCATGTTTAGCCCCATTGTTTTTATAATTCTAAGATGTTTGCCCCATTATGTTGACGATTTTAAGAACTTTCAACCCATTTCTGTCAATTTTAAGACCTTTCGTGTCATTTAGGTGTCGATTTTATCCTGGCGAGCGATAGCGAGCCTGTAATTTAAGAGGAACCGGCTTTCAGCCGGGACATTTTTCTACCGAAAAATGTAAAAATTTATCTTGAAAGAGGCTCAAGGGGGTGCAATCTTAAGCTTGATGGATATCTAGGGACCAAACTAAAAACCTCCCCTTAAGAGTAACAATCGAGTAAAAAGATTAATAGACAAAGATCACCATGTTCCACAAGCTAACATTACGTCAAACTAATGAACAGATATTGTCTATTGCGAGTTGTTTTGGTTTTAGACTACACTTAAGGGGAGATGGTTCACTTTTTGGTCGATATATGTATTATTTTTCTAGCTTCCTCCCTAGACCTCCATCACACTTCAATAAACAACCCCAGGATCCCCCTTCAAAGATAAATGTGTAGCCTAAATTTTTCGGTAGAAAAAAAATGGCCGGTTAGGCCTACTCCTATAATTACAGGCTCGCTATCGCTCGCCAGTAAAACATCGACACCTAAATGACATGAAAGGTCCTAATATTGAGAACGAAATGGGGTGAAAAGTCGTAAAATCACCAAACTAATGGGCCGAACGTCTTAATATCACAAAACTAATGGAACTAAACATGGGGGGAAAAGGGAGCCAGAAACCCGGCCCATCCTCCCCCCCCCCCCCCTTTAAGGTAAGCATTGAACCACTTGTTGCCCCTGGGGACATATGGGTAATGTTACCCCTTTCAGTATTGGAAGACGTGTTTCTTCATCATATAAGAACATAAGAACATAAGAAAATGGGAGTCTGCAGAAAGCCGATTGGCCTAAGCAAGGCAGATCCCTGTCCCACACAACCCCAATTACAAAGCCCAATTATAGGCTCAGCACTCTAATACCCTGAGGATCATCTTACCAAAACGGTTAGAGATTAACGCAGGATTACGGGGGTCTGCAGAGCGCTGATTGGCCCATCCCGGCTGATCCCCCTTCACACCCAACCCTTATCGTCCATATGCTTATCCAATTTTATCTTAAAGCTCCCTACCGTTTTTTATCCCACTATAGCACTTGGTAGTCCATTCCACCCATCTACAACTCTGTTACCAAACCAATATTTGCCTATATCTTTTCTGAAACGAAATTTATCTAATTTGAAACCTTTGGTAGAGTTCTTTCGCTATCACTGAGCTTTAGTACATTCATGTCCCCTTTGTTAATCCCACTAACCCACTTGAACACCTCTATCATATCCCCTCTAACTCTGCGTCTCTCTAACGAATGTAAACCTAATTTCTTCAACCTTTCTTCATACGAAAGATTTCTAATATTATGGATCATTTTTGTCATTCTACGCTGTACTCTCTCCAATGAATCTATGTCCATTCTGTAATAAGGACACCAAAATTGGACAGCATAATCCATATGGGGTCTCACTAATGACAAGTAAAGTTTTAAGATAACATCAGCAGTTCTGTTACTCACACTCCTGGAGATGAACCTGAGAATCCTGTTTGCCTTATTACAAACGCTTATACACTGTTTTCTAGGCTTCAAATCATTGCTAACAAACACACCTAGATCTTTCTCGCAGTCTGAATTTTCTAATTCTAAATTAGCTAGTTTATATTTAAAATTTGTTTGCATCTTCCCTATCTTTAATACCTTGCATTTGTCAATGTTAAACCTCATCTTCCAATTTACTGACCATTCATGTAAGGTATCTAGATCCCTTTGGAGGCACTCTATATCGCTATCTGAATCAATTGATTTCCCCATTTTAGTATCGTCTGCGAATTTACTTATCCTACTAGTTATACCTAAATCTAGGTCATTTATGTATATAAGAAACAACAGGGGACCTAATACCGATCCCTGGGGGACACCACTTTTGACTGCTCCCCACTCTGACTTGGTACCATTTATGCTGACTCTCTGTTTCCTACCAATTAGCCATGACGTAATCCATCCCAACAACGACCCTCCTATTCCATGTGTTCTTGGGTTTGTTCGTCCCTACCAGACTCTAGCTCGGTAGTTGTTCGTCCCTACCAGACTCTAGCTCGGTAGTTGTTCGTCCCTACCACAGTCTATAGATATAAGGTCGGTCCGCCAGCCGACCCCATGACGTCAGAGATCCCACGCTGCGCTCTTTCCTTCTCTTCCTTCTCCTCCTGTCTTTCTCTCTCCCTTATTTCGTTTCCTCTCTCTCTCTGGAGCGCGGGACCGATGACGTCAAAGGGTCGGCTGGCGGACCGACCCCATCTGTAGACTGTGGTCCCTACCAGACTCTAGCTTAGTAGTTTTCCCCCTGGTATCTGAAAGGGGTGTTTCCGGGTGGATGGGACTCGATAACCTTGGCGGGCAACCCATCTAGGGAAATAAACCCTAAACAAATTACCGATGGGCGACACACTAATCGGTGCCACTTGCAGGTGGGGATCTTTATAACAGGTAACCACTACACCAATTTTTGCTAATACTATTGCCACGACTACCACACTACTATACAGGGGGATTCAAAAACATTAAAAAGGTAAATACATTAGCATAACTCAAATAGAAATGTCTAAGTAAAACAATAACCAAATACATTTATAATAAGTTCGAGGACTATAGTCTATTCTGATAAATCATGACCTCCAACCTCTGCAACTCAAAAAGGGCCAGAGCAAATTGGCTGTAAATTTCCATATCTATTCCATGACTGACTCTTCCCAAATGGTAGACATATTAGCTCGATTAATCTAGTCGTCTTTGAGTCACAGAGGATAGAGGTCATGATTTCTCGCCTACTTACAGCGAATAGACTATAGCTATGCACGTGGCAGAAGCAGTGTTGCATTCAAGTTTACAAATCAGGAAATAGGAGGTTGATGTCTGTACTGTCATTCATAATTAGAGACGATAGTAAGTTGGACATAATATTGAAGACATATTGATGTAACATAATATTGAAGGCATATTGATGTAACATAATATTGAAGGCATATTGATGTAACATAATATTGAAGGCATATTGATGTAACATAATATTGAAGGCATATTGATGTAACATAATATTGAAGGCATATTGATGTAACATAATATTGAAGGCATATTGATGTAACATAATATTGAAGGCATATTGATGTAACATATCGAGTATATGCTGACTATCAAATATTAGACTTTATATTCAGCTTAGGACAAATGTGTGAGAGTAAGAGTGCTTATATAGGGAAACTAGTTTACCTCTCTGATTACAAGAGTTTTTTTTTAAGCTATATGAAATCGTCTAATGTCTAACCTGATCAAAGAAATAAAGACGTCATTGTAATAAGATTTAAAAAAAAACAGTATAGAGAGCTTTAAATCCATTTTTATGACATACTTGTTTTCGTATTATTCCAGAACATGAACATTTGAAAGAATTGTAAAGTATAATTTCTTGCATTGTTGTATAGTAGGCCTACCTATATTCAATATATAGAAATATGTGATTACTGCTGATATATGACTGTGTTCAATGGCCATTTAGTGGTGTATCATAGCTGGTTCCATGTCATCTCAACCAGTAGACCATTTCAACCAGTAGCTCTCAACCAGAGCCAAATTAACCCAGACCAACCAAACCAGTGCCAAAATATAGTACTAACCTAACCTAACCTAACCGTATTGGTTCATTTGGTACTGGTTGAGAGCTACTGGTTGAAATGGTCTACTGGTTGAGTTGACCGGTCACCATCATAGCTGTATTGTGTTACATCAAAGATAATTATTATTCTTTATTGCATATAAATAATATACATTGGATATGAAGGCTCTTTAAATTGAACATTCTCATCAAAGAACCTGGTCTAAATATATCTATAAATGTAATTATATATAAACTGTGTGATCTTTGCAGACCAAATCAAATGTGTTCAGTTTCAAGTTCAGGTTCACCGAGTCACCAAGACAAAAATGTCATCTTCTTACCACCCAAACCAAGATTTCTGTAGGTTCTCCCAATCACGTCCTCCCAAGCGGACTTTTTGTGGCTCGTCAAAAAATGCCTTCATGATGACCGAGCAAGGACACTCGGCTGAAAGTGAAGGACAAGCACCACTACAATCACAACCACTAACAAATAACCTACATACACCACAACAATCATAACCATTAACAAGTAACTTACACCACTACAATCACAACCACTAACAAATAACCTACATACACCACACCAATCATAACCATTAACAAGTAACTTACACCACTACAATCACAACCACTAACAAATAACCTACATACACCACAACAATCATAACCATTAACAAGTAACTTACACCACTACAATCACAACCACTAACAAATAACCTACATACACCACAACAATCATAACCATTAACAAGTAACTTACACCACTACAATCACAACCACTAACAAATAACCTACATACACCACAACAATCATAACCATTAACAAGTAACTTACACCACTACAATCACAACCACTAACAAATAACCTACATACACCACAACAATCATAACCATTAACAAGTAACTTACACCACTACAATCACAACCACTAACAAATAACCTACATACACCACAACAATCATAACCATTAACAAGTAACTTACACCACTACAATCACCAATATCAGTACAGTCACTATACTCTGTTTCTTTTCAGCTGACGGTAGATTGAATCCCTTTGCAGCTAATTTATCGATACTTAGTGGAAAAATATGAAACTACTGTGTATCTGCATTATGTTAAGACCAATTTTATATAATTAGCACCTTATTCCACTACAAAATCTTCAAAATATCTGAGAAATCTTGGTGTGAACTGTGCAGTTTACCGTCAGTTGAAAAGAAACAGAGCACCAACATCAGTACAGTCACTATAGTTTATTCGCTGTAAGTAGGCGATAAATCATGACCTCTAACCTCTGTAACTAAAAAACAACTAGAGTAATGGAGCTAACATGTCTAACTGGATATATCAAAGGCATTTGATAGAGTCTGGCATCAATCCTTATTGTCGAAGATGTCACACTACGGCCTAGCATCATTAGTTCCACTAATTTCTTCTTATCTTCATAATAGAAAAATACCTGTAATGGTAGATGGCCTTTATTCTCAATTTAACTCAATAAATGCTGGTGTTCCCCAGGGATCAGTTTTGGCCCCAACTCTGTTCCTCATTCATATCAATGATCTCATATCTACCACTCATAATCCAATACATTCCTACGCAGATGACTCAACACTCCACAGTTCCTTCACATTTACCAATTCTTTCACCCAACTCGATCTTACAAATTCAAAAATAAACACTGCAATTTCTCTGAACCAGGACCTTTCTAGAATTAATGAATGGGGACAAAAGAATCTAGTTTCCTTTAATGCACAGATAACCAAGTACATTCAATTTTCTAACCGACAGAATCTCACTGACTCCCATATATTTTTTAATTATGTAAATATTCCCATTTCCCCTAGTATTGACATTCTCGGTGTAACATTAACTACTAACCTGAGCTGGACACATTATGTTAGAAGCATTGCTAAGAATGCCTCTAAAAAACTGGGACTCCTGTACAGAGTTCGAGAATTCTTCACTGACGAGCAGTTGGCCGTAATATATAAAAGTCATGTGCGTTCTCAGATGGATTACTGTTCACCTCTGTGAAGTGGTTGCATTGAGGCAGTTGGACAAAATTCAAAATAAAGCTATTAGATTAATCAATAACCCTGCAATCACACAGGACCTTCCTACATTATCCATACGAAGAAACGTTGCATCCCTTGCATTATTCTACAGATATTTTCACAGCAATTGTTCCGAGGAACTTGCTTCAATTGTGCCGCCTCTCCACATCTTTCCCCGTAGAACTAGGGCAGCTGAGAGCACCATGAATTTACACTTTCTCCTCCACAATGCAGAACTTCTGCTTATCAAAATTCATTTATCCCCAGAACTACTACTCTTTGGAATTCACTTCCCTCGAGTTGCTTTCCACAAACTTACAATCTACAAAAGTTTAAATCCAGTTGTTACAAACATTTTATGAATGGAGGATGCCTTTAGGCACATGGACCTTTTTTGTTTTATCTGTGTTTCCTTCCTCCATTCATTGTCTCTTTAAAAAAAAAAAAAAAAAAAAAATTGGGAAGACGCAGCCAGGGAATTGGTGTGAACAATTACAGCCCATTTGTTCTAGCCCTTTTTGAGTTACAGAGGTTAGGGGTCACGATTTCTGGTCAACCTAGAATGGATGAACTATAGTATGGTACACCAACATCAGTACAGTCACTAGCTAAAACACAGACGGTTGTAGAAAACTAATAATCAGGGAAATATGTGTTTTGTGTTATCGTTCTTGTTTTTCTATGATCCTTATAAACCAAAGAAAATCCGTCATGTTTGAAGCAAAAGAAACACATTATGGATCACATTTTGTACATTACATTAATTTAACAAGGTATTTTGTCTAACCAATCAATAGACGGTTGTGATAGTGTGTTAGGTATTCGACTCCAATCATAATAGACACTTTATAGCGTTATATACCATTGTTAAAACTCTACAGCTCTATGTTCTTGACCTTGGGGGTGCTATGTTTAAGGGGAGATTTCCACTTGGGGGATTTTTTTCTGGACCCCTTTCTCCCTCATGTTTAGCCCCATTGCTTTTGAGATTTTAAGACCTACGCCCTAGTAGTTTGGATATTTTAAGACATTTTGCCCCATTTCTGTTAATTTTAAGACCTTTCGTGCCGTTAAGGTGTCGATTTTTTCCTGGCGAGCGATAGCGAGCCTGTAATTTAAGAGCAACCGGCCTCCGGCCGGGACATTTTTCTGCCGAAAAATGTACAAATTTATCTTGAAAGGGGGTCTAGGGGATGTAATTTTAAGCTTGATGAAAAATTAGGGAACAAACTAAATACCTCCCCTTAATGAAGCTAAATTACTTGCTATAAATAACAATATTAACCCTATTAAATATATCCCAGAATGTTCTTATACAAGTTTCCTACACACACACACACACACACACACACACACACACACACACACACACACACACACACAAAGAAAACCACAAGAACTCTCGACCTACAGAAGAAGAAGTATATTTTATATGTGTGTTTTTGTTTTTGTTTTTTGTTTTGTTCAATTAATGGCCCTAGTTAAATAAATTTGATATTGTTGTTTTTAGCAATTAATTTAGTTTAATTAAGGGGGCCCAACTCGCTTTTTTTTCTCTTTCTCTCCCTCTCTCTTTGGCTTGTATCCATTCGGCCCCATTCAACCTACTGTTTTAAGACGTTTACCCCCATTCAGGTGTCAATATTTTCCTGGCGAGCGGTAGCGAACCAGCATATATATATTTTTGTTTTGACAGCAAGCTAAATTTGTACATTTTTCGATAGAAAATTTTTTCCGGCGAAGCCGGATTTCTACATACAATGCTGGCTCGCTATCGCTCGCCAGGAAGAAATCGACACCTGGATGGGGACAAACGTCTTAAAACAGTTGGCTGAATGGGGCCGAATGGATACAAGCCAGAGAAAGAGAGAAAAGGAGAAGATTAAAAGAAGCCGGCGACCCCCCTTAAGACCTTTTTGTTTTTATAAGGAGACTTTGGCAAAAATGTCTGTAACGAGTGTCCCCCCCCAAAATTGAGAGACTGACAAAGCTAAATTCGAGGTACGTAATTACTGGTCTGGCAGCTTATGAGGTCAACATTTATAGTATTTATCTTACCTATAACTTCATCTATTATCAATCTATTTTCCGGTACCAGTGTAAGATATTCCAGAAATGTTGCCAGAAAAATGTTGATCATCGAATGTTGACTATAAAAGCTCTCGTGTGATACCGGCTTTATAGTCACACGCGGAGCTTGAATTAGCTTGAAGTAGACCGAATGAGAGGTGGAAGGATGGAGTGAGGAAGTACATGAACGAAGGCGGTGCTGGTTGGGGGGAGGGGCGTCGACTGACTGGGGACAGAGGTGCATGGGGGCGGTTCGTTCGTGGCCACCCCTTCGGGGATCACGGCGTCAGGCAATAGATAGATATATAGAAGGGGGGTCACTCGCTTTGTTCTCGTTCTCGCCTTTTCTCTCTTTCCCTGGCTTGTATCCATTCTGCCCCATTCAGCCAACTGTTTTAAGACGTTTATCCCCATCCAGGTGTTGATTTTTTCCTGGCGAGCGATAGCGAGCCAGCATTGTATGGAGAAATCCGGCTTCGCCGGAGAAATTTTTCTATTTGTACAAATTTGAAAAATGTACAAATTTTGCTTGCTGTCAATACAAATATATATATATGCTAGCTCGCTACCGCTCACCAGTAAAATATTGGCTCCTGGATGTGGGTAAACGTCTTAAAACAGTAGGCTGAATGGGGCCGAATGAATACAAACCAAAGAGAGGGAGAGAAAGATAAAAAAAAAAAAAAGCGAGGCGGGCTCCCTTAAGTCGTAGAATGAGGGAAGATTACTGGGCTTTCTTCTGTGCTTGGAAAACTTTAGGTCACTGTAAAGCAGAAAATAATTTGTTTTTTTCTGTAAGTTAGATGTTTTTAGATATTTTGTGGATAGAGTATTGTTTAACTTGGGAATTGACGACTTGCGAGTTTCAGGCTATAAGGAAGTTGGAGCCGTAAACATTAATATTAAACGTAAATGCAATAATAATGTAGGTTTCTGATGGATAGAGAGTATGTTGTATTTGGTTGATGTATATGTAAATATACTACGACCGAATTTTAGCGAGTAAATCTGCTAAATATCGATGCCTACAGCTCCAACTTCCTTATAGCCCGAAACTCGCAAGTGGTCAATTGGCGACTATTCATCACCTTGAAATTCACCAGTCCAGTGGCATCTATTTCTCCACTATTTTTGTTATAAATTATTTTACTTAAGCGTTGTTTCCACATAGCGATTTTGATTAGTCGTTTTGTCTTTTTACTGTGTTCGTATAAGTTTTGGTTTGTTTATATTGCAAGATTTACATTATAATATCAAGACCCATGCTTGTAACATTACCTTACAGCGAGTCACAATATCGAAGATCTACATTCTACTTTTCCTATTTATCTGAAGAGTGTAGAGAGGGGAGAAGGGGTGTTGGAGAGAGAGGAAGCTGTTGGAGTGGCTTTGTTATGTGTGTTATTAGTCTGTATAGTGTAGAGAGGGGAGAAGGGATGTTGGAGAGGGGAGAAGGGGTGTTGGAGAGAGAGGAAGCTGTTGGAGTGGCTTTGTTATGTGTGTTATTAGTCTGTATAGTGTAGAGAGGGGAGAAGGGGTGTTGGAGAGAGAGGAAGCTGTTGGAGTGGCTTTGTTATGTGTGTTATTCGTCTGTATAGTGTAGAGAGGGGAGAAGGGGTGTTGGAGAGGGGAGAAGGGGTGTTGGAGAGAGAGGAAGCTGTTGGAGTGGCTTTGTTATGTGTGTTATTAGTCTGTATAGTGTAGAGAGGGGAGAAGGGGTGTTGGAGAAGGGAGAAGGGGTGTTGGAGAGAGAGGAAGCTGTTGGAGTGGCTTTGTTATGTGTGTTATTAGTCTGTATAGTGTAGAGAGGGGAGAAGGGGCGTTGGAGAGGGGAGAAGGGGTGTTGGAGAGAGAGGAAGCTGTTGGAGTGGCTTTGTTATGTGTGTTATTAGTCTGTATAATAATTACAATAATAATGGACCTGAATATAAACCCCATATGAGGAGGAACACTTAAGGGGAGATTTCCACTTGAGGGATTATTTTCTTGACCCCTTTCTCCCTCATAGTTAGCCCCATTGCTCTTGATATTTTAAGACGTTCGCCCCATTAGTTTGGCGATTTTAAGAACTTTTGCCCCATTTCTGTCAATTTTAAGACCTTTCGTGCCATTTATGTGTCGATTTTATCCTGGCGAGCGATAGCGAGCCTGTAATTTAAGAGGAGCCGGCTTTCAGACGGGACATTTTTCTACTGAAAAATTTACAAATTTATCTTGAAAGGAGCTCAATGGGGTGTAATCTTAAGCTTGATGGATATCTAGGGAACAAACTAAAAACCTCCCCTTAAGGGGATATGGGTCTTTTTTCTGGTCACTTTTCTCCCTCATGTTTAGCCCCACTAGTTTTGGGATTATAAGACATTCGGCCCATTAGTTTGGCAATTTTAACACCTTTCGCTCCATTTCGTTGTCAATTTTAACACCTTTTGTGCCATTTAGGTGTCGATTTTTTCCTGGCGAGCGATACCGAGCCTGCAATTTTAAGAGGAACCGACCTTCGGCCGTGACATTTTTCTACTGAAAAATGTACACATTTATTTTAAAGGGGGGTCTAGGGGGTGTTTTTCTAAGCTTGATGGAGGTCTAGGGAGGAACCTAAACAAATATATGAATACATTAATTAATAGGCCAAACAAACGGCCAGTCTCCCTTTAATTACCAACGTTTCGCAGATAGCTTCTTGGTGGAAGAAGGCCATGGTCATCACAGAGAAATACAGAACCAACTTTCTCAGATGTTTGGGAAAGCCGATAAATCACCACTTTCACAACACACACACACACACAATAAACTACTCACCATCTATCTTCGCCTTATTCCCTAGCAGAAGATGAACCACACACACACACACACACACAATAAACTACTCACCATCTATCTTCACCTTATTCCCTAGCAGAAGATGAAGCACACACACACACAATAAACTACTCACCATCTATCTTCACCTTATTTCCTAGCAGAAGATGAACCACACACACACACACACACAATTTTTTGTGTCAGTTTGGTTTTAGGTCGAATAGGTCATGTGTGTCAAATTTGCTGAGCTTCTATGATAGAGTGATTGAAATTATGCAAGAACGAGACGGATGGGCAGATTGTGTATTTTTAGATTTCAAAAAAGCTTTTGATAAAGTACCCCATAAAAGGCTTCTATATAAACTTGAAATGTGTGGAGGAATCACCGGTGGACTCTTAAAATGGATGAAGGATTTCTTAACCGGGAGGAAAATGAGAACCATCATAAGAGGGAAATATTCATCATGGAGTGATGTGATAAGTGGAGTTCCCCAGGGCTCATTGTTGGCCCCATTGATGTTTTTAATTTTTATAAATGATCTGCCTCTTGGAATTAGCAGCTATATTAACATGTTCGCCGATGACGCAAAATTAGTAAGGAAAGTGGTTGATAACAATTGCTGTAAAATGCTCCAGGAGGACATCAATAAGCTGTATCAATGGAGCCGAATGTGGAAAATGGAGTTCAACATTGATAAATGCCACGTGATGGAGATGGGAGACGGCCAGGGAAGACCCCATGGGGAGTACAGTATGGGCGATGTAAGGTTGGAAAAGTCAGAGAAGGAAAAAGACCTAGGAGTTGTAGTGAACAGGAGGTTAGATCCCGGTGACCATATCAATAACTTGGTAAATAAGGCATATTCGTGGTGGGCTAATATTAGGGTAGCGTTTAAATTCCTAAATGAAGACATGGTGAAGATATTAATAACACAGTTTTTAAGGCCTAGCCTGGAGTATGCAGCGGTTGTATGGAATCCACATATGAAAAAACACATAAGTAAGCTAGAGAAAATTCAGCATGTGATCACAAGATGGGTGCCAGGGTTAAAAAACTTACAATATGAAGACCGGCTGTGTCACCTGGGGATTCCCTCACTTGAACAGAGAAGGGAGAGGGGAGACATGATAGCTTTATTTAGGTGTGTTCACGGAAAGGAATATATTGATCAAACAAATTTTGTTTGGCCAGCGGTGGGGAGGACGAGAGGACATGACTATAAACTGTTGAGGAGGAGAGCTAGGAAGGATGTTAGGAAGTTTGGTTTTCCAGATAGAATGGTTGAGATGTGGAATAAGTTACCAAACGACCTAGTGTGTGCACAAAGTATTCAAGCTTTTAAAGTAAATTATGATAAGTTAAAGGCTAACGGGACACTACGAGAGTAATCTCAATCCTATAAAATACAATTAGGTAAATACAATTAGGTAAATACAATAAACTACTCACCATCTATCTTCACCTTATTCCCTAGCAGAAGATGAACCACACACACACACACACACAATAAACTACTCACCATCTATCTTCACCTTATTCCCTAGCAGAAGATGAACCACACACACAAACACACACAATAAACTACTCACCATCTATCTTCGCCTTATTCCCTAGCAAAAGATGAACCACACACACACACACACACACAATAAACTACTCACCATCTATCTTCACCTTATTCCCTAGCAGAAGATGAACCACACACACACACACAATAAACTACTCACCATCTATCTTCACCTTATTCCCTAGCAGAAGATGAACCACACACACACACACAATAAACTACTCACCATCTATCTTCACCTTATTCCCTAGCAGAAGATGAACCACACACACACACACACACACACAATAAACTACTCACCATCTATCTTCACCTTATTCCCTAGCAGAAGATGAACCACACACACAAACACACACAATAAACTACTCACCATCTATCTTCACCTTATTCCCTAGCAGAAGATGAACCACACACACACACACACACACACAATAAACTACTCACCATCTATCTTCACCTTATTCCCTAGCAGAAGATGAACCACACACACACAAACACACACAATAAACTACTCACCATCTATCTTCACCTTATTCCCTAGCAGAAGATGAACCACACACACAAACACACACACACACACACAATAAACTACTCACCATCTATCTTCACCTTATTCCCTAGCAGAAGATGAACCATACACACACACACACACACACACACACACACACAATAAACTACTCACCATCTATCTTCACCTTATTCCCTAGCAGAAGATGAACCACACACACACACACACACACACACACAATAAACTACTCACCATCTATCTTCACCTTATTCCCTAGCAGAAAATGAACCACACACACACACACAATAAACTACTCACCATCTATCTTCACCTTATTCCCTAGCAGAAGATGAACCACACACACACACACACACACACAATAAACTACTCACCATCTATCTTCACCTTATTCCCTAGCAGAAGATGAACCACACACACACACACACACACAATAAACTACTCACCATCTATCTTCACCTTATTCCCTAGCAGAAGATGAACCACACACACACACACACACAATAAACTACTCACCATCTATCTTCACCTTATTCCCTAGCAGAAGATGAACCACACACACAAACACACACACACAATAAAGTACTCACCATCTATCTTCACCTTATTCCCTAGCAGAAGATGAACCACACACACACACACAATAAACTACTCACCATCTATCTTCACCTTATTCCCTAGCAGAAGATGAACCACACACACACACACACAATAAACTACTCACCATCTATCTTCACCTTATTCCCTAGCAGAAGATGAACCACACACACACACACACACACACACAATAAACTACTCACCATCTATCTTCACCTTATTCCCTAGCAGAAGATGAACCACACACACACACACACACACACACACAATAAATCACGGTCACGGTGGCTGAGCGCGCTTAGTACTCTGTATTGGGAGCGCTTGTTCTGGTGTCGGGGGTTCAATCCCACGCGCCGGCAGGGGAAGTTCTCTCAAAAACTTTCCCTGGCCGTGAAGGCAAGATCTGGGCGGATCGTCTCAGGGGACCCACAAAGTCTCCTGCCCACGTCCTACTCCCTTGGGAGTATGTAGGCGCTCTCGTTAGCTGCCAGGATCAGTCTGTTGATCCATTAGGATAAGATCTAGGTTAAGTCTGTGTATTTTCAGCCCCATTGGCTGCCGGCTTGAAATAAACAGATTATTATTATTATTATTATTATTATTAAACTACTCACCATCTATCTTCACCTTATTCCCTAGCAGAAGATGAACCACACACACACACACACACACACACACACACACACACACACACACAATAAACTACTCACCATCTATCTTCACCTTATTCCCTAGCAGAAGATGAACCACACACACACACACACAATAAACTACTCACCATCTATCTTCACCTTATTCCCTAGCAGAAGATGAACCACACACACACACACAATAAACTACTCACCATCTATCTTCACCTTATTCCCTAGCAGAAGATGAACCATACACACACACACACACACACAATAAACTACTCACCATCTATCTTCACCTTATTCCCTAGCAGAAGATGAACCACACACACACACAATAAACTACTCACCATCTATCTTCACCTTATTCCCTAGCAGAAGATGAACCACACACACACACACACACACAATAAACTACTCACCATCTATCTTCACCTTATTCCCTAGCAGAAGATGAACCACACACACACACACACACACACAATAAACTACTCACCATCTATCTTCACCTTATTCCCTAGCAGAAGATGAACCACACACACACACACAATAAACTACTCACCATCTATCTTCACCTTATTCCCTAGCAGAAGATGAACCACACACACACACACAATAAACTACTCACCATCTATCTTCACCTTATTCCCTAGCAGAAGATGAACCACACACACAAACACACACAATAAACTACTCACCATCTATCTTCACCTTATTCCCTAGCAGAAGATGAACCACACACACACACACACACACACACAATAAACTACTCACCAAATATCTTCACCTTATTCCCTATCAGAAGATGAACCACACACACACACACACACAATAAACTACTCACCATCTATCTTCACCTTATTCCCTAGCAGAAGATGAACCACACACACACACACACAATAAACTACTCACATCTATCTTCACCCTATTCCCTAGCAGAAGATGAATGAACCACACATACATACACCTTTCTTTCTCGTACGAACCACACACACACACACACACACACCTTTCTCTCTCGTACACAGCATACACAATTATATACCAGTACAGTATCGGAGTTTAAAACCAATCAAAAGTTATCAAGCTTATATTGAGAAGATTAAGCAGCATGAATGCTGAAGTAATTTCCACAGCTAGGCCTGGCTTTAGTGTGACTTTATATAGATTGTGCATTTAAATTTGGTTTATGGTATTAAAATATTGCCATACATTCTTTGGAAACAGTCTAAACAAAAATTACGATAATTATTCGTAATATCTTAAACATATATGCTTAGAGTTTGAGGGGGCAGGGTTTCCACGAAGAGATGGGAATTATTTAAAATAATGGGTATCTCGATCTCTCTTTATAATGTGTAGGGCGCTGGACTTGAGCATATCACATATATAAGGGTATTAGGGTGGAGGATGGGAGCCGGGTCAGGATATAGGATGGGGAGAGCTAAGTGGAGGGTTTATGGTGTGTGTGTGATATGTCTCGATCTCGATTCAAATTGAGCAAAGAGTGTGAAACCTTGAACAAATGATTTATGTCAGGTATATGCCATTAACCCCTACTGTACCATAGGATAGGCTACTACCATAAATGTGCAGTGGAACGGGCTGGTAGAAATAATGGAATGGGATCCACTACGTATGGAGTTCCTGCTATGTCTAACCACACTAGATAGCTGGAATAACACCACCATAGAAAATGTAAAAGGTTTCCTGGAGAGGAAATGTCTATAATGTGGTTGAAGAGAAACATGTAGTGGTAACCTAGGCAATCTAGGTGCCGTCCCTGTAGAGAGAGCCGATCCAAAGGCCACACCTTTGATCCGTTAAGGGTGACTCTATAGTTATTATGTTCCTTCCAACAACCAACCATACTCCTAAAATCGATTAATGAAATTTACAAACTCATACCAAGACCAAGGGCCAAGGGCCAAGGGAGTTGCTTTTAAATTTGGCGCGCAAAAGGGAAATCATAATGTGTTCACGTGTTTTATAATTATTTGTATTTCGACCTTTTACTCTGAAAATATTGCGTTATTTATACACTTTAAGCTCAAATAGCAACAGACTAGACAATATTTCAATATAAATCTATTGTATAATTATACGTTTTTGTGTAACTTGAATGTTACGACAACGGCCTTTGTAAACAAAAATTTGCGTGAAGAAGGTAAATTTCTGTTATTTTCTAGTTAGATAACGGCACTGCCCTGATATATGCACTAACAAATCTATAAGTTCAATGCCATTGGATGTGTGTAGGCCTAGGCCTATCTGAATTTGCATGTTTGGTAATTAGGCTAGCGATAATGATAGGCCTATTATTAGGCCTAGACTGGTTTTTCGTGATGTAGGCTAGCCTAAGCCAGGGTTACTTTTAGTTTTATCCGGTGCTATTTTACTAGCCTATAGCCTAGGCCTAGGCCTAGGGGCGCACATTTGACAGGTAGCCTACCACCAAGGATTTAATAAATAGCCTATTTGTGTTGAATTTCAATGTGTTCGGTTTCCCCTTTCCATGCATCCAACACAAAGCTAGGCTAGGCCTAGGCTACACCCTTTTCTGGTGTACGAAACACTAAACAAAAAAATGGGGACTTTAGGTCTAATAGCCTATTAGGCTAGGCAAAATATAGCCTAAAGATAACTCGGTGGAAAAGTTGCGTTCGCGGGAGTAGCCTAACGTCAATCGTTTGTTTGCATTGTGCTCGAGGTTACCGTTATAGTAGGCTACTTCGCGCATCTAACCTAGCTAGCCTAATTGGTTCAATGTTATTTTAATACCACGAATGTTATTGATATATTTGAAGATAAATATTGAATCTAGGCCTATAGGCCCTATGCTCTAAAGATCATAAGAACATTTGTTTGAACCCTCGGCAAAACCTAATAAAAAAGTATGGTAGGCTACTAACATTTATTTTTCGTAACAAGGTTGTCAATACGGTACTTCCAGTTATCGACAGCTCTAAAGATCATATGAAAATGTGTTAAACCCTCGGAAAAACCTAATATAAAAGTATGCTACTAAAATTTAATTTTCGTAACAAGGTTGTCAATACGGTACTTTCCCGTTATCAATGTACAATCAAAGCTGAAGATTGCAGAGTAAACACCGTACACTTCATCGACTTTTCTTTCACTTTCGTAGGCTATAATCGACAGCCAATTTTTTTTTTGTTTTTTTTTTTACTAAGGGATTAGTACTCAACCAGCGGGGGTGTGGGGGCAGCAGCCCCCACCCATAATACTAGGTTAGGTTAGGTAAGGTTAGGTTGTTAGGTTAGGCTAATGTCTTTTCAAATCACTCGGGGGCGTGTCTCAACATCGATCAATAGGCCTAATGGGGAAATAGATTTTCCCGAGATTTCTAATTAATTACAAACACTATATATTGATGCAAATGAACAATTTCTTTTATAAAAAACACTTGGAAAATTTGTGGTAGGCCTATTAAAATAAAAAAAATCCGCCTAATTTTCCATATTGGTGGTTCAATTAAAATTTAAGCCGCGGGATACAGTAAGCTATGTGTACGGTGTAGGCCTAGGCCTACTCCCCCTAGACTTATTGTCAATTTGTCATCATCATAGGCTATTGCCAGGCCCAGTAGGGGGGCAAAAAAACAACAGCAAACGTAACTAGCCTAACGTCGAGCGACGAGCATCATGTATACCGATGATCGGAAGAGGTGGTAAATTCCCGATTTTCGTCCGAAACGCGGCTTTGTGACCATCAGGGTTGTTTAGAAACTTTTAGTTTATTTATTTCAACGGTCAACCTCTGCAGTTGTCTTTGAGTTAGCTGTGGCCAGAAAACTAATTTTGGAGAAGTAATTATAAGATTGAGAGAACTCTATTTCTGTTTGCTAGCCTAATTGGCAACCATTGGCATCCATACCGACCATACGTGCATGAAAGGGTTAAATTAGCCTCATACAGTACTAGTTTTGGGAAGGATGTAGTATCCGGGTGTATAGGCTAGTCTGACGGTCGTCATCTTTACATGTAGGATGTGTATTTTTACACCATGCCTGAAAGGGAGGTTCTGGTGCTCCGATCTTACTTTTAACCATCTTGACAATTTTACCAGTTCAGTTCAGTTGAAATTCGGGAAGTCTAGCCTGAATGTCGGCACTTTCCTGAGAGGTTTTGTTATTTTTCTTCTTGTGACGTGCTCTACTTGCCTACAAAAGTAAATAGGCCTATATCTCAGTTTGTTGACTTTTTCATCCCATCTTCTTCAGTCTTGTATCTTCTTTCTTCAGTCTTCTTTCTTCTCATTTCAGTTCTTTCATATTTTCTTCTCTCGTACTCTCCACATTTGGTAAATTGTCTGTTTCACTCTAGGCCTATTGCTGTTTTCTTTGTTGAATAAGAGGTATCCAATGACTTTATTTTCTTGTTCAATATAAGGCTAAACTTCGTTTGATGCGAAAATAGCCTCCCGAAAATATAACCAAGGCGGGAATCGAACCCAGGACCCTTGGGTACGACCGTACGAGGCAGACACCTTACCAGATAGAGATATCGGGTAGGATGTAGCCTAGTGACCGGGCGTACCGCCATCTTTGTTTACATTATGCGTAGTGGCGTCGGACCTTTCCCATAATGTTCCCGTCTATTTTAACCTAACCTAACCTAACCTAACCTAGTATTCATTACAGTTTCTTACAGTTTCTTACAGTAGATCCTCTGGAAAAAGGCAAACTATGCCTGTGTATCCAGCTCAGTACCAGTGCTTGCACTGCTGCGGTCGTTCACGGTGTTGGCGGCATGTAGTAATGACAGGGGGCAAATAGCAGAAAATATAGCGTCGAAATAGACGGGAACGTAAGTGCGAGCGCGGCGATCGCCCTATGTAAACAATGACGACCGTACGCCCGAACTCTACATCCATCCCGAGATATCTCACTTGGCCTGGTCGGCTCAAGTGTATTTCTGCATTTTGTTCAGTTTAGGCTAACCTATATTTACTGACTTTACATCCATAGGTCGATCGCTTGCGGTTAATTTAAGTTCCCATCTATTTTTGTCTGTTATTTACCCCCTGCTGACAACATCTATCATGGCATTAAGTCATAGGGGGTGAGGAGGGGCAAAGAAAACAATATTTTAGAATCCACCCTTATAAAAAGAGCTGTTCGTATGTGATCTACCCCTTCACATACAAATACAGTATGGTAGTACTGATACTATATCTCTTATTTTAACCTTGCGTGCTTTGGTCATGTCTGAGGTGAAGGGAGAGTCAGGATCTGGGGATACTGGACCTGGTACACAAAAAAGGTATCTATCCCTTACACATACAGTACAGTACTACAGTACCGTGAAATGGCCTAACTTCGGACATTTCTGGATAAAATTATGTAAGCTACAGTTATGGAAAAATGACTGCATTATGGAAGAACACCGCAGACATACTTGTTTTTCCATAACATCATGTATTTATCCCATAACATAAGAACATAAGAAAATGGGAGTCTGCAAAAAGCCGATCGGCCCATACAAGGCAGATCCCTGTCACACCCAACCCCAATTATAGACCCATCTCACTAATACCTTGAGTACTGACCCCACCAAAACGGTCAGAGATTAACACAAGATTACGGGGGTCTGCTGAGCGCCGATTGGCCCACACCTGGTAGATCTCCCTCACACCCAACCCATCTCGTCCATATGCCTATCTAATTTTATCTTAAAGCTCCCTATCGTTCTTGATCCCACTATATCACTTGGTAGCCTATTCCACCCATCTACAACTCTGTTACCACACCAATATTTGCCTATATCTTTTCTGAAACAAAATTTATCTAATTTGAAACCATTTGTACGAGTTCTTTCGCTATCACTGAGCTTTAGTACATTTTTCATGTCTCCTTTATTAATTCCACTAACCCACTTGAATAACTGTGGTTCATTGTACAGTACATGTATATTCTTTCTAGAGTGTCCGAAGTTATCTCCCCGTCCGGAGTTACGTGAATATAAGGATAAAAGGATATAAGGATAAAACAAAATTGAGAAAAAGAACTAACCCATAATTGCCAATGAAAAGAAAGCTTTGGATATTGATTAGAAGAAAGAAACGATTGTGGGAAAGATTATTTTTTTTAAAAGCAACAGGGGGTCTAGTATAGAGGCTAAGGAAGTGGATCTGGAACGCAGACAAATAAACAATAAAATAAGGTGGGAAACAAGGAGGGGGGTGAAGGAGAGGGAGAGAGAGATAGCTAGAAATGTGAAGGATAATCCAAAATTATTCTGGAAGTACATTCAGGAAAAGTTAACAACAAGAGTAGGGATCCCAGAGCTGGTAGGGGGGTTGAATGATGGGAGTAGAGCGGAGACTGATAAGGAGAAAGCAGAGGTGCTGGGGAAATACTTTGGGGGGGTACTAACAGTGGAGTCGGAGGATGCAGTGCCTACTATTCCCATCAAACAGGCACCGGCACTAGAACTAATAGAGTTTTCCCATGCTAGAATAAGAAGGGCTATAGAAAAAATGAACAGAAGTAAGTCACCGGGACCGGATGGGATACACCCAAGAATCATAAAAGAAGGAGGGGAGATGTTAGTAGAGCCATTGAAAATGTTATTTGAGGTATCGTTTAATACAGGACAAATCCCGATGGACTGGAGAGAGGCGAACATAACAGCTATATTTAAGAAGGGAAAGAGAAATGACCCAGGGAATTATAGACCAGTTAGTTTGACAAGTGTTGTGTGTAAACTAATGGAAACGTTAATTAGAGAAGGAATAATGGATCATATGAAGTCAAACCAACTTTTCAGTGGGAGACAGTTCAGATTCTTGCCGGGGAGGTCGACGGTACTACAGCTAATTAAGGTGGTAGATGATTGGATGCAAATTCTAGAAGATGGTGATGTAATAGACGTGGTATATTGCGATTTTATGAAGGCCTTCGATAAGGTCCCACATAAAAGGTTAATAGAGAAAGTTAGAAGCTATAATATAGGGGAGAAATGTGTGAAATGGATAGAAGCCTTCCTGAAAGATCGGAGACAGAGGGTACTGGTGAATGGAATAGGCTCGGGGTGGAGGGAAATTACAAGTGGGGTACCTCAGGGATCTGTGTTTGGACCACTGCTGTTCGTTATATTTATCAACGACTTGCCTGAAGTTATAACTAATGGAAGTGAGGTATACCTGTATGCGGATGACACTAAGCTGTATAGAAGAGTGAGGAGTAAGGAAGATATGGGTTTGCTTCAAGGAGATGTGGAGGGCATGAAGGGATGGTCTGAGCATTGGTTAATGCCTTTTCATCCAAAAAAATGCAAGTACATGCGGATTGGGACCAGCAAGATAGACAAGGTAGGATACAGTATGTATGAAGCGATGGAGGAAGTGAATGCAGAAAAGGATATAGGAGTAGTGATAGACAATAAGTTACATTTCTCAGAACATTTAGCGGAAAAGATAAACAAAGCCAATAAAATTGTAGGGCTGATAAGGAGGACATTTGTGTCACTTGACGAAGAAATCTTCAGGAATCTCTATACAGCGCTGGTTAGGCCGCACCTGGAATATGCGAACCAGGTGTGGGCTCCATATATGGTAAAGGATATAGAAGCAGTGGAGAAAGTGCAGAGGAGAGCTAGCAAGCTGGTACCAACGTTGAAGAACGCGGGCTATGAGCAGAGGTTGAGGACACTGGGGCTTCCGACACTGGCATATAGGAAAAAGAGAGGGGATATGATAGAGACTTTTAAGATAGTGTCAGGAAAGTACGATGAGGATGTGTGTGAAGGTATCTTCTTGATGCGGGAGGGAACAAGAACGAGAGGACACTCTAAGAAAATTTACAAAGAAAGAAATAGGCTTGAGAGGGCAAAGAACTCATTTTGTGATAGAGTGGTAAATGAGTGGAACGCACTGCCCCAGTATGTAGTCGATTCCGAATCAATAAGGGAGTTTGAAAGTAATCTTGATAAAGCATGAGGAAGACAAGATTTGAAGTTTGATTATAAAACAAAAATACAGAATAGTAAAAATGTTGCATCTGCTACCGCCGCCGCCAACACCGTGAACGACCGCAGCAGTGCAAGTACTGGTACTGAGCTGGATACACAGGCATAGTTTGCCTTTTTCCAGAGGATCTACTGTAAGAAACTGTAAGTGATGTTACCGGTACTGTATTCTGTACCGGTACACTCATAAGGGCTTTGGCGCAGGAGCTGTTGTACAATATTTTCTGTTCATTCACTCTGCGGTACTAATATTATACAGTATATCTTATGTTTTTATGCCTACTGTATAATTCTATTCATGTATTACTTTTTCTTTTAATGTGCCGGTAGCCAATATGTCTGAGGTGGAGGGAGGTGTGGAGCTGGTGGAGGGTGGTGTGGTGGGAGGAGGAGGTATTGGACCAGGTGTTGGTTGCCAGGCCGCCCAACAACCACAGACCAAGAAGCGCCGAGCCTCCGAGAATGGCATCGATACCAATGCAGAGAAAGCAAAGAATGGAACTCAAGAGAAAGCCAAAATCGATGAGAGCTATTTTGCGTAAGTTGATATGTTATTTTTCTCATTGTTATACTGTTGTCTTTTAATGTCCACTCCCCGCACTCCGCCCCCTACCTGCTCCTCCTGTCATTCCCCTCTAACTGTTCGCCACGTCTTTGACTGCCCAGATACTGCCCGTCTGTGTACGGCTTGTTTTGGTACTAAATCATTCACTGACCTTTTATCCGATTCTCCGTCCTTTTCTTTCCCCCCTATCGTCCGTTTTTTGCGTCGCCTTAAGCTCCTTTCAGTAATCTGATCTAATCCTTCGGGCCAGACCTATGAGAGTTCGGTATGGAGCTCAGTGGTCAGGTTAATCTGCTCTACATAACTAGCTAACTAACTGTTGTCTTTTTCTTGCTTTCTTTTGATATTATGCAGGTCATTACTCAAATTTAGATATTGTTATACCAGTAACCTATTTATTGTACCTTTGCTGTTTGCAGCATACCTCATTTTCTGGACTAATCAGAAAGTATCTCCCCTCGTACGTTTACCAATTTACCAAATTTCGGTATCTGGTGTATGGACTAAAAGTTCACATAATATGAAGATTTATCCATCCCTAACTCACTTATACTGTACAGGTATTATGTAGGCTGTAGCGTTCCCTCTACGATTCAAATGTTCAGCCTTTCGATCCCTCTCTCATTTATGGTGAAAAGGCAGGAGGAATGTGCGCTTTTTGCCTACCAGTTCCCTGCTGTCTCAAGGAGGTAGAAGCAAAGATTCAGTGCAGCATGGAGAGAGGGAGGTGGTGAGGGTGTAGACTTATTTCATTACAGTACAGTTTTGCTATTTCTATAACTGTCCTATGAAACTGTATTAAATTGTAAAACTTGCAAAATAAACAAACCAAAACTGGGACGACACAAGATATTAGTACAGTGTATATGTGTACTTTTCATGTGGTACCTGGTACTGTACCATGTTCAGATATTGAAGTACCGGTACTGTACAGTAATATTTTCACAATACAGTACCGGTACCTTTATACTTTACCGTACATGCTCTTATGGTTTTGTTTTTAGGTTTTAGTTATTATTGATTTGTTTGTCCCCTTTTAAACAAAAATCTTGTTTTAGTAGTAAAACAAATCTTATGAATTATACTTGTACAGTAGGGTCCCGCATAAAACGTGTTCACATAAAACGAGTCTCGATTAAAACGAGCGACCTAAAATATTAATTAAAATGTAAAACTTGCAAACCAAACAAACCAAAACTGGGACAAGGACAATATAAAGTCAAATTAAATTATCAAAATCGCTATGTGGGAACATTTAATTTTCGATCAGAACGAATGTGATCACATAAAACGAGTCCGCCGCCAAAGTGAGGCAAATCCGAGGAGTTTTCATATAGAGCGCCGAAATATCGTACGCTTTCATATAGAACGCCGAAATATCGTACAAAACGTACGAAATATCGTACGCTCCTGACGGAAATTTACGCTTCCAGTGAACATTGACGATATTGGGCCACCAAAATGCCGTGTTCACATAAAACGAAATCGCATAGAACGCCCTCGTTTATCGACCAATTACTCGTTTTATGTGAGACCCTACTGTACTTAGGTAACGGTTTTCAATATTGTAATTATATATTATGCATTTCTATCAGATCCTACTCAGACATAGAACTTCACCGGACCATGATTGAAGACAGCGTACGAACCAACGCATATCAGCAAGCCATCTTCCAAAACCTTGATGTTGCGGGCAAGGTGGTGGCAGATGTTGGGTGTGGCACAGGGATCCTCAGTATGTTCTGTGCCCAGGCTGGTGCTAAACGCGTCTATGCCATCGAGGCTTCCAAGATTGCTGCCCATGCACGCCAACTGGTTCAAGCTAATGGTTTTCAGGATGTCATCACAGGTATTATTAAGGGGAGACAGACCGTTTTTCTGGACCCCCTTCTCCCTAATGTTTAGCCCCACTAGTTTTGATATTTTAAGACAATGGTTCTATTAGTTTGGGGATTTTATGACCTTTCACCCCATTTCTTTGTCAATATTAGGACCCTTCGTGCCATTTAGGTGTCAATTTTTTCCTGGCGAGCGATAGCGAGCCTGTAATTTTAGGAGGAATCGGCCTTTGGCCGAGACATTTTTCTACCGAAAAATTTACAAATCTATCTTGAAGGGGGGGCTAGGGGGTGTTTTTCTTAGCTTGATGGAGGTCTAGGGAGGAAACTAAAAAAATATATGAATAAATGAATTAATAGACCAAACAAACAGCCACTGTCCCCATAAGGAGACAAAAACCGGCTTCACACAAGCATTTCAGCAGTGGATTGTATTGGAGTCACAGTATCTGAGTCTAAAGCCCCGTTCAGACAGTGCAATAAGTATAAAACGGTAGTAAAAACAAAAAATATGAATACAAGATGAAAGACCAACCCATAAAAACTACTGCACTAGTTAAAGACCTGGGGGTACTAATGTGCAGCAGCTGCGAAAAAGAAAAAATTTGAGAGCTTCAAGACATCACATGAATGTGATGGACTGGGTGTAAAGCGGATCTGCCTCGTGCGAGTCAATCGGCCTTTTACAGACTCACATTTTCTTATGTTCTATGTTTTTGTGTTAAGCTATACAATACCGGTACAAAAAACTAGATACAAATCCCTCAATATAATGAGATAACTTGTAAAAAATACCAGATTCTGATACAATTTGCCACTAAAGTTATTTGTGTGACAGGATCTTCGGTGTTGTTGTTCCCTAAGCTGCCTGGCCGAACAGCCCCGAGTCCCTAAGGAAGGCCATGGCTACGGTCGGGCTTTCCCACAGGACTCTCAAGGAGTGTAGATTATGTTGTTGGGGTAACAACATAATCTACTTCGGTGTTTTCTCATTATCTTGTCACATACAGTAGGGTCTCACATAGAACGAGAAATTGGTCGATAAACGAGGCCGTTCTATGAGATTTCGTTCTATGTGAACACCGCATTTTGGTGGCCCAATATGGTCAATGTTCACTGTAAGCGTAAATTTCCGTCAGGAGCGTACAATATTCCGGCGCTCTATATGAGAACTCCTCGGATTTGCCCTACTTTGATGGCTAAATCGTTCTATATGATCACATTCGTTCCTAACAAAAATTTTGGAACAATATTTTAGGCCGGGCGTTCTATAAGCGACTCGTTCTATGCGAACACGTTCTATGTGAGCCCCTACTGTAATTTGAAAAATAACTGTCTTGATAGCGTAATGCATAAATGCGCGTAATATTAGTGTGAGTATCCTAGGTTCGAGTCCTTGGCTTGCCACATGTATTTGTTGATTTCATTAATTGAGTTTAGAAGTAAAGTTGGTTGGTGAAAAAATATGAATTAAATAGTGAAAAGAAGCATTTATTTGCACTGCTTGATGAGTTTGAGGTATAAATAATAATGAGTTGATATTTGTGTCAGTATTACAGGGTAAGGCAGAAGAGGTAGAACTGCCAGAGAAAGTAGATGTTGTGGTGAGTGAATGGATGGGCTATATGCTGCTGTACGAGACCATGCTGCCCTCCGTTCTCTACGTCAGAGACAAATGGCTCAAACCGGTTAGTTTTTATACATTTTATTATTACAGTGCCAGGGAGTTACATATTGAGTGTGTTTTCCATTGATGAAACTGGTTTTAATGTTTATTATATTGTCTTTGTCCCAGTTTTGGTTTGCTTTGTTTGCAAGTTTTACATTTTTATTTATTATTATTTATACAGAGCTGTCATGAAAAACTTGCCCATGGGAAATTCTCATGTATTTTGTATGTGGAAAACTAGCAAAGATACCTCAACTATTTTGGTTGGTATAGAAACTACAGTATAAACCTCCCTTATCAACATTTGTGATATATGATGCTAGTAACAGCCTGTGGTTGTAGATTAGGAAGGAGATTTAAATATTATCGTATTGGTACCCTTGGCAGGTTTGTGACTTTCAACGAGAGAAGAGGAAGGGGAGGAGGAAAGTCGCAGACCTGTCAGGCGTATTATATTATTTAAATCTCCTTCCTGTTATACAACCACAGGACGTTTCAAGCATCATTCAAGGGGCATTACAGTCATAATGTCTGGATACACAGAGCTTTAAGCAGTCACTCTAAGTCATAGGATGAGGGAGAGAGTTCCTGAGTTAAAGGGCATAGCACATGTGGTCAGCTATCCTCATTATCATAAATGTTAGTGTACAGTATACCTCTTATGTGCAATAATAGTCGTCCGAGTTTCTTATAAATGTAAATATAAATAAATTAGTGTTTTGGACGGTGATGTCGAGAGGAATTTCCGAGCCCTTCGTGACGGTTATAAGGGCATTGGGGTAGCCATAGAATAACACAATCGGTCAAAGAGTTTCAGGAGTCAGGTCACTGGCCACAATTTTGATTCACAGCATCTCTGTTAAGTACTCCAAGCTGTGAAAGCAGTTACAGTACAAAGATGGACAGATATCTAAAAGATGGGTATGAGAAATTGTACGAGCAGCATAAGTTTAATAATGAAATTAGAAATAATTGCAAGCTATCGAATAATGCACTGTGAAAGTGAAAATAAAGATAGAATATTTTGACATGTAGGCCGTACGCTGTTGTACCTAATAAAAAAATACCTGTCTACCGTTAGAATAAACACTAGTGTTGCCATGTGGATAGAGCTGCCAATATGTATTTATTTATGATTAATGATACCAAAATATGAATAATTGTATTGATACCGGTAGATACTTTAGGATAGACAAATTTTTCACTCATGTGATATATACTGTATATCAAATACTGCCTTCACATTACTTCATCATGTACGAAATACATCAGGGTAAGTTAAATATAGGCAATATCAAAGCAGATTCAATTCCCGCAGTCAAGTTTCTCTCTCACAAACAAAAGAGAGAGGCGAAAGAGTTTGCCATCGAGCTTCTAAAGCTTGAAATATCATACACGGCTTTGTTTACTATATTAGATCAAAATTTAAGGCAAACCAAGACAACTGTGCAGTATCAATCATGCTTTAATATGCTTTAGACAGTGATAAAATGGAATGCGATTTTGTATGAGCTATGCCCTTTAAGTCAACTCTGGAGCTCTCTCCCTCAATCTCTTGCCCTCATCCCATGAATTTGACTGTTGAGTGGAAGAAAGACTATGAAAATTGATTCACTCTTGGGTTAGAGAGTTGGACAGGATAGGGATTGAAATGTGTTGAAAGATAGGTGCCACTTTCTCACCGCAAGGGAGGAGGTATACACTGAGAAAGCTCTGAAGAACACTGATTATTTTAAAAGTGTGAGAGAAATGTAACATTGTGGCATGTAGAGATAGATTGTAGAGAATTAGTTGTTGTTGCTGTTCCTCAGGGTGTCAGGCCGAGCAGCCCCAAGGTCCCGAGCAAGGCCAAGGCCATAAACGAGTGCCCCCACAAAACCCTCACTGCTTACCACTAATAAAGCTCGGGTGACCGAAGCCACTCCAAGGCGGGGAGCTGAGGAGGGTGCGGAAACGCCCGGGAAACCAAAGCCCCACCCAAGGCCCTGTGCCCCTCAGCAATTATGAAAGTTGAAGGGCAAAGGAAAAATGTGACACTTTGGCTCCCAATCTGTCAACCTCTAGGTTGGCAGTAGGGAGGACAATCCACGGAAGAGACGCCGTCACTTGAGATCTAGAAAATATATAAGTAAAAGGAATAGTCAGAGTAAGCTATGGGTATGGCAGAGATTGCTCAGCTCTCACTCTGATAGACCAGCCCATCATCAGAGAGAATTAGTAAGAGAAGGTTAGTTGATACGGCAAAATGCTTTTGAGTTGACTCTACCCTTTCGAGAAGTGCGGTATGGGTGGAACATCCCCACACATACAAACAGTACCGGTACTTGATACATGGGCGCACATTGCCCCTGTACAGAGTAAGAAGCTATGTAGGGGTAAAGAACCCACAAAGACAGTTGATCACACCTAACTTCTGGGAAACTGTTTAGCAAGAGTGTTTATATGGTCTTTGCCAAGAAAGGTCAGAAGTAAAAGAAACACCAAGAATACTGAGAGAAGATGAATGGTTAATTTTTGTATTGTTGAAGAGTAAGGGACATACATATGTACATAAATTTAAAGACTGCTCATCTCCTAATGGCAGCGCTCCAGGCAGCCCTGTTCAGAGCTGCCCCACTTGTCAATTTTTTTAATTCGAGGTCATGATCCCACATCTTTCTCCTGGTCTGTGCTTTTATGCAGCTCCTTCCATGTTCACAGACTTGTATCTTTTCACCCAACTTAGTTCATCCATCCTCTCCATGTGCCCAAAACACCCTAGCCTACTAGTACGCATCTCATCACTGCTACTCTTTATACCTAACCATCTTCTCAGCTCTTAACTAGGTACCGGTATCCTTCTTGCAGTTTGGCCCCACACATCCATTTCACAATTCTCATCTCGTTACGTTCCATTCTGTTGATATCAACCGCTTTGAAAGGTCATGTAAAGTCCAGTAAAGTCCCTGTGACAAGGACACGCCCTAGCCCTGTCAATTAAGGGAGTGCACGGTATTAAAAAATGCATCATTGCGCTTCTAACACATGAAGCAAACACCTTTTCCTAAAAAAGGAGGGGAAGTCTTCTGGTTGTTGTTGTTGTTGTTCCCCAAGCTGCCTGGCCGAACAGACCCAAGGCCCCGAGCAATTCCAAGGCCATAACCGAGCGCCCCCACAGAACCCTCCCTGATGACCCTTCTGATTACTCTTCTGGTAAGTAATGGCAGCAGTTCTCTGAACTTTCCTTAGGCACATCTAATTCTAGCGATAGTGGCGGCCTTGGCCCCACCACAAACAGAAATGGTATCTCCTAAATAGCAAAACTTGGTCACCGTCTCCAGTGACTCATTGCCAAAGTTAACACTCTCGCGCCGGTCATTGAACACAAGCTCATCTTTCCTTACTATGCATTCAAATTTCTCAATTTTGGACTTCTTCCTCGATAGAGGTCCCTTAATTCTAGTGCAGCGCTTCTTCCCATTGTGTACCCAGCAGCAGCATACACTACACTGAATTGAGTTTGCGTCCACACCTTTTCTGCATAATGCACATGGGTATACACCACTTTTTTGTCTACCCTTCCAAGCCCCAATCTACGTTGCAAAGCCTTGGTTTTATTTATATTAACTCTTAATCCTTTACTTGCCATGCCCTCTCTCCATCTTCTGAACTTTGCCTCGGCATCCCACACACTATCTGCAATAATTACTACTAGGTCATCTGCGTATAGCAGTGCAATGTTGCATTTCTCTCGCTATTCTACCGCTATTACAATAATCAGTGTTCCTCAGAGCTCTCTCAGCATATACCACCTCCTCTGTGTACAGTACGTAGCACCCGTCTTGCAACACAATCCCACTCCTACTCTGTGCAAGGGGGAGGCGTGGTGGAGTGGTCTTGTCACTGGACTGGTAAGCCAATGGACTCGGGTTCAAATCCCGATATGTCAATGGGAAGATAATATTGGGATGGAATTTGTGCTGTACCTAGTATGAGTGCATTACCACAGAGCGTTTTGGGGGGTTCAAATCCCGATATGTCAATGGGAAGATAATATTGGGATGGAATTTGTGCTGTACCTAGTATGAGTGCATTACCACAGAGCCCACCAAAACGCCAAATGAATACCCTCATTGCTCCCTGATTAAATAGCACTGTATGAATATTCCCATATTCAAAACATGCTACAGGGGGACAATGCCTAGTGAGTTCATTGCTCAATAGGTGGCGTTCTGAGAGTGAGGGTCCGAGTCTAAGAGGTGAGACAGCGAGGCAGCTTCAGAGATGGGGCTGCTTCGAGCCGTTAGTGAGCAACTAAGCTCCGTGCATCCTGCGAAGGCAAAATGGCAGGGGCTGGTTGCAACTAAAAGTGCCTCATATGTCTCACCCCCTAATAATAATAATAATAATAAGCATGTTACTTATTTCTCATAAGCGCCAATTTTTCCGAAGAATTCACTAGCGCTCGAAAAGAGAAAGAAAAAAGAACAAAAATCAATGCATCAAAAGAAGGCTCATATACAACACACATTTAACAATCACTAGCAGTGGCAAAATAGCCTAAACTCTATAGCCATCTGTCATGACACCTCTCTCAAGATCATAGCTTCTCTCAAAGAGAAAAGTCTTAAGTTGTCTCTTGAAGCATTCAACAGAACTCAGTTGTCTCATGGACAGCGGCAACCTGTTATACAACCTCGGAGCCATGTAGGAGAATGACCTCTCAAAGAAAGAAGACTGCTGGAAAGCCCTTGGTTCATCAAGACGAAAAGGGTCATTGTCATGACGCACAACTACACCATGGTGTGCCGGTGGGCGCCTGAGCAGCTCCGCAAGGTACCCAGGCTCACCAAATTTGAGAACCTTAAAAGTCACCAAACACAACTTAAATTCTATTCTTGCTCTTACTGGCAGCCAGTGCAGTTCTATGTGAAGAGATGTAGTAGGAGTTCTAGGTGGAACACCAAAAATTAGTCTTGCGGCCCTGTTAAGAACAGACTGAACTTTCTTCAAAATATAATTTGGAAGACCCACCAACAGGGCATTGCAATAATCAACACGAGAGAAGACCAATGAGTGAACCAACGTCAGGAGGCAACGTCTGGTTATAAACGGCTTCACCAAATAGAGATTTCTGATGTGCAAGTAACAACTTTTAACTATCTGGTTTACATGCTCTTTGAAATCTAATCGGGAGTTCACATATACACCCAGATTTCGAACAGAGTTGGCCGGTCGCAGCTGAGATCCACCCACATTGATGGAGAGGGCACCTACCATATCATCAGCTCTTCTATTTCCTCGGATGATGAGAATATCAGTTTTACCATCATTTAGTTTAAGTTTTCTCGCTCTCATCCACTTCTTGATATCAGACATCAACAATTCCATCTTACTCTGTATATCAACTATATTTGTGATTCTCACATAAATCTGGGTGTCATCTGCATAAAAGTGAAAGGTGACATTATGTGCACGAAGCAGAAGAGACAAACTGCTAATATAAATTATAAATAGGATAGGACCCAAAACTGATCCCTGCGGAACACCATACTGCAGGGGTGTCGAGTCCGAGACCACTTGATTTACCATCACACTCTGGGATCTACCTGACAAGTACGACCCAAGAAGCAAGAGAGCGGAGTCACGCACACCACAATCATAAAGATCACTCAATAACAACTCGTGATCCACTGTGTCAAAAGCCGCAGAGAGATCAAGCAAGACCAATAGTGAGGCCACACCATTGCAAATGTTCTCAACTAGATCATTATGTACTCTAATCAATGCTGTTTCAGTTGAATGATGCTGTCGGTAAGCAGACTGAAAAATTGGGATAGTTTCATTCTGCTGAAGTAGTGGTTGTAATTGGTCAAGTATTGCACGCTCTAATATCTTTGATATGAAGGACAGGTTGGAGACAGGACGATAGTTCAACATGTTCTCAACATCAAGTCCAGGTTTCTTTAGAGTAGGTCGGAGTAGTGCATGCTTTTCAGAATGTGGGAAGCTACCTTCAGAGAAGCACTTATTAATTATTTTGGAAATAAACTCAACTGTGTGATCATAGAGTCTTGGTAGCTTGGAAACATTTATGGGATCCAACGGGCAAAATGTTTTATTGAGGTTTCTTATGTAGGACGAGATCATGTCCACCTCTACTGAGTGAAAGGATGAGAGGACATTATTAGGAATGTGTCGGGGTTGGAGTACAACTGAAAGTTCTTCACCAACAGAAGCATCATCCAATTCCTGTCTTATGCGAGTTATTTTGCCAGCAAAAAATGCCACAAAGTTGGCAGCCAACTCGGCATCAGGTACAGAAGGTCTTAAGCTGACTCTTGTTTTTCCAAGTAAACTGTTTACAATTGAAGCCAACCTCCTCTGGTCGTTACCACACGAGTCAACTTTTCCCTGATAATACACTTTCTTTTCATCTTTGATTTTGTAGACCACAGCTCTTCTGGCTGACAGGTATTGCAACCATGTAGAGTCTGTTTTATTTTTCCGCCATTCACGTTCAGCTCTTCTACGCGCTCTTCTAAGAAATTTAACTCGAGTGCTATACCAGGGCGAATCATCTCGTACTATGATTTTCTTCTCTACTTCTGGACAGTGATGATCGAACACTAATTTAAGTGCATTTCCATGTACCTCCACCAGCTCATCTGAAGTAAGGTTGGAAGTATCAATACTTCCCAAGTACTGTTTTACTTCACTGCTAGCCAAATTTAGGTCTTCAATTTTATAATTTCTAAATCTGATTACTTTTTCATGTGTGAGTGGCTTAGGGAAATCAAAGCTGAAAGTAATCAAAGCATGATCAGAGGTATTAGGGTCAGCATTCTCAACATCAACATCCAGAACACCACCACAACCCACAGGAGAGAAAACCAAGTCAAGGGTGTGTCCTAAGATATGAGTTGGGTGGGACACATGGTTTACAAAATTGTTCTGATCAGTCAACTCAAGGAACTCAGGAGAGAATGGCTTCAGATGAGGGCTGTCAACCCAGTAATTAAAATCTCCACACATCAAAAGTCTTCCAGTTTTAGCAGAAAATTCCTCGAGAAACTGCCCAAACTCTTCCATAAAACCCCTATCTGTGCCACGATGGCCAGGCCTATAGACAACTGCCATTCTTAGAATTTGTTGATGGAGTTTTATTTCCACTTCCAACAGTTCATAATAAAGAGGGGCTGGGTTATGGCTTATTTGCAAGATATTCACCAGAGATGTGGAGTAGACAACTGCCACTCCACCACCCGGATGATCTCCCCTAGGCCTAGGAACGTTTATTATGGAATGGGTTTTAGGCAATGCCGCCTGGATAATATTCAGATCTGACTCGAACAACCAGGTCTCAGTGAGACATAATACATCAAGGTTACGTTCATCCAAGATCTCGCAAATATGATCCATTTTGTTACGCAAGGAACGAACATTCAACAGACCCAGTTTCAACCGGCTCCCATGTGCATTTTTCAGTTTTTTGAACCTACAAAATCGGTGTTCTCAATAACTTTATTTCTCTGAGCTGTCATTAAAGGACAATTTCTACTTGAGGCGAAATGATTTGGCGGCTCCGTAACTGATGTGGAGCTCATACAATTTATACATTTGGGGGAAGTCTTGTTGGTGCAGTCTTTTGAGTTATGAGTACCAGCACAGAAGTTGCATTTTGGATCCTAATTTTTCCGATAACACCTGTCACTGGTATGACCAAAGCCCTGGCAATGGTAACATTGTGTTACCCAGAAGCGATCGTATGCACGACATCTCACAAGTCCAACATACACAGAATTGCCATCATCCACAATGGAAGAGCGTATTTCAGGTGACATTTTTACTACCGCAATCTTAGTGTGTGCATCACTCTTTTGCTTAGTGAATAGCAAATTCATAGCTAAGCCATCGTCGACCAGGGACTTTATTCTTGGGTTCTTGTTGAGGATGCTGGGAATGATCTCATTATCCTCAGCATCATTAGCAATGCCTACCAGAGTCATTTTTGGCATCATCTTCTTTGGTTCGGAGACACTGAAGGCACTGTCCACCCCCAAATACTGATTGATGGCCCTTCCTGCATCTTCTTTGGCTTTCTTGGATGGAAGTCGTACCACCAGTACACCTGACTCAGTTCTAGTTAACTTGTTAACCGGAACCGAAGCCAAAGCAGTCTCGATTGCCTTTGTATCTGGTGGGCTTACTGGCTCGGAGGATCGGTCTTTTGGCTTCACTACCAGGACCTGATGGTCCCAGACAGTTTTTTTCTTTCCACCATCTACCACCTCAGTGGTGCGTTTGGTCGGCTCCTTTTTGGTCTCCGCTGTTTCCCTCACTACCTTTTCCTTGCTCTTCAAAACCTGCACTACATTCTTCTCAAACTCTCTTTTCTCTTTTTCTCTCTCTTCCACCTGCTCCTTCATGATTTCTTCCAATGCATCCACCTTAGCATTCCCCACCCTTGTCCACTCATCTTTCTCCTCACTTATTACTCCCTTTACTTTCTCACTTAAATGGCCCTCATACTCCTTTAGCTGCTCCTTGAGTGCCATGTTCTCTGCCTCCAGCTCATCTACTTTCCTTATCACTGCATCTAGGTTAGCAATTAATGGCCCATCTGCAGTTGCTACTGAACTGGCTCCACATATTTCTGTCAGTGACTCCACCTTCACACCTATATCTCTCCTCCAATTCTCCATAACTCCCTTCCATCTTAACAGACCCATCATCTGTCTCTTCACTACAGTCAATTGATCCTCCACTTCACCACCCTCTGCCAGAAATCCCTCAAACTCATAGCTCCCTAAACTCCCTAGACTGGAACGAGACCTCACAGGCTTCACCGTTCATAACGGTTGAATGTACAGGCTCTCGGCCTATGCCCGAGAGGGAGTACTGTAGTTGGAATATAGAAAATAATAAAAACAAAAAAAAACTCCAGCCCAAGAGTGAAACGATATTACCAATCTTTCTTCTATTCAACAGCTGATCTCTGGAACTCTCACCCTGAATCCATCTTCCCCTCATCCTATAACTTGAATTTGCTTCAAACTCTATGTGTCCAGGCATTTTGACTTGAACATTCCTTGATTTTGGCCTTGTCACTTTTTCAACTCTGGAGGCACTCGTTACAGGCAGTTCTGCCTTTTGTCTCCCTCATCCACATACCAAAAAAAAATATATATATATATATATATATACCGGTATATATATATATATATATATATATATATATATATATATATATATATATATATATATACATATACATACATCACATATAGGTGTGTTCCTCGGGAACCGTAGTTTAAGTAGGAAAAGAATTACCAGCGAGGCAGTGAATATCATCTTTATTTTCATTATAGTGGATCCAAATGTTTCGGCATAAAACATTACACCATCATCAGTGGTCTAAAAAGTAAAATTAAACACTTAATATAAATTGCTTTGAAATTGCTAATATGTTTAAAACACAATCTTATACATAATAGAAAGGAAAGTGGATATAATTATATTTAATTTTGAGTTTTGTAATAAAAGAATGAATTAAATGACGAAGGCAATGCAAGCTCTACATTTTGATTGCATAACTACACAAGAGAGAGGGGAGTAGCAGACATGTTATTTAATTGGGACTTATTTACCCCTCTCTCTTGTGTAGTTATGTAATCAAAATGTAGAGCTTGCATTGCCTTCGTCATTTAATTCATACTTTTATTACAAAACTCAAAATTAAATATAATTATATCTACTTCCCTTTCTATTATGTATAAGATTGTGTTTTAAACATATTAGCAATTTCAAAGCAATTTATATTAAGTGTTTAATTTTACTTTTAGACCACTGATGATGGCGTAGTGTTTTATGCCGAAACGTTTGGATCCACTATAATGAAAATAAAGATGATGTTCGCTGCCTCGCTGGTAATTCTTTTCCTATATATATACAGTATAATCAATCAAAAACTATGACAATGACAACTAGATTCCTATTATTATATGTGTAATATGGACAAGGCATCCATGATCCTCTTGTTTAATGCCATGAGTAAGAAGAAACTACCTGTACCATATGTTTATTGATTTGAAAGGCCTTGGTGAAAGAGGTAATGTAATGTTGAATATTGGTACTAGCCAGATGATGTCTTGCTGCATCTTCACCATTTTGTTGCATTTATCCCCTGGGGGTAAGGAGGCCTTCACATTTAGTGCAGATAAAAGAATATGTCCCACATATTCTTCTGCTTGTCTTGCAAGATGACTAAATGAGGGGATGGTTTGAGTTCGGTTTAACAGTCATCGTATACAGTCAAGTCAATACAAAAGGTGGCAGGCAGATATGCACATGTATCATTTGCCGGTCAGTCATCTAACTTCAGAAACTTCACAAACGGAGTCTCGCAAAGATCCGTCATGTCCCCCGCCCTCTTCAATCTATACGTGCATGATATACCCACACCCCATGCACCCCAAATATATATAGCTTCCTACACAGACGACATGACACTGACATGTACACAACAAGACTCAAGACGTCTAAATGAGTGGATGGTTTGAGTTCGGATAAACAGTTATCCTATACAGTAAACTCTTATACAGTTGGGTAACTTGGGTCCCACATAGTGCGAGAATTAGGTTGATACAGTGCGTCACACTATCTGATTTCGCTCTGATCAACATATCTTATGGTAAAAACCCTAAATGGTCGATCAGTCTTCCATATAGCCACATATCTTTGTTTCCCTCCTGTTACTACTCTCCTTGGCGCGGTTGGGGGGCTTCGGGGCCAGCGACTGGGGCTTGATGGGGGATGGTTGTGGTAATTTCCCTTCCTCTCTCCCCTCGAGCTTTCGTCGTCAGCTTGACTAATTTTGAGTAGTTTTTCCATTTATCTTTCTATGTTTTTCGCCTTCTATTCTTATTCTGCCCCATTCGGTTGTCCTCGGGCAACCTATATCTCATGACTCCCTGGCCTGGCTAGGTAGAAGACTCCTGACCTGATTTGTCTCTTCGGTTCCTGATGTAGCCGAGCTGACTTGATTCCATTCGGTAATGCATTTTTTTGCATCTCGCTGTGATTTTTTTATACCTTAGTCCTGATATTTCATTCTTCGCCCTTGATCACTTCTTGGTTGGTGTTGCAGTGTAGCAGTTCTTGCCTCATCCTTCGGCCCTGCCCTATAAGAGCTCTGATGTGGAGCTCATGTGGTCCGGCTGAACTGATGAAATGTCGAGAAATGTCTGCGTGTCTTCACCTTCCTAGATTTGTTCACCTCCTGCCCTTCCCTATCTATCTTGACTTTATTAGTTGTCCATCTTGATCAAATCCTTCGGGCCAGCCCTATGAGAGTTCTTTTGTGGAACTCAGTGGTCTGGTTAAACTAATATAATAAAGCAAAAAAATATGTCTTTGTTTATACAGTAGCCTATAGACACAAGCATACCAAGAACAAAATTATTAAAGATAAATAAAGCATAGCAATGGTAAGTTAGACCTTTCCTTATCTTAAATCCTTCACACATATCTCTATACAGACACAGCATACCAAGAACAAATGAATTAATGATAAATATAGCATATCAATGATAAATTAGACCTTTCCTTACCTTAAATTCTACAGGGGTTATGTAAAGGGTCGAGGGTGGTTTCCGAGGCATCTTGTGGGTCGCTCACTGTCATTCTCTCCAGCACTAGAGTGTGACTGTGACTTTGAGAATTTCATCTTTATTTCTCCATATGGAACGCACTATAAACTCCCTTAGCCCCAGCTCATGTCCTATGGCAGAGTTTCCTTGCCCCTGCTGGCATTTTGGCTGAGAATTAAGAGGGTGCTCTCACTTGATACTATCACAAACTATCCCTCCCAAGCGGCCCACATATCAGTGATGTCATGCTGCGAATCTACGTCACAAGTCGGGCGGGAGAATCGAGCGCACTGTACACATTTTGGTCGCACTAATAGAAAATTTCCCATGTTGCCACCCGACTCTCACTAACGGATCGTATTCGCATTGATTAATAATTTTGTGTTTAATATTTTTTATTACTTGCACTTATCGATAATCATACTGTTTGAACTCGCTATATATGGGACCCGGCTGAACCTGTAGCCCTATTGAGGCTGGTGTGGTGCAGAGGGACTCTTATGAAGTCTTTCTAAAGTATTGTCAGCATCAACTGCAGTGATGACATAATGGGGCAAGACTTTATTGTACTATAGTCCAACTGCTAAATTGCCACCTTGTTTGAGTCATTACAATGTAATGGAAAAGGACGCTACACCATTGTACAGTATGTACCGGTATACATACACCGTTAAGCAATGATAGGTACCGGTAATACTGTATACGGTATATTTCTGTGTCTAGCAACACATATATTTAGTTGCAGTGATTTTAATAGCTCATTCATCAGAAACATAATATTTGCTTAGGCTAATTGTCCTCGTTTGTTTTTGTATTTTACATCTAACAAAAGGGGATGGATAGTAGGATCGAAAAATGGCACAATATTGCTACCGTATTTTTTATTTTTTTTTCTATGTGATTGAGGGAGGCAAAAGGCATAACTGCCTATAGCGAGTGCCTCCCCCATAGTTGAAAGAGTGACAGGGCCAAAATCAAGGCACGTTCGAGCCAAAATGCCTGGACACACAGAGTTTGAAGCAATTTAAGTCATAGGAAGCGGGAAAAACTGATTCTGGGAGAGAGTTCCAGAGCTCAGCTGTTGAGTAGAAGAAAGTTTGAGAGTAACGTTTCACTCTTGGGTTGGAGAGTTGCACAGAGTAGGGGTGGGATTGAGTTGCAAGACGGGTACCACGTGCCCTACGTAAAGGAGGTGGTATGCACTGGGATAGCTCTGAGGAACACTGATTATTATAGTAGCGATAGAATAGCGAGAGAGATAAAACATTGCGGCGGAGAGAGAGATTGCAGAGAGTTGGTGAGTGGACGGGAGTTAATGATACGAAAGGCCTTCCTTTCAACCTTGTCTAGGAGAGCGGTGTGAGAGGAACCTCCCCACACATGTGAACAATACTCAATACAAGGGCGCACTATGTACAGAGCAAGAAGCTGTGCAGGGGAAAAGAACCCCCTAAGGCGGTTGAGCACACCCAGCTTCTGGGAGGCTGCCTTAGCAAGACTGGTAATATGGTCCTTCCAAATGAGAGCAGAAGAAAAAGAAACACCAAGAATATTGAGAGAAGATGAAGGGTTGATTTTTGTATTGTTGAAGAATAAGGGATAGTCCGCTGGGAGATGCTGACGGGTAGATAGATGGAGAAATTGGGTTTTGGAAGCATTAAAGTTAAAAAGGTTTTCTCTGCCCCAATTGGAAATAGTATTTAGATCAGAATTTAAGAGTTGTATGGCTTCATTACGTTTGTCGTTGAGGGATTGCTGGCTGGGGCGTTCTGAAAAAGTAATGGAGTAGTGTAAGGTTGAGTCGTCTGCGTATGAATGGATGGGAATTAAGGTACAGTTAACCCTTCCTCCCCGGGCTGTCTTACCCAATGACGGTCGCCCCTACCCGGGCGATATGGCTGAAAAACGTCTAGGCCTAGGCTACCGTATTTATGTTTATTTTCACTGCTAGAACTTTCCCACTCATCTATAATCGTAGTGCGGTTTTCAATCTGTATTTTGGCATTGAGTAGAGCTCTGTAAGTCAACTGGTTCAGTTGTGATGACGATTTCAGTGGAGCCAATATTGCAGAGATGTTGCCAATATGGGGGCTTTTTAGACACTAATTTCGTCATGACGTCAGAACAATAACATTGAGGAGTCTTCTCTCTTGTTTTCGGAGGTGTGGTGACGAACGCTTGGGTTTGTTGACATACGTCGTACGCACGGCGTTCGGACCAAGCTTAATTAGGCTATTAAGCTCATGCCTTAGATAAGGCATACCGGGTAGCGGCCCTTCTTTCGTGCTGTCCTTACCTAAGGCAGACCGGGTAGGAAGGGTTAAGGAGATCATTTATAAAAATTAGAAAGTGAATAGGAGATAGGACAGAGCCCTGAGGTACACCAGAGTTTATAGGGTGAGGAAGTGAACAATGGCCGTCCACAACCGCGGCTATGGAACGGCCGGAAAGGAAATTAGAGACAAAGGCACAGATGGAGGGATAGAAACCGAAGGAGGGTAGTTTAGAAATTAAAGATTTATGCCAGACTCTATCGAAGGCTTTCGATATGTCTAGTGCAATAGAAAAAGTCTCACCGAAGTCCCGAAAGGAGGATGACCAAGAGTTAGTAAGATATGAAAGAAGATCACAAGTAGAGCGACCCTTAAGGAAGCCATACTGGCGATCTGAGAGCAGATTATGAGAAGAAAAATGCTTAAGAAATTAGGAAGCAAGAATAGTTTCAAAAACTTTAGAAAGACAAGAAATGAGAGCAATTGGACGATAGTTGGAGGGTTGAGAGCGGTCACCCTTCTTTGGGACAGGTTGAATGTGAGCAAACTTCCAGCATGAAGGGAAGACGTTAGAGGATAGACAGAGACGAAAGAGTTTGCCTAGGCAGGGAGTCAGCACGGAAGCACAGTTTTTGAGAACAACAGGAGGAACACCGTCCGGACCGTACGCCTTATTAGTGTTAAGCCCAGAGAGGGTAGAAAGTACATCTTTTGAAGAGATTAGGATATTAGGCATAAGTAAGAGAGAGGAGGGCGGAGAGGGAGGAATAGCACCGGAATCATCCAAGGTGGAGTTTCTAGCAAAAGTTTGAGCGAAGAGTTTAGCTTTGTCAGAGGAAGAAGTGATGGTTGTGCCATCAGAGTGGGAAAGGGGAGGGAAAGACGAGGAAGAGAAATTGTTGGAGAGGTTTTTGGCTAGATGCCAGAAAGCTTGGGAAGAGCTAGAGTTGGATAGTTCAGTGCATTTATTATTGATGAAAGAGTGTTTGGCAAGTCGAAGAACAGATTTGGCTTGATTCCGGGCAGAAACATAGGAAGAATGAGAGTCTTGAGTTTTAAGGCATCGGTACCGTTTGAATGCTTCCTCCTTATTGCGGACAGCAGTAGAACAGGTGTGAGTAAACCAAGATTTTTTAGCATTAGTCTGAGAGAAAGAGAATGGAATGTATGCTTCCATGCCCGATAGGATTACCTCGGTAATGCATTCAGCACTCTCCGAGGGTCCTCGGCCACGGAAGCAGAAATCATTCCATGGGAAATCAAAGAAGTACTGCCGAAGAGCCTCCCAGTCGGCAGCGCCAAAGTGCCACAAGCGCCGCCGGCTAGGAGGATCGGGTGGCCGTACTGGAGAGATAGGACAGGTGACAGAGATAAGTTTATGGTCGGAGGAGCCCAAAGGAGAAAAGATCGACAGTATAAGAAGAAGGGTTAGAAGTTAGAAACAGGTCAAGAATGTTGGGCCGATCTCCGATGCGATCCGGGATACGGGTGGGTTGCTGAACTAACTGCTCTAGGTCATTTAGGATAGAAAAGACGTAGGCTTGTTCACCAGGTGGATCAGTAGTGTGAGAGGAGAGCCATTGGCGGTGGTGAACGTTGAAATCTCCTAAGATGGAGATTTCTGAGAAAGGAGAAATGGATAGAATACAGTACAGTATATGGCCATATGCAATATGCAAGAAGGGAACAAAAAGTAATTTTATCCTGGGTAATACAGGTGATAAATAGGCGCATCAAAAATGCTTAGACTGTGCTGTAAGTTACAAAATGGTTGGAGTTTAGTGTGAACCTCCCAAAAGGGTATCTTCTGGTGTGGAGCTTGGTTGTTGTTGTTCCCCAGGCTGTCTGGCCGAACAGCCCCAAGGTCTCGAGCAAGGCCAAGGCCATAAACGAGCGCCCCCACAAAATCCTCCCTGCTTACCACTAACAAAGCCCGGGTGACCGAAGCCACTCCAAGGCAGGGAGCTGAGGAGGGTGCGGAAACGCCCGGGAAACCAAAGCCCCACCCAAGGACCTGTGCCCCTCAGCAATTATGAAGGGAAACATACATACATACATACATAAAATTTTAAGACTGAGTGTTCCACACATAAGTGCAGTTTCAGTCTCTTGTCCTAATGGCGGCGTTCCAGGCAACCCTGTTAAGGGCTGCTTCACTTGTCAAGTTCTTGGATTTGAGATCGGCGCGTATAGTCCGATCCCAGGTCTTCCTCGGTCCACCCCTTGGTGCAGCTCCCTCCACAATCACAGACCTGCATTTTTTCACCCAATTTTTTCATCCATTCTCTCCACATGTCCATACCATCCCAGTCTACTTGTACGCATCACCTCGCTAATACTCTTTATACCTAAACGTCTCCTCAGCTCAACATTTGTTATTCTATCCTGTAGCCTGGCCCCACACATCCATCTCACCATTCTCATCTCATTACGCTCCATTCTGTTGACATCCTCTACTTTAACGGCCCATGTTTCTGAGGCATACGTCATTGCACTTCTAACACATGAGGCATACACCTTTCCCTTCAGGGGGAGAGGCATTCTTTTCATGGTCAGGATTGGCATCAATTCTCTGAACTTCCCCCAGCCACACCTAATTCTAGCAACAGTGGCAGCCTCGGCCCCACCACCGGCAGAGATGGTATCTCCTAGGTAACAAAACTTGTTCACCAGCTCCAAAGACTCATTTCCAAAATTCACAGCCACAGGATCATCACTTAACACAAGCTCGCCTTTGCACACTACGCACTCAAATTTCTCTATTTCTGACTTATCCTTCGGCAGGGGCCCCTTTATTCTACTACAGCGCTTACTCCCATGGTGTACCCAACATCGACAGATGCTACATTGAATTGAGTTAACGCCCACTCTCTTTCCACACACTGCACATGGGTATGCACCGCTCTTTTCCACATTGCCTCGTCTCAAACTACAATGCATAACCTTGGTTTTGTTAATATTGACTCTTAAACCCTTGCTCGCCATGCCCTCTCTCCACTTTCTGAATTTGGCCTCAGCATCCTGCATACTGTCAGCTATTAGGACTAAATCGTCTGCATAAAACAGTTCCAACGGGAGTCCGCCTCTAAAAACTCTAGACAGCGCCTCCAAGACCATAATAAAGAGGAGGGGGCTTAACACTGAACCCTGATGGACTCCAACACGGACTGCGAACTCATCACTCAGTACACCCTTCACCCTCACCGAACTTCGCGAATCCTCATACATCTTCATTATCACACGCACCAGCCACTCTTCCACACCAAGTTTCCTCATAGCCCACTGTACAACATCTCTAGGTACCCTATCAAAGGCCTTCTCCAGGTCCACAAACACAAAGTAAAGATCCCTGCCTTTTAGTAGGTATCTTTCCTGTATCTGCCTGACTATGAAGATAGCATCGGTTGTACCACGTCCTGGCATAAAACCAAACTGCATATCATCAATAGAGATGCTTTGCCTGATCAAACCCTCAAGGACTCTCTCACAGACCTTCTTGATTTGGTCAAGCATTTTCAGGCCCCTATAATTTCCTCTATCTAGCGCATCCCCTTTTCCTTTGTATATATTTACTATTACACTTTTGAGCCAATCCTCTGGGATTTTCTCATCTTTAATAATGGTGTTTATCAACTCAGTGACTAAGTTTACACCAATCTCCCCTGAGGCTTTTATCATCTCAGCGACAATGTCGGAGCAACCTGGAGCTTTACCGTCCTTCATTTTATTGATTGCGTCGCTCACTACAGCTGGTGCTATCAAAGGAGGGGGCCCAGATATTGGTTTTTCGATACTAAGCTGTTCCTTATCCCATTCAAACTCTACATTTAGCAATCGTTCATAGTGTACCTTCCATGCTTCTCTGATTTCATTTTCTGCATACACAATCTTCCCATTATCATCTCTAACACACTGTTCACCTATAATATCCCTACTGTCATTTTTAACTCGCCTAGCTAGGTTGAAGATCCCATTGGGATTGTCAGTGTTACACACTTGTTCGAGGACCAGGTCCTTAATGCGATTTTTAGCATTGTAAATAACTTTTGGCAGTTCGTTTAGCTGCCTGGTATTCCTCCCTGCTGCCTCCTTTCTTCCATGCTTTGAAGCATCTCCTTTTCTCTTTCACAGAGAGTTGAGGGGTAAGGGAAAAATGTGACACTTTGGCTCCCAATCTGCCAACTTCTAGGTTGGCAGTAGGGAGGTCAATCCACGGAAAAGACGCCGCCACTTGAGATCTAGAAGATATATAAGTAAAAGGAACAGTCAGAGTAAGCTATGGGTATGGCAGAGATCGCTCAGTTCTCACTCGGATAGACCAGCCCATCACCACATGACTAGAACCCAATCCTCTCAGCATCAGCTAGGAAAGTCCCTAGAAAGCCGCCTTTGGCGGGGGGATAGCTCCCCTATTTCAACTCCTTTCGGGGTTGGGCACCCGCCCATGGAGCTTGGTTACACAGGAAGGTTGTAAGGGGATGTGACCTTAATAATGTGTGGAGGAGTTCTCTTTCACCTGGGGAATTATTATTAGTGCAGGAGGTGGTTCTGCTGCAACTGGTTAGTTTTGACTTACAGTATTGAAAAAGTTAAAAGTAGCCATTTCAGATTTTCTTTAAAAATGTACCATACCAGTACTGAATGTTCACAATTTGTGTATGTATTATTTAGTAGTGGTGTCTATTATATGTGTGTATAATTTAGTGGTGTGTATTATTATGGCTCTGTCTCGAGGTCCCCCCCCCCCCCACCATCACCACCCAAAAAAAAAAAAAAAAAAAAAAAATGGGGTAAGTGCCAGAGTACATACATTCATACATACAGTGTATTATTTCCAGGGGGGTAAGATGTATCCTGAGCGTGCAGTGCTGTACATGGCGTTGGGAGAGGCTCAGTGGATCACAAAATATGAAGAAGGAACTTATGATTTCTGGATTTCTCTCAATCATGTGTACGACCTGGATATGTCACTCTTGGCTGACCATGCTGTCTCACGCTATAAAGGTTAGTAATGCATAGTACTGTATATATATAGGGCGGGTGCCCAACCCCGAAAGGAGTTGAAATAGGGGAGCTATCCCCCCGCCAAAGGCGGCTTTCTAGGGCCTTTCCTAGCTGATGCTGAGAGGATTGGGTTCTAGTCATGTGGTGATGGGCTGGTCTATCAGAGTGAGAACTGAGCGATCTCTGCCATACCCATAGCTTACTCTGACTGTTCCTTTTACTTATATATCTTCTAGATCTCAAGTGGCGGCGTCTTTTCCGTGGATTGACCTCCCTACTGCCAACCTAGAAGTTGGCAGATTGGGAGCCAAAGCGTCACATTTTTCCCTTACCCCTCAACTTTCCCTTCATAATTGCTGAGGGGCACAGGGCCTTGGGTGGGGCTTTGGATTCCCGGGCGTTTCCGCACCCTCCTCAGCTCCCTGCCTTGGAGTGGCTTCGGTCACCCGGGCTTTGTTAGTGGTAAGCAGGGAGGATTTTGTGGGGGCGCTCGTTTATGGCCTTGGCCTTGCTCGAGACCTTGGGGCTGTTTGGCCAGACAGCCTGGGGAACAACAACAACTGTATATCTATATATTGGTCTATCTACCCATTTATAGCCATCTAACCATCCACATGTCTCATTCCCCTCAACACATACACACATGCATATACTGTACATACCGGTACCTTTAAAATAGCGATTTTGATAAGTTAATTTGACTTTATATTGTCTTTGTCCCAGTTTTGGTTTGTTTAGTTTGCAAGTTTTACATTTTAAAATAATATACACATAAACACACATATAGTATACACATGCAACTCCACCTTGGATGATTCTGGTGCTGTTCCTCCCTCTCCACTCCCCTCTGGCTATTCCATAGTTGCGGTTGTGGAAGGCCATTGCTCACTTCCTCAACCTATCAACTCCGGTGTTCCTCAGGGTTCTGTCCTGCCTTCACTTCTTTTTCTAATATTCATTAATGATTTTCTCAACTGTACCTCTAGTCCTATCCACTCATACGCTGATGACTCTACCTTACACTACCGTATTTAACTAGTTTTCCACAACGACCCAGCATGCAATCACTCTAAAACTCATGTGATGAAGCCATAGCATGCCTATCTTCTGATCTATCAACTATCCAATTGGGGCAGAAAAAACTCTTATTACAGTACTGTACTTTCAATGCTTCCAAAACCCAATTTCTCCTTTTCTACCCGTCACCCTCTTCCACACGACTTTCCCTTATTCTTCAACAATACACAAATCAACCAGGCTTTATCTTCTCTCAGTATTCTTGGTGTTTGTTTTTCACCTGACCTTTCTTGGAAAGTTCATATTACCATTCTTGCTAAAACAGCTTCCCAGAAGATAGATGTGCTCGACCATCTCCTTGGGTTTTTCACCCCTGCACAGCTTCTTGCGTTGTATAAGGGCACAGTGCGTCCATGTATCGAGTATTGTTCGCATGTGTGGGGAGTACAAAGGAGTACAAAGGAGTACAAAGGAAATCAAGCAACAACAGATCTAGTGACCCTTCTAGGTTGCTTGTCCTCCAAAACACTGAGGATCAAGTGTCCAAACAGTGGTTTAGAGTGGGTAAGGGAACATTGGAAAGGGAACTACTGCCCTGCCACTAACGTGGCAGGACTAGGAAGTTAGTAGGGGACAGATGGGTTAGTAACTGAGGGGAGGATAAAGTTATTCATTTACAAACGCAGTCAGTCGCGGGTTTGATGCGAGATATTTGTCTAGGCGGAATTTAAATGAATCAACGGTGCTGCAGTCTATAACGTCTCGGGGAAGCCCATTCCACAAGTTGACAACTCGATTGAAGAAGAAATTCTTAGATTCGTGCGAGTTAAAAGATTTACCAATAATTTTGCAACCGTTTCCCCGCGTGTAATTAGATTGGTCGATAGTGAAGTACTTACTACAGTTCATATTGTCGATGCCTTTGATGATTTTGAACACTTGAATTAAGTCGCCTCTTAATCTGCGCTGGGTTAAAGGAAATAGATTTAATTCTCTAAGACGCTCTTCGTATGGTTTGTTCTTTAGGCTAGGTATCATTTTGGTAACTCTACGTTGAACTCGTTCTAGCTTGTTTATATCTTTTGGTAATAAGGGCACCAGGATTGAACGCAGTATTCCAGAAGAGGGCGGACTAAGGAATTGTAAAGGGTTAGGATAACTTCTTTGGATTTATGCTCAAATGACCTGCCTATAAAGCCAATTATTTTGTTTGCCTTCTTAACAACTTCTGAACATTGTTGACTCGGTTTCAGGTTACTCGATATTGTTACTCCCAGATCAGTTTCTCTGTTTACATTCTTAAGCGGAGTGCCATTCATCGAATAGTTTGCTTTCTCATTTAGGTATCCGACATGTAGTACTTTACATTTATCCGCATTGAAACTCATTTGCCAAATTTGGGCCCAACATGACAATTTATCTAGATTGTGTTGCATATCGTCAACTTGTTCTTTTGAGAGTACGCTATTTGCAATTTTTGTATCGTCAGCAAATTTTGAGATTGTGCAGGTGAGACCCTCATCTATGTCGTTGATGTAAATTAGAAAGAGAATTGGTCCTAGTACCGATCCCTGGGGTACCCCGCTACTTACATTGGTCCATTTAGATGCCTTACCGTTTATGACTACCCTTTGCTTTCTGTTGCTGAGCCAATTTTCTATCCATTTCAACACACCGTCTTGTATTCCATGCGCTTTTAGTTTTAGCAGTAAACGTTTGTGGGGAACTTTGTCAAAGGCCTTTTGAAAATCAAGGTATATAATATCTACAGCTTTACTCTCATCGTAGAGGTTGAGGATATCGTGGAAGAAGTCTAAGAGGTTTGTTAAACAGGAACGTTTTTTACGAAAGCCGTGTTGAGTATCTTTAAGTATGTTATTTTCCTCCAAGTGATTTACGAGTCTGTCTCGTATGACCGTTTCTAGCATTTTACATACAACTGAGGTTAAGCTAATTGGACGATAGTTACTGGGTAGGGATTTGCTGCCTTTTTTGAATATCGGTGTTACGTTGGCTAGCTTCCACTGATCAGGCATAGTTCCAGACTGCAAGGATTTATTGAATAGTAATGTCAGTGGTTTGGAGAGCTCATTCTTAGCTTCCTTTAGAACTCTAGGCGAGATTGTATCAGGTCCTGGCGTTTTATTTACCTTGAGTTTATCTAAACAATTCAATACTTCTCTCTCTGTAACGGTGATATTGCTTAGAACATCTGAATTATCAATCTGAATCGGCGATGGTGTAGGGATATCACTGAGGTCTTCTGTTGTAAAAACTGATGCAAAGAAGGTATTGAGGGCATTACTCATTTGTACTTCGTCTTTGGTGTATTCTCCTTTTCATCGACTAACGGTCCAACAGTTGAAGTAACTACTTTTTTCTTTCTGATATAACTATAGAATTCTTTCGGGTTTGTTTTACTTTGATTCGCAATATGTAACTCTAAGGTCTTTTTACTTTGCTTAATTAACTTTTTGGCTTTGCGTCGTAGCTCTACAAATTTCACCCGTTCTTCGTCATTTTGTGAGGATTTTAATCTATCATTAGCACATTTTTTAGCAAGCAGGCAGTTTGAAATATCTTTATTCCACCATTTGGGCTTATTATTATGGCCTGGACGCCGTATTTTCGATGGTATGCAGTCTTGCACTGCTTTTAGGTAAGTGGTTTCGAATAACTTCCAAGATGTATTTATGTCGTTATTGTTAATTAAAAAGCTCCAGTCAGTTTCTTTAAACATAGCTCTAAGTTTATGGAAGTTTGCTTTCTTGAAATTAGGGACTTTTTCGATGCTACTATTTGGTTCGTTACTAGTAAACTTTAAAGTGAAAGTTATCGTACGATGGTCGCTGTTACTGAATTCATCACCAACATTCAAATTCTCTATCAATTCTTCTTTTGTTGCAAGTACAATGTCAAGAACGTTATTACCACGGGTCGGCATTCGAACAAATTGATAAAGCGAACTCTCTTGCAAGTTCGTATACAAGTCATGTCCGGAGTGTGAAGTAAGAGTATCGCCCCACTTGGTCACAGGTAAATTAAAGTCGCCAAAAATTACGGTATCTTGTGAGTTACTTACATCTGCAATTTGTTCGTAAATTTCTCGGTCAGTTTGCACTGATTGAGCTGGAGGTCTGTATATTAACGCAAGTATTATTTTTGTACCTTTATTATTCTTTATTAGCACAAAAGATGTGTCGACGTTCACAATTTGAGGTTTTGACACGAGGGTCGGGTTAAGACTTTCTTTGATATAAAATAAAATAAGGGAGATTCCACCCATACTGCACTTCTCGAATGGGTAGAGTCAGAAGCATTTAGTCTCATCAACTCTCTTCCTCTTACTATGGTAGTTCCCTACATTCTCTTTCTACATGCCTCAATGTTGCATCTCTTTCCCTCTTCTATCACTATTTCAATAATCAGTGTTCTTCAGAGCTCTCTCAGTGCATACCCCCTCCCTTACCGGGAGTGGGAAGCACCTGCCTTTAACACAATCCCACTCCTATTCTGTCCAGCTCTCCAACCTAAGAATTATAAAATTTTCTCAGTCTTTCTTCTAATCAACAAGTGAACTCTGGAACTCTCTCCCTCAATCAGTCTATCCTTCATCCTAATACTTAGACTCATTTAAGCTTTGTGTATACAGGCATTTTGACATGCCTTAATTTTGGCTCTCTGTCACTCCTTCAACTTCGGGTGAGACACTTGTTGCAGGGAGCTTTTCCTTTTGTCTCTTCACTTATAAATATAAAAAGAATAAAAAATAACTTTATATTAAGAGAACTAATGTAGGCCTACAGAAGTTTGCCTACTGTATTTGAAGCTGCTGTATGCTGACATATGATTGTATTCTAGATGTTGTCCACGTGCATATGGTAGCCCAGGAGGATGTGTTGAGCTTCCCGACCCCCGTGTGTGACCTTGACCTGACCACCATCAGTGCCGACGTGCTGCGTAACATCTCGTGCCCCTTCTCCCTGGCCAGCATGGGGTCTCGGCGGCTCAATAGTGTAGTCCTCTGGTTTGATGTATTTTTCCCTGGCGGACACAAACTCTCCACCTCCCCCGACAATGAAGACACCCATTGGCAGAACACCGTCCTTCCGCTGGCTACTGTCCCTCTCCGTCAGGACACTCGGGTGGCCGGACAGCTCGCTATCACACAGGACCTGACTAACCATCGCTTCCTTAACGTAGATCTCAACTACACAGTGGACGGCGGGGAGGAGGTCGCCCGGACCTTCAAGATGGATGACAATTGTAATGACAATGATTTCTGAGTCTTGCTGCCCCTCCTCCCCCCAACCCGAGTCTACCAGCCAGCTGAGGGACCAACCGCACAGTTAAGATGGAGGGAGGCGGAGCAATCCTTTCTCGACTCTGCACTCTGGTTCACAGAGGCAGATTATGCAGAATCCGAGCTTATGGAAACCCTAAGAGAAATTCAGATTTAACCGCTAGGATAGAGAAGACAATTCGTATGCAGTGTTCCTAACGTACTTCAGCTCTTAAAAATAACTACCCACCAAAAGTTAGTAGTTAAATTAAATTATTTAGTATACAAATATTCAATAGTTTTTACACCAATCTTTTAATCTAACTACTGTGCTCATATTATTGTAGGTAATATTTAGTCAATATCGCGTACTAATTGGAACATGTATGAATTGTCTAGTTTACTCTATTTGATGAAAGGATTTACTGCCTCTCATACTTTTCTTAGAAGAGTAACATGTGTGCTCAAAAGACTAGCAAGTGCAAGTCGGTGGTAGCTCAGCCTTCCATTAGGGATAATGATAGTTTTAAAGGTAGTGCCAACCAACTTGACAATTATTTTGATCCCCAACCTCTCTGTAACTCAAAAGGGCCTAAAGCAAACTGGCTGTAAATATTCACACCTATTTTGATCCCTGACCTCTCTGTAACTCAAAAAGGCCTAAAGCAAAGTGGCTGTAAATACCCACACCTATTTCCTGGTGAACTCTTCCCAAATAATTTTGTGACATCTAACTGTTGTCCTTCAAATACCGCATTCTAATCCCTTCTGTCATATTTCACTTCACCAGCCTTATGAGGGCTTCTGCCCAGTAGGCTGTTGACAAATAGTTTTTATTATTATGAGGGCTCCTGCCCAGTAGGCTGACAAATTACATCTTTCTCTCTCTCTCTTCCCAAATGATAGAAACATCAGCCTGATTTCTTTCATTCATTTCGAGTTATAAGAAGTTGAGGGGTCAAGATTATTGTCAAGTTCGCTAGCGCTACCTATAGTAATCGTAGAAATATCAGATCTCGCTTCCAAAGATGTGTTACTTAAAGAAGAGAGGATATAAGGATGCTGTGATTCTTGCCTTTTGTCATGGTAAGCAGAGGTCTTTCACTCCTGTACAAGTTTCTTATTTTATATTTAATTTGGGGAAGCTAGAATCTCCATTAATACTGGACCATGAATGAAGTACAGGTCTCCCTCGATATACGATTGGGTTACGTTCCTGAAAGAACAATCTTGAATAGAAAAATCTTGAAGCAAACCCTAAGATTAATGGGGTAAATGGGGATGCGTTCTTGGACCAGCCAAAACACAAACACAAACGCTTGAAAACCTATAATCTTATCGCAGATCTGGGCATCGGATAGGGAGGGAGACCTGTATGTATTTTGTGTTATACAGTAAAACCTCGCCCATCCAGACTAATTAGGGGAGAACCCTATCTGGATCTGCCAAAAGTCTGGACATATATTTAGCCATCCAGACAAATCCGGATGGCTGAAACATGAGTCCGAATATCTAACTTAAACAACCAGACTTAGGTTTCAGCCATCCAGACAAATCCGGATGGCTGAAGCATGAGTCCAGAGTCCAGACATCTAACTTAAACAACCAGACTTAGGTTTCAGCCATCCAGACAAATCCGGATGGCTGAAGCATGAGTCCAGAGTCCAGACATCTAACTTAAACAACCAGACTTAGGTTTCAGCCATCCAGACAAATCCGGATGGCTGAAGCATGAGTCCAGAGTCCAGACATCTAACTTAAACAACCAGACTTAGGTTTCAGCCATCGAGACAAATCCGGATGGCTGATATACAAATCTGGATATCTAACACTGGATGTAAATATTCCACTGTATATTCCACTGTGTGGAAACTTGTATTCGTCTCGTTCGTTTCCGGATTGACTAATATTTTTTCCAAGCCATCCAGACAAGTCTGGTTGGCTGAAACATGAGTCTGGATCGAAATGCCTGTCTGTATCTCTTGGGTTTTCGAATCTGAGAGCACTGGATGGGAGGGGTTTACTGTATTTCTTCATGCAGGCAGTACCAGTACAAATACCCTGGTGTTCTCTGGTTCCACACATTATAAACTATAGTTTATTTTTTTCCAGCTGACGGTAAATTGAATCCCTTTGCAGCCAATTTCTCGATACTTTATGGAAAAATATGAAACCACTAGGCCTATGTCTGCATCATATTAATTAAAATGTAAAACTTGCAAACTTAACAAACCAAAACTTGGACAAAGACAATATAAAGGCGAAATAACTTATCAAAATCGCTATATGGAAACAACGCTTACTAAAATAAAATTTATGAAATATAAGAACACAATCTAGTTTACATAATTGGCACCATATTTCACTACAAAATCTTCAAAATAACTGAGAAATCTTGATGGGAACTTTGCAATTTGCCGTCAGTTGAAAAGAAACTAGGGTATAGGGGGCCGGGCCATTTTATACAACTGAGGGTAGGCTGTTCTCTCCCATATTGAATAAACCCTAAAATACTAATAATTAATAGAGTAAATCTGTTTGTGTTTTCAAATGATAATTCACTATTTTTATTTCTTAGACTGCCATTAATATCTTTTATAAATATAGCAATAAGACCAGTGTGTTCGCCAGGCTTTGATATTCAGCTCAAACTCATTACCATACTAATTCATCACTGAGGGTATTAGCAGTATACAAAGCTGTTTGTACTGGTTCACATTATATAATCTATTTTTTATTAATTTCACCCTAACACTAACACCTCCAATGAAATTAATTAAAGCATATACTGTATGTGATCCACCGGGATTCGAACCTGGGTTATCACGCACAGATTTTTAAACACTCTAACCATCAAGACATTATTTGGCTTGGGCTGTTGAGGATGACCATAGTAAACAATTAATGTGGACATTGCAAACAGTTCAGTTTAATATACTTTTCTTACTAGAACTTATACAGTATATGTAATTTTAATTCTTAATTTTATTTTATGATGTTTTTGGCATTATATTTTGTATCACTTTTTTAATGGTTAAGGTGTCTAAAAGTCTGCGTGTGATAACCCGGGTTCGAATTCTGGTGGATCACTTATATGCTTTCATTAAGTTCATTGGAGGTGTTTGGTGTTGTGGTGAAATTAATAAAAAATAGATTGTCAAGTTCTTTGTTTTGAGATCAGACTGAAGTACCTGATCCCACGTCTTTCTAGGTCTACCCCTACACACAGCTCCCCCCCACGTTCACAGTCCGTCATTTCTTCACACAGTTTTAATCATCCATTCTCTCCACATGTCAAAACCAACCAAGTCGGCTCGTGTTGCATCACATCTCAGATACTCCTAACGCCCAGATGCCTTCTTAATTCCTCACTCAATATACCCTGTCCCTGAGATTAACCCCACATTTCTATCTAATCATTCTCTTCTCATTCCGTTCCATTCTATTAATATGCTCCGCTTAAATCGGCCACATCTCCGAGGCATAGATCATCGCACTCCTAACACACGAGGTATATACCTTCCCTTTAAGGTGAAGTGGGAGTTCTCTCATGGTCAAGAGTAGCAACAGCTCTGCACCCAGCCACTTCTGACTCTGTGCCACATTTATTTCCCTTCCATAAGAACTTATAGCAGTCATTCTTTCCAGTTACCCACCTCGCACTCCGCCTTTTCTTCCGGGTCTCATGGGCACAACATACATCCACTCTGCGTCTCTCCAACATTTCTGCTATCTCACCCGTTCTTCCTCTTATTGTGCCTACATTCACACTTCTAAGGCTGAACTGAGGATCTGTAATACCGGGTACTGTCCTTTTGCAAAAAAAAATCTACAGACTTGCGTTGATTCTTAGATGTTTTTGTAATGTTTGCTTTAGATTGCCAGCATTGTAGGTCATTGTCCCCAAGTATCCAGCTCCAAGCTCCCCCGGGTGGTTGCCACCCAGAGGCCATCCCAAGTTCATATTTTAGGGGTGGGACCTAGGGGCCTCGAGTCACCCCACCAGAACCAACTGCAAGGATGTGCAATCCGTGCACGTACACAGCACTACAGCTGACCCGGTATTATGCGCCTAGTGATAAGTCAGATTCCCGATGCTCTACCTCTGGGTTCGGGCCCCTGTGCTGCCTGGCGGAAAGTGCCAGTTTGCAAGCACTATGACCATACCCTCTAGGTCCTCCTGGCCAAGATGCACCCCCAGAGGGCCAGAGCTGGGCCTGAGGCAGGTCCCTCCACTCCAGCAATCCTGTTACACCACTGTTAAGAAAAGTGTAGCATTGTTCATATGCAACATGACCTGCAACCATGGAAATGGCAGCAGCTGAAGCCCGTAAAAATCAGTCACTGTGCCACTCGCAAGATCATAACTTTTCTGGAAGAAAAAGGTCTTGAACTGTCCCTTAAAAGATTCAAGTGTTTCATCGACGGTGGCAATTGATTATGCAATCTAGGAGCCAGGTAGGAAAAAGACCAATCAGAGAAAGAGGACTGCTGTATGGCTCTTAGTTCCTCAAGACGCAAAAAATCATAATTGCATCGCAATATCGCACCCGATGTGCCAACGGACGTTTTAACAATAGGAGTGTTCAATCTGTGGACACACTTGCCAGATATCACCAGATTCTTTAATTTATCACGAATAAAATAATAAAATGTGAACATTGCTAATACTTACTATATCTCTTTAGTTGTGATTTCAAAACATCAAGTATAATTTTAGAATAATTTTTCCTACATTATGGTGTTTAACAGATACATCTAATGGATATATATTTTATAAAGTACATTTCTATTTTTCATTGTAGAGTAGAATATTGTATACAGAAGATGCTGATTGGTTGTTGATTGATTTGTGTTGATAAAGTTGTGATAGCTTCATTATTCCATATATATTATTGAAACTCTAAACTTGTAAGCAATTTTAATGATGTGATAATCTAAAGTAATATACGAACCCTGAGAGCTAAAATATATCACATATAACACATTAATAACATAAATATTATAAAGTGAACACAAGCGAAATAAAAATTGCTAAAGCCAACAAGTAAGCGAGATTTGTAGACTGACTGAGCCTCGGCTTACATCTCACCTGCCTTAGCCAATCACAAGCCTCTGTATTTTTAACATATGCACTGGCTTCCTAACACCAGAGTAAGTCAACATGGTGGTGGTAAGTTAGAATATCAGCCCCTGATTGGCTGATAGCCTCGAGAACTCCGCTCTCTCGTCAGGCAGTCTACTCTCTCGCTTAGCGATTTTTCTCATACCTTTTTATTTTGTCTGTGTTCACTTTATAATATTTACGTTAATAGTGTATTTTATGTGACATATTTTATACCACGGTGTTCGGATATCACTCTAGATTCTCTAGAACATGACTCAATTGTTGAAATTGCTTGTAATTAAAGTATTTAAAAATTATATATGAAATAATGAAGATATCTTAATTTACTACTCATTACTTAGGGGAGGTGTGGCAGAGTGGTCTTGCCACTGGACTTGTGATCCAATGGACCCGGGTTCGAATCCCAGTATGTCAATGGGAAGACATTATTGGGATGGAATTTGTGCTGTAACTAGTTTCAGTGCATTACCACAGCACACCGAAATGCCAAAACAAAATACCCTCATTGTTCCCTGATTAAATAGCACTGTATGAATATTCACATATTCAAAATATGCTACAGGGGGGCAATGCCTAGTGAGTTAATTGCTCAATAGGTGGCGTTCTGAGAGTGAGGGTCCGAGCCTGGGGAGTGAGACTGTGAAGCGCAGGGGCGAAGCAGCTTCAGAGATGGAGTTGGGTTCGAGCCGTGAGTGGGTGCTTCGCATGTCGCACTCCCTAGACTGGAACAAGACCTCACGAGCCTCACCGTGTTCAGCGGTAGAGTGTAAAGGCTATCAGCCTATGCCCGAGAGGGAGTAGTTGGAATATAAAAAAAATAAAAAAATAAAAACAAAAACTCTTATCCATTAGCCAATCAACAGCCTCTATAAAAAATTATCTGCTTCTCAAGTCCGGCAGTCCTGTTCAGAGAAAAATAAGTAACTGAATGAAATGTCAATTTAATTATAAAAGCGTTGTTTAATTTAGATACCACTATTATAAATATATCATTAGCATACAAAAGAAGGTATATCATATACTATTTATTTTTTGCAACCAGTATTTACCATTTTGTAGTGGATTTATTTCACAACACAATATAGTAGTGAGCTAAAATATATAAGAGATTATTATAATATATATGAAGAATATATGAGATTAAAACTGCTTGTCATAAGACTATTAACTACAGGAAAAATCTACAAATAATTTAGAAACTGACACCCTTCTTAGTCTTGTTCACATTTTATTACAATAATTGGAGAATCTGGTGACATCTGGCAAGCTTGTCTACAGATTGAACACTCCTATTCAGTAAGACATTTTGGTTCACTAAACATAAGAGCAAATATAAGCCTTGCTTTTCTATTTAACACCGATTGAACTTTCTGCAATAGATAATTAGCGAGGCCAGCCTTAAAGCATCACAATACACCTTTCTGGGATCTTGACTGTTATGCCTGGTGGAATTGGTACTTGTGTGAATCTTCCTGGACATGGTTCAGGTGTATGGAGTGGCGAGTTACTATAGCGGCCGTCCAGGATGTCCCCTTATATTTACAGTATAGACATGGATGTGAGACAATTCACCGATACGTTCAAAAAAATTACGTAAAAGCCTTGAGTATTGCATACGTACTGTTATAAGGTACTGTATATATATATTTTTAATTGAGTCATACACAAAATTTACTTTACTTATTCGTTGAGTGTATACATCCTAGTTATACATATTTTATATAACAGCTTATCCTTATGATCCATATAGCTGCTTGTTTTTCTTCAGGTCCGGCCCAATGCCTTACATCCTGCCTCAGACATATTATCAAAGTGGAGTAAACTGGTGTTTTACTAAAGGGGGTGTCACACTAGAGCTTTATCCTCAATTTTGTGGCTAAAATTGGTGGGCCCTAAACAATATTTTTGGGATCGTTTGCATTGGTATAAACTGGGTGGCAAAATGGGTAAGGTGTGCAACTGGTGAGCCAATTCCACAAAAGTATTGTGGGATCAAAACCCAGCGAGAGGCACATACCACCACTGAATCTGGAAGACCAGCATATCTGTAATTTTGTATCCTCCACTGGGAATACATAGCAGGTGGGCCAAAAACAAAACAAATTTTTTTTTGGGGGGGGGGGGGCAGACGCCGTAATTCCCGAGAAGGGGTGGCCATGAAGATTAGGCGTTTGTCTCGAATTGCTAGGTCAAGTTGCCCAGGCTTGACATCTACCAATAACATTTTGAAAGTGAGGATTCGACCTGCCGACCTTGATCAGCAGCCGACTCTAGTGACTATGCCTCGGCTCGCGATAAATTAAAGTGACCAAATTCTTATAAAGGTTAATTTCATAAGCTGCCAGACCTGAGTGGCCGATAATAGTGGAGAGAATAAAGGCTTATGTGATACCCCCTTAACTTGGGGTTTTAGCCCCATTTGTACAGCCAGGAGTTTGTAATGTTTGTGTGTGTGTGTGTTTACTGATGTTTTAGCAGCTTTTTGTTTCTGCGTTAAGATTGCATACAACACCCAAATACCACATATAGTATTATTTTGGGTACATTATTTTATTACTAAACAATTCTCCCTACCAACGAATATCCTGAAGTGGCCGACAGAGGCACTGAACGCAGTGTTTACCGCGGTGCATTGGGGGAAACTCGCAACCTTGTGGAGCTCTTCTCAAGGGGACAGTAGTTATTGTTTTGGATCTATTTATTTACATATTCATGTATTGTTTAATTTCCTCGCTAGACCTCAATCAAGCTTACGAAAACAACCCCCAAGACCCTCCTTCAAGATTTATTTGTACATTTTTTGATGGAAAAATGTCCCGGCCAAAGGCTGGTTCCTCTTAAATTACAGACTTGGTATCGTTCGCCAGTAAATAAACGACACCTAAATGACACAAAAAGTCTTAATATTGACAGAGAAATGGGGTGAAAGGTCTTAAAATCGCCAAACTAATGGGCCGAAGGTCTTAAAATCTGAAAACTAATGTGGCTAATCATGAGGGAGAAGGGGGACCAGAAAAACGACCCATCTCCCCTTAAACGCTTCTTGGTTATAAGCGTTGTGTCGATATTTCTATAGCTGACACTTTACAGTCTTTGCATACTGTTGTTTATTATATTTAATTGGTGGGTTGGTGATAATATTAATTTTAAAGTCACCTACAGTATACTCATAAATTCATATTTTTTTCACCAACTCCCCAATTAATTTACAAATAAACCCAACTAATGAAATCAATGAAAAGTAGCATACTGTATATCTATAATACAAACTCGGCAGGTATTTTTGCGCCTTTTTGTTATGATTATTAATTAACCCGTTCAGTACCGGTGACATCCTTTTCATTATATTCTGGCAATGATTAGATGATTTTATTTAGTTTAGGAAGGACCTGTAGCAATAATAAGGCTTCAAAATATTTCAACCAACCCTTTTAACGACCACAGATCATTCTTAAGCTGCAGAATATCGTCTAAATACAGTACTGTATAGCTAAAATACAATATAACACACGTCGCTGGTACTCAAAGGGTTAATCTGGTTATAATTATGTTTGTAGTCATTATCAGCTGCATGTGGATATTCCCATGACTTCTATACTGTACTTTATAAGCACTTAGTTTAGTCATATACTGTATAATAAAAATATATATAATCACAACAAATTGTGATAAACTGTGCATATCCTAGGTGTTGAGTATTGATGTCGACAGTCCAGGTTGTCAAACCGGAACAATTTTGTTTGAAGACTTGAATGAATATAAGAAGGAATACAATAAAATTATCGTGAAATATCATTGTTTTGGCCATTTTATCACTTCCAAAGACATAATTTCAACTATAAACCTTAATTTTATCTATACATATACAATAATAAAGACTAAGAATAATGGACTCGGCTCTCGTTTGACACCCTGCGACAGTCGTAGCTCTGGCGCTAGTTCAGAAGCGGCCACCAGGGGTCTCGAGGGAAACATTGGTAGGGAGAATTGTAGAATGTTCCTTTTTTCCTTGGTTACAATTTTTCTTTAAGAAAATCCCAATTGAGAGTTAGTCAACTTTCATCAAATCTTGATTGTCTATGATCTGTCAAGATAAGTAGAAGCTTAACACAAAATAATTATTAAAACAAAAATAGATAGTCAAGATGTTTAGATCTGTGTGTTGTTACGGAACTAATCTGTATCTCATAAAAGTGCAGTTTTAGGAGTTAATATTTGATAGTTGATTTTTTAACATTTTGTCCATTACAATATTTTGAGTTTTAACCCATACAGTACTGGTGACGTCCTTTTCATTATATTCTGGCAATTAGTAGATGATTATATTCAACTTAGGAAGGACCTCTAGCCATTTTTCAGGTTTCAAACTTTCTCAGCCAACCCTTTTAACTACCACAGAACCTTCCTAAGCTGCATAATGTCGTCTAAATATAGCTAGAATAAAGTATAGAACACGTCGCTGGTACTCGAAGGGTTAATGTCGTACTATAATGTGGTTCGGTAGTCAAATTTGTGTGAACTACCATGAGAGTATTTTTATGATGAAGAATTTTGTTTGATTAGTTGCATCTCCAGTTAGTGATGTACAGGTCTCCCTCGATTTACGATAGGGTTTACGTTCCTGAAAACCCGATCTTAAATAGAAAAATCATATGAACCCGAAAATTAATGGGGTAAATGGGGATGCGTTCTCGGAGCAGCCAAAACCCAAACCTAAAAACCTATAATAATATCGTAAATTGGGGCATCGGATAGCGAGGGAAACCTGTAGTGTATTCTAAACCTGTGTATTTTAGCCATCCCTGTCTGAGCACTGCCTCTATATGTGTGTTACTGTAGACTAATGGGTCTGGAGGTTTACAAAAGTTACGTTGTACAAAGAGTGCCTCAATTGGGTCACCAAGGCTCATACGCATACATGAATGTTGTGTATGCATGTAGCCAAGCCTTTGAATATATATTATTATATATATATATATATAATTATACAAGTATATATATATATATATATATATATTTTTTTTTTTTTTTTTTTTTTTTTTTTTTTTTTTTATTGAGCAGATCCTGTGCTTATATGAGTTCCTTGCCTGGTTAACTTTGAAGGTAGCTTTTTGCCTTGGAAGTTAAGGGAGTCCACCTCGCTTTTTTTCTCTTTCTCTCCCTCTCTCTTTGGCTTCTATCTTTTCGGCCCCATTCAGCCTACTGTTCTAAGACGATTACCCCCATCCAGGTGTCAATATTTTCCTGGCTAGCGGTAGCGAGCCAGCATATATTGTATATATTTTTGTTTTGACAGCAAGCCAAATTTGTACATTTTTCGATAGAAAAATTTCTCCGGCGAAGCCGGATTTCTCCATACAATGTTGGCTCGCTTTCGCTCGCCAGGAAGAAATCGACACCTGGATGGGGATAAACGTCTTAAAACAGTTGGCTGAATGGGGCCGAATGGATACAAGCCAGGGAAAGAGAGAAAAGGAGAGAAAGATAAAAAAAAGCCAGTGACCCCCCTTAACTATGAGATGATCAGTTCTTGCCTCATCCTTCGGCCCTGCCCTATAAGAGCTCTGATGTGGAGCTAATGTGGTCCGGCTGAACTGGTGGAATGGCGAGAAATGTCTGCGTGTCTTCACCTTCCTCGATTTGTTCCCCTACTGCCCTTCCCTCTCTATCTTGACTTGTTTAGTTATATATCTTGATCGAATCCTTCGGGGCAGCCCTATGAGGGTTCTTTTGTAGAGCTCAGTGGTCTGGTTAAACTAATATTAAAAAAACAAAAAAATTTATGGCTGGGACTTAGTCTGTATTAAATTGACAAAGAACTAAGAATTTGTTTTATATAAATGAAAAATAAGTAATTATCTTTGACAGCCGATATCATAATGCTCACAATACTCAAATACGTTTTTTTATTGAATGTAGGTACTGTACTTATTATTATTATTATTATTCTGACGGTCTAATTGCTCTATAGTCTGTTCACTACAATTAGGCCTGAAATGTTAACCCCTTACCCCTCACCCCTCAAACTCAAATAGAGCTATAATAATGTACAACTTGCAAAATAAACAAACCAAAACCAGAACAAGACAATATAAAGGCAAAAGAACTAATCAAAATCGCTATGTGGAAAAAACGCTTAAGCCAAATTAAATGTGGAAATAAATTAACACAATAAAATAACTATAACTAATGGGCTGTAAATTTCAACCCTTATTCCATGGATGAATCTTCCCAAATGTAGAAATATTAGCTTGCTTACTTCTGTCCTATGTATTTGGAGTTATAGAGGATATTGTTAACCCTTTAAGTACCAGCGACATGTGTTATCTTTCATTCTAGCTATATTTATACGATATTGTGCAGCTTAGGAAGGATCTGTGGTAGTTAAAAGGGTTGGTTGTTGTTGTTGTTGTTGTTCCCGTTCCCCAAGCTGCCTGGCCGAACAGCCCCAAGGCCCCGAGCAATTCCAAGGCCATAACCGAGTGCCCCCACAGAACCCTCCCCGCCGACCACAATAAAGCCTGGGTGACCGAAGCCACTCCATGGCGGGGAGCTGAGGAGGGTGCGGAAACGCCCGGGAAGGGAAACCAAAGCCCCACCCAGGGCCCTGTGCCCCTCAGCAATTATGAAGAGAAAGTTGAGGGGCAAGGGAAAAATGTGACGCTTTGCCTTCCAATCTTGGTAGATTGGGAGGTCAATCCACGGAAGAGACGCCGTCACTTGAGATCTAGAAAATATATAAGTTAAAGGAACAGTCAGAGTAAGCTATGGGTATGGCAGAGATTGCTCAGCTCTCACTCTGATAGACCAGCCCATCACCACATGACTAGAACCCAATCCTCTCAGCATCAGCTAGGAAAGGCCCTAGAAAGCCGCCTTTGGCGGGGGGATAGCTCCCCTATTTCAACCCCTATCGGGGTTGGGCACCCGCCTAAGGGTTGGTTCAGATAGTTTGAAGCCTTATTATTGCTAGAGGTACCTCCTAAGTTGAATAAAATCGTCCAATATTGCCAGAAAATAAAGAAAAGGACCTCACCGGTACTGCATGGGTTAAAGATTTCTGACCTAATGTCTTGTCAGGTTGCAAATTTGATTTTAATAGAAAATGTTGACACTAATTGTAGTTTCTTTATTCATGCAGAGTTTAGTAAAAATTTACCAGAATGTCCCCGACTTCCCAAATTGACTAATTCCTTGAACGTGACGATAGTGCGTTGTTATGTGTGCGATTAGTATTAACTTGCTCATGTAGTAATGTACACCCTATGTGGTAGATTGTGTTCTTTTATTTATAAATTATTATTTTACTTAAGCGTTGTTTCCACATAGCGATTTTGATTAGTTGTTTTGTCTTTTTACTGTGTTCGTATAAGTTTTGGTTTGTTTATTTTGCAAGTTTTACATTATAATAATGAGTAGACTATAGATGTGGGGAAACTATGATGTAGTACATGTAGATGGTGATACGGCACAAGTGAACTCTTACCACATCATAAATTATTATGGGTTTTTAGTATCCAGGCCCTGGTGTGTAGGATTCAGTGTTTCAGGGAGTGTGTACGGTCGCGCTAATAAGTCATGTCCCAGATGTCATTCCGTTTGGCTTGCTCTGTGCTGTATTACTGTCTGTCAGATGTTGAATAGGGTGGGCAAGTGTAGGAACATGTTTATATATTTCACTCGATATGAGGAAATGAAGCTTAGATATTGATGATACCAATTATTGATCAAAACATACTTGGTGCCGTGACATCACTTATTAGCGCGACTGTACTTACTGGGAATCCTTTGAAAATGCAACCTGTTACCGTCTCTTTCAACGTTGTTATACATTTACTATAAATGTATGTTAGAAAAATAATGATTTAATTTTATTATTTTCATTATACCAGTAGTAAAGATTATACAATTAATAGACACAACTGTGTCAGTATTATTTTGTTATTGCTTCAAAGAAATAATGCTAATTTCAGCACAGTACAGTACAGAATATGGGTTTGTTGATCTACGGGAGAGGTCTGCGTGTGGTTGGTTTCATACATACATACATACATCCACAGAGAGTGTGGCTTCAGTCTTGTGTCCTAAATGGCGGTATTCCAGGCAACCCAGTTTTGGGCTGCCTCTGTTGTCAAATTCTTTGTTTTGAGATCAGACCGAAGTACCTGATCCTATGTCTGCCCCTATGTGCTGCTCCCCCCACGTTCATAGTTTGGCATTTCTTCACCCAGTTCAGATCATCCATTCTCTCCATGTGTCCAAACCAACCAAGTCTGCTCGTTCGCATCACTACACTGATACTCCTAATGCCCAGACGCCTTCTTAGTGCCTCACTAGATACCCTGTCTCTGAGGTTAACCCTACATATTCATCTCACCATTTTCTTCTCATTCCGTTCCATTCTATTAATACCTTCCGCTTTAATCAGCCACATCTCAGAGGCATAGGTCATCGTATTTCAATGTTGGATAGTTTTGAACTCCTTATAAAACCCAAACATATTACATGGGTTAGGTTAGTTAGGTTATTTGATACCCTACCCGTGTATTATGTGAAGAAACTAGTAAACAAATTATGAATTTATGAACAAACTGACATTGAAAGTAACAAAAAACAACTCTGTACTGTACTCTTATTCGTCTAATGCAAATTTTCCTAGGATTTAGTATTTTTAAAGCAATTTTTATCACTTATTACAATGTTAGGGTATCATATAACCTAACCACCATAATCTAATCTACATACAGTACTTTATTTAGGTTTTATACGCAATGACTGTGGCACTTGTCCTATGACAATTGCTTGGTCACTACTGTACCATACGGGGGTTTTGGACTAAAAGTATCCTTCATTCCCTGCACATTTTCATGTATAAACAAGAGCTAGAACGTATTTCAAGTAGATATTCCTGAAAGCAGAGGAATAGACCTTTCCAATGACGTCTGAATCATGTCTGTACGACCACTGGTTGCCGTGCAACAATATTACATAGGTGACGCTAAATAGGTAAAAAATTGCGAGTTTTCGCGGTTTTCGCTATCATCAAGTCTGTAAGGGAGTTGGAGATATCTCCCACTGCCACTAGTGATAGCCCAGACACTGGGGCTATGGACGGGAATGTTCCGCGCTGCATATACTTGCTCGAATGCCTCCCAGGCCTTGTTCAAGACGGAAATTTGGCAATTGTCATATGACAAGTGCCGCAGTGATGACCGTATTTTTTATATAACAGCCCACAGTCATTGAGTTAAGGAGCTCAAAATAATCCGATAGTGAAACCACAGCTAGGTGCAAACCTCTCCCAAAGATTAACTCATGTTTTTTTTTTACTTAAAAGGGTACTTAACCCGCTGGATTCCAGCGTCGCACGTGTTGCGTCGGCAATGTTCGATCACCAGAACCCAGCGACGCAACGTTTGCGTCCTGGCCGGTCCGGTCCTATGGCACCTAGAGGGCTCAGATTTGTATGGGAACTGTGTAAGTATCCCACGCACCCATGCCGATGGTTGAAAACTCTCAAAGTCCAACCGCGTGCGCGTGAGTGCGCAAAAACCTTATTTTGGGGGGAAATTGCCTTCAATTTTTTACTCTTGTAAAATCCGTTTTCGGGGCTCTGTAGGACCTTTTTTTGCACTTTATGACCAATTTTTTTTTTTTTTTTCCTTCATTCCTAACCCATTCGCTATTGTTTCTGGAATAAAAAAAAAAATCAAAACCTGCTGGGCCCTGGTGGTACATTTATTAATAACTAGCTGGGGCTCAGCGGGTTAAAAGGGCATTACAGTACCTAGCATACATTATCTTGAAGGATTGTGAATGTTACCAGTGAGAAGCAGTAATAATCTCGCACTGGTATTTAGGTAATGACTTTTTGCGGTGTATTTCATTTGAGTTTTATGTACTGTACTGTTACTCAGGTGAAGTACATAATTATACTACAGTATAATATTTTCAAATTTATCATTCTAAGAACTTGCTCACTTCTGCTCCAATCTTAACCCTTTGAGTACCAGCGACGGGTGTTGTATTTCATGCTAGCTATATTTAGACGATACAATACAGCTTAGGAAGGATCTGTGGTAGTTGTTGTTGTTGTTGTTGTTCCCCAGGCTGTCTGGCCGAACAGCCCCAAGGTCTAGAGCAAGGCCAAGGCCATAAACGAGCGCCCCCACAAAATCCTCCCTGCTTACCACTAACAAAGCCCGGGTGACCGAAGCCACTCCAAGGCAGGGAGCTGAGGAGGGTGCGGAAACGCCCGGAAAACAAAAGCCCCACCCAAGGCCTTGTGCCCCTCAGCAATTATGAAGGGAAAGTTGAGGGACAAGGGAAAAATGTGACACTTTGGCTCCCAATCTGCCAACTTCTAGGTTGGCAGTAGGGAGGTCAATCCACGGAAAAGACGCCGCCACTTGAGATCTAGAAGATATATAAGTAAAAGGAACAGTCAGAGTAAGCTATGGGTATGGCAGAGATCGCTCAGTTCTCACTCGGATAGACCAGCCCATCACCACATCTGTGGTAGTTGAAAGGGTTGGCTGAGATAGTTTGAAGCCTTATTGATTAATAGATGTCCTTCCTAAGCTGAATTAAATTGTCTAATGGTTACCATAATATAATGCAAAGGACGTCTGGTACTGAACGGGATAACTCATTTAGTATGTTGACATATTTGCCATTATATTCTGGCTAACACTAGACAATATTTATCAGCTGAGGAATACTTTATGCAAAACAGGGATAAAAGCTATTTTGATGAACTTTTTAAACTCACCCAAATTTGAATATGCTTAACCCTTTCACGCACATATGACGCAGAGGTTGCCAGATTAGCAATAAGAAATAGTGTTCTCTCACTCTTATAATTACCTCTCCAAAATTAGTTTTCTGCCCACAGCTAACTCAAAGACAACTGCAGAGGTTGAAGTAACTAAACTAAAGGTTTCTAAATACCCCTGATGGTAACAAAGGCTTTAAAGTATCCCTAATAGGCTCAAACTTGCGTAATTCTGATAGTGTGATTTTTATAAGCTTCCAGACCATAATTGCTCGAAAAAGGGCTCGTGTGACTCCGGCCTTAGTTATGAAGTTATCTCAGCTGTATAAGAAAGTGCGAAAGTGTGAAAAGGAACAACTTGAGATGGTTCGGCCATATGGAACGTATGGAAAGCGAGAGAATGACTAAGAGGGTGTATGAGAGCGAGGTGGAGGGACAGAGGGGGAGAGGTAGACCGAATATGAGGTGGAAGGATGGAGTGAGGAAGTACATGAACGAAGGTGGTGCTGGTTGGGGGGAGGGGCGTCGACTGACTGGGGACAGAGGTGCATGGGGGCGGTTCGTTCGTGGCCACCCCTTCGGGGATCACGGCGTCAGGCAATAGATAGATAGATAGATAAGAAAGTGCATTACTAATAGTCTATTTTTTTCCCGCTGATGATATATTGCCACCTATTCATGCTAATTAACTGGCTATTACGATGATTTTGTAGCGAAATATGTTGCCGATTGTGAACACTTTGCATTAACACCTTAAGAGCGGCCTATGCGGTTTATTTATATGTACCGCCCAGCGGGGTGTTTTTAGCCAAAATAGGGCTGTTTACGTGATCATTTTCATGCCTAAATAAGACCCAGAACGTAAAACAAGTATCTATCCCTGAAAGGGCATAAACAGAGCTTTCGAATGACACCATAACGATCCTTTTATGATGGCTAGTTTTCTTGCAATAACCGTGCAACGCGAGTGCAAAAAGCATGTAATTAGCCACTTTCCCGATACAATTCCTTATATAGCGAGTGAGAGAGGGAGGAGGGAGCTGGGATTCGTGTCAGTATGTTCGCCGCGGTGGTCTGGAGCAGTCATACGCTCGCTACTCTCCTGCCACCACTTGTCTCTCTCTCTCAGCAACATTACGTGCTGAAATTGCCACTCGACCTATGTCGAGCGCCGCCACATAGTCCAGCTTTATTTAACTCGACTTATGTTGCTCGCCGCTAATTAAGGGTTAAGATGATGCAGAGACATGGTAGTTTCATATTTTATCATTAACCTGTACAGTACCAGGGAAGTCCTTTTCATCATATTTTGGCAACTATTAGACAATTTTATTTAGCTTAGGGAGGACGTTTACTCATTAATAGGCTACAAAGTACAGTATCTCCATTCATTCTTTTAGCTACCATATATCCTTCCTAAGCTTCAAAAACTGTCTAAATGTAGCTGAAATACAGTAAAAGTCCTGTAATCCGGAAGGCAGGGGACCGCGGGACTTCCGGATTAGCAGATTTTCCGAGGTATCCGATTTATTCATATAAATGGCCCTAAAACACATACAAATTAATAATTAATTAGAATAGAGGCAGTGCGGTGAAGTTCCGGTGGTGTAGAGGTGTAAATCCAAAACACTCGATTAATTGACTTAAGATAGACATGAATCTTATTAATTGACTTAAGATAGACATGAATCTTATTAATTGACTTAAGATAGACATGAATCTTATTAATTGACTTAAGATAGACCTGAATCTTATTTTATAATCTTATTTTGGGGGGAAAATAGTATATTTTGGGGGGAAAAACTTCCGAGGTATCGGGCATTCCGAGGTATCAGCCTCCGGATTAGCGGACTTTCACTGTATAATACAAAATACGACACCGGTACAGAAGGGGTTAAGTATGGAGAAATCAGCGACTAAAGGATTCAATTTGCCATCAGCTGGAAATATACTGACTATAATAGGTTGTGAATGGCTATAGGTAGCACCAACGAACTTGATAAATAATCTCAATCCCTGACCTCTTCGTAACTCAAAAGGGACTAGAGCAAACGGGGTGTAAGTAACCACACCTATTACCTGGTGGACCCTTCCCAAATGAGAGGAATTTCAGCCCGATTGCTTTAATTCATTTTGAGATATACGAAGTTAAGGGGGTCCAGATTATTGTCAAGTTCGTTGGCGTTACCTATAGTATAAATATTTGTAGGAATATTGATGTATTACTGTACTTTCTATTGATTCATATTCCCTTGTACGGGAAATTGATATGTTTAGTTTTATAATGTTAATTTGAATGCTTGATAAAAAAAAAAAAAAAAAAAAATCGTTAGTGGTGGTTGTGCTAAGGATCTACCTTCAGGTTATGCCTAAGCCAGGCAGAATTATAGTTAAGAGGGGATGGTTCACTTTATAGTTAAGAGGGGATGGTTCACTTTTTGGCCGATTTGTGCATGTATTAATTTTTTTTCTAGTTTCCTCCCTAGACCTCCATCAAGCTTAGAAAAACACCCCGTAGATCCCCCTTCAAGATAAATGTGTAAATTTTTCGGTAGAAAAATGTCCCGGCCGAATGTCCCGGCCGATTCCTCCTAAAATTGCAGGCTCGCTATCGCTCGCCAGGAAATAAACGACACCTAAATGGCACGAAAGGTCTTAAAATTGACAACGAAATGAGGCGAAAGGTGTTAAAATTGTCAAACTAATGGGCCGAAGGTCTTATAATCTCAAAACTATTGGGCTAAACATTCGGGAGAAGGGGGTCCAGAAAAACGGTCTCTAATGCAGCTGAGCTAACGATTCTGTGGAAGTGACTATAAACATTATAATCTTTGTTTTATTCTGTGGAAGTGACTATAAACATTATAATCTTTGTTTTATTCTGTGGAAGTGACTATAAACATTATAATCTTTGTTTTATTCTGTGGAAGTGACTATAAACATTATAATCTTTGTTTTATTCTGTGGAAGTGACTATAAACATTATAATCTTTGTTTTATTATTGTTTGTTTTTATTATTTAATCCCTTCTTTACCGACGACATCTTTGTAACTATTTTGGCTACTGTTAGACTACTTTATTCAGTTTTAAAAGGGCCTCCAGCAATTAACAGGCTTCGAACTAACTCACTTAACCCTTTTTGCTACCACAGATCTTTCTTTAGCTGCACAAAATCGTCTAATTACAGCTATAAGAAAATTAATAAGACGTCACCGGTACAGAAGGAGTTAATACATTGACTTAACAAGACCACTGAGTTACAATACGAAACACTCACAGGGTTGGCCTTAGCCAATGCTAAGGATTTGATCAGTACTGTACTGGGTATGTATTAAGAGTGTAATGAGAGAATAAAATTGCATAATTATAAGAATCAAATCAGTTTAAGATCAGAATTATAATGTAAAACTTGCAAAATAAACAAACCAAAACGTATACGAACACAGTAAAAATACAAAATAACTAATCAAAATTGCTATGTGGCAACAACGCTTAAGTAAAGTAATAATTTATAAATAAAAGAACACAATCAGAATAATCAGATTTTACCAAGGAGCGAACAAGACGTAAGAAAACAAACAATAGGGTAACTGGAAACAAATGGTGCACCCATCAAAATGTAGGAGTAGGTTTTCCTGCCAAAGTATAGAGTATGTGAGGGAGAATATAGCGGTCATTCAACAAGAATACGACAAATTGAGAAAGATGGACGCGGCAAGACAGGCCTTCTGGACGTGAATCATGGGGCAACGATATCAAATAATTATGTGTTAAAATTAAAATGTAAAACTTGCAAACTAAACAAACCAAAACTGGGACAAAGACAATATAAAGTCAAATTAACTTATCAAATCATTTATTATTGCCAATGCGTAGGCGAGTGACCAAAACTTCTAGTGCATGGAAGGGTTGTAATGATTATCGCCATACACAAGGTAATTGTTTAATTGAACGTAATTTGTTATTGCAGTCGCCATCTTTGTTGAATAATGCACATTATGGGCATTAAGGCCCGAATTCAGAACAGTGGTTTAAACCTCGGATTTCGGGGCAGTTTAAACCCGGGATTGAGATTACTCGATCTAGGATCGAACACAAAGGTTTATCCGTATTCAGAACACGGGATTGAGATCGTGATCGAGTAATCCACGGCTTAAAACTCTGTTTAAGTCGAAGGTTTGCAACAGCCAATCACAGTTCCGTACGGAATGCAGTTAGCCAATAAGCACATGAATGAGCCATTTTATCTATATTATATATTTAATGCCGTCACTGCCTATTTTAAAAGTGTAATACGTGAAGCATGGCCTGTGATTGGCTAAGAGGCGTGGGCCCGAGTCCAGTCAGTCTACTCTCTCGCTTACTTCTTAGTTTATTTATTTTTTATTTTGCTTGTGTTTACTTTATGATATATACATTATTATTGTGTTTCCTGTGATATTTAATAGCTCTTTAGACTCGGATAGCACTGTAATTTATCAAGTAATCATTAAAATTGCTTACACATATCTAGTTTAATGAATAAATAAGGAATAATACAGATAATAAGTAAATTATCAGGGTACTGATAAACTAGCCAATCATGAGCGTGCTACTGCTTCCACTGACTTTCACTTTTACTGACATAGGCTACGTAGATTCATGTCGCTTGTTTTAAGTAATAGCAAGCAATAATTATAGTCATACTTACCATGGTTTTTATATATGCTCAACTTTATCAGAGGGATTGTGATATATTAATAGCATGACGGGAAGATAAAGCGGCCGAATTAAGACCAATTAATTTTGAAGTGAGAACGAAAGTGTAGGCTACGTGAGATAGGCCTAGTGGCATTAAAATCTGTGTTACCAGCAACTATTCCACCCCTTAAACCAAACTTATACTTTGTTACTACATCTACCGCATGGTCAGTGCTGTTAATACCTAGTCAAATGGACAAATATATATAGTATACATAGCTCAACTGAAATACGTTGTAACCATTAACTATGTAGGCGAAAACAAGTAGCCTAACCAATGTGACTCGTTATATAAACTATGCATCATTACAACCTACTAGGCTATTAAAAAGACAACTCATGTCTCAAATAACTCTTGTCCTACTTGTTAAATGCATTTGAAAATAATGGTTCACTTGTGATTCTTTATATATTGTAAGCTATATATTTTAATTCGTACAAAGGATTAACATTGTGCATGGATACAGTATATACTTATATTTGCTGTGCAACATGTAATGGACTAATAATATTGGTTATATGGTAACCTAATACATGTGTATCGTATCTAATAAATGTTCGCGGACATTTAAATATATTTGTATTATTCAGCTTGGAAGCATCTCGGGTTATCAGGACAACAACTAGTATCGAATAACTACATCAGTGGTTAGGCTACGGCAGTGCTTCGTTCGTTTTGCACCTATTATATAATTATTAGTATGCTTCGACAATTTCCAACGTAATTTAAAAGCTGTTGCCGTTTTTTACAATATAATGGAATCGGTTTAATGCCAGTTTGAGTTAGTTGGAAATAATAATATGATATTTTATCGGCGAGTAGAAGCCTTCGATCGATCGTCAGTCAAGCCTCCCGCTGGTTTAAACTTCGGATTGACTGATTGAGCTGCATTCTTACACTTGTCATTACTTATTAATATAATCCTTGCTTAGAATGCCTCCAAAGACACTCCAAATACTCAGTGCCAGTCTTTGTTATTTTATATTATGGGTTCCTTATGGATTAGTGTAAGCAATCATGAGTAATTTAAGGTTTTTATAACTTCGATCCAGAGTCAAACCTACCCTCCCGCTGGTTTAAACCTCGGATCGAGTAATCCACGGATTGACTGGATAAGCGGCTCGGGATTTCATTCTGAATACCGATAGTCCTGGATTGAGTTTCAAGCTCGGGTTTAAACCACTGTTCTGAATTCGGGCCTAAGGAGGGTCACTTGCTTTATTGTACTTTCTCTCCTTTTCTCTTATTTTCCTGGCTTGTATCCATTCGGCCCCATTCAGCCAACTGTTTTACGACGTTTATCCCCATCCAGGTGTTGATTTCTTCCTGGCGAGCGATAGCGAGCCAGCATTGTGTGGAGAAATCCGGCTTCGCCAGAGAAATTTTTCTATCAAAAAATGTAAAAGTTTAGCTTGCTGTCAAAACAAAATATACAGTATACAGTATATGCTGGCTCGCTACCGCTCGCCAAGAAAATATTGACACCTGGATGGGGGTAAACGTCTTAAAACAGTAGGCTGAATGGGGCCGAGTGGATACAAGCCAAAGAGAGAGGGAGAGAAAGAGAAAAAAAGCGAGGTGAGCTCCCTTAACCCACGGAATCCGGGAGGCCTCATATGAGGAAAACAAAAATATTGGCAGGAATCCGGGAGGCTTCATATGAGGAAAACAAAAATATTGGCAGGAATCCGGGAGGCTTCATATGAGGAAAACAAAAATATTGGCAGGAATCCGGGAGGCTTCATATGAGGAAAACAAAAATATTGGCAGGAATCCGGGAGGCTTCATATGAGGAAAACAAAAATATTGGCAGGAATCCGGGAGGCTTCATATGAGGCAATGCGCGGCTAAAAATCGCCGCTAAAATCATCATAACTCGGCAACCACGCGTCGTAGCTATGTCATCTCAACGGCAATCTACAGACAACAAAAGGTTCTACAATTTTCAAAAAAATTGACTGCTCTAGGTGGTCTCAATCAGTAGCTACTGAATTATGAAGCTTGACTGTACGAAAATGGCCCCGGACACAGCGATCAGGATCATATGAGGCCCCCCGTATCCGATGGGTTAACCAGTCTTCCACAGGGAGACAGATCTGAGACACTGGCATATCAACAGTAGCCTTCGTAGAACGATCATTGTGTTCATTACCTGTGAACCCCACATGGGATTGGTATCCAACAGATCTGAACCCAATGATCAGTGTCGTGTAGTTCGTGGAGGGAACGTTAAATGTGGGCAACAGCCAACGCTAATATCAGATTTGGACCCATCAGTATAAATAGCAGTATACGTATCCTTACGTCGCATATGAGGCGTCCGGCGGCAGAAGGGCGGAAGCACCCAAAAAAAGTTTGATACATATTCCATAACGAAGGCTGAAAAAACACCGTTCTAGACATTTTTGGGAGGCTTCCGACTTTCTGTCGCCGAACGCCTTAGATGCGTTCGGCGGAAGAAGGTCGGAAGCACCAACAAAATTTCTAAAGCTGTGATTTTTCAGCCTTCGTTATGGAATATGTATAAAACTTTTTTTTGGTGCTTCCGGCCTTCTGCCGCCGGACGCCTCATATGCTCCTGAGTATGTTGGCGCCAGACTGCAGCAGTAGTAAATGATCGCTTTGTTTAGGTGCACATGGAGGGGTTTACCTTGAAAAACTTGAAGTCCTATAAACTTCAGTTATTTTGATTAGTTCCTTTGCGTTTATCTTGTGTCGTCCCAGTTTTGGTTTGTTTATTTTGCAAGTTTTACATTATAATAGCCATAAAAGTAGCCATTCAACATCACTTCATAAGCCTGTGAAATATTATTGCTGGCAAACTCTTGGAAATTGTTTTTTATTTATGGTTGTATAACGCACGGGCCCGAAATTAAGTACAGTACTGTACTATAAACAAAAAATTCAATTTTTTTCTGAATTTGAGGACATGCTGTGCACGAATGGGGGGGAATATAAGTAAATGGCTTTACCAGATTAGAGAGTTTTGCACACGCTTTCTAACGGTATATGAATGATCCGGGGTGAAAGGATGGATCTCTGATAAGCCTTTCTTTACGTTTAGTCTGGCTAGTACTGTATTAGATTTTTGTTTTTTTTTCTTTGTGGAGGGGGGGGGGGGGAGACATCTGCTAATCAGGGTTAATTAACACAGTTTGTATCGCTTTGTTCTAAGCTGATTAAAATTGTATGGTATATTTTTAGCCACAATAAAAGTGAAAATGTAACTATGCTATTGAACGGGTTAAAGTTGATGGTATTTGTGGCAGTGGAGGGAAGATAGGATATTAGAAAAAAAAAATGTAAATAAAAAAAAAATAAAAAATACCCAGCCAAGTACTGTATACTTGTACAGGTATATAGCCGCTGTCACACGAGCGCTTTTTGCGTTAATTTTCCATGAGCAAGTTTTTCCTCGTATTATTTTTTGAATTTTTCGCACTGGTATCGGCATTATCGGTGGATTATTTTTAGGCGGATGAATTATGATATACAGTAGTGTAATTTTTTAAGCTTCCAGACCATAGTTGCCTGTAAAAATTGCTCGAAAATGCGCTTGTGTGACACCGGCTTATATTAAGTGTTGCAAATAAGCTCATGAATATTTTTTCCAATCCATCCAAAGTTATGTACAATCGTGCTAATAAGTCATGTCTCGGCACCAAATATATTTTGATCAATAATTGGTATCGGCAATATCTAAGCTTCATTTCTTCATATCGAGTGAAATATACAAACATGTTCCTTCACTTACCCACCCTATTCAACATCTGACAGACATTAATACAGCACAGAGCAAGCCAAACGTAATGACAGCTGGGACATGACTTATTAGCGCGACCGTACACCAATCCACAAAAGCTGTGTCCTAACTTCATAATTTCAAATATATTTTCCACTGTAGATTTCATACAAAAATACTTTTGAACCTCACTGAACATACCAACAGTAGAATGCAAAGTTTTTGTTTGTGATTGTTAAGGGGGGTCATCTGCTTTTTTTATCTTTCTCTCCTTTTTTCTCTTTCTCTGGCTTGTATGCATTCGGCCACATTCAGCCAACTGTTTTAAGACGTTTATCCCCATCCAGGTGTCAATTTCTTCCTGGCGAGCGATAGCGAGCCAGCATTCTATGAGAAATCCGGCTTCGCTGGAGAAATTTTTCTATCGAAAAGTGTACAAATTTAGCTTGCTGTCAAAACAAAAAATATTATATGCTGGCTCGCTACCGCTTGTCAGGAAAATCTTGACACCTGGATGGGGTAAACGTCTTAAAACAGTAGGCTGAATGGGGCCGAATGGATACAAGCCAAAGAGAGCGGGAGAGAAAGAGAAAAAAGGCGAGGTGGGCTCCCTTAATGGTATTATTTTGCACTCATAACTTAGTGAGATACCCAGAGTTGAAATTATGGAGGTAGGATACAACTTTTTAACGTAACTGTTTAGGTATTGCCTGTGATTAGGTTCATGTAACACACCACCGTCTACATCAGCTATAAGTCCCGAATAACAATATGTAACACTGTAATCTTAAACCGGTATCACACGGGAGCTTTTATAGTCGACATTCGATGATCAAAATTTTTCTGTCAACATTTCTGAACTATTTTGCACTGGTATCGGAAACTAGGCTGTTGGTAGATGAATTTAGATAACCGAAATATTGTAAATGTTGACCTCATACGCTGCCAGATCAGTGTTGAGGATAAATGTTGAGTGAAAAAGCGCTCGTGTGATACCGGCTTTAGTTTACGTATTTATATGAGTACTGTAGGTGAAACAAGACAAGGTCGATTTACTTTGAGCTTTTCCCCATTGTAAACCATGTTTCAGTGTATAATACATTGGAGGTAAATACATAGATCTGAGTATATTCATTCTCCTGTCTTCGTAGCGCAATGGATAAATGCACTGAATTTCGGTGTGAGCATCCTAGGTTCGAATCCCTGGACTGCCACATGTATTTGTTGATTTCATTAATTGAGTTTAGGAGTAAAGTCGGTTGGTGGAGGTAACAATAATTATATTTGTATGGAGATCTTGAGCTACTGTATATCAAAATATCAGCCGGTGTGAATAGGCTAGATGGACCAAGTTATAGGGAAGTATATGAATCTTTTGAACTGGAAGAGTTAGCTGTGGACATTGAATGTGAAGTGGTTGAGTAGATAAAACGATGTACCTTGAGGTGGTACAGTTATGTTAAGAGAATGAGGACAGAAAAAGATACTGTTGTACATGAAAGACAGGTGAATGGAATAACGGGTAGTGGAAGACTACCTGTGGTAAAGCCGCTGTCACACGAGCGCTTTTTCCGTCAATTTTCCATGAGCAAGTATAAGGGCAAAGGGGAAAGAGAAGTGTGTGGTAACCACCGAGGAATATGTCTTCTAAGCGTAGTAGGGAAGGTATACAGTAGGGTAGTGATTGAGAGAGTAAGAGTGAGAACGGAGAAATGGATAGGCGACGAGCAGGGAGGTTTTAGGAAGGGAAGAGGATGTGTAGATCAGATTTTTACCCTGAATTGTGTTGTGGAGAAGAAACAAAAGGTGTATGTTGCCTTTATGGACTTGGAGAAGGCCTATGACAGAGTGGATAGAGAAGGTTTGTGGAAAGTACTTAGAATATACAGAGTAGAGGGCAAGTTGCTGAAAGCAGTGAAGAGCATGTATGAGGGTGCAAAGGCGGCAGTACGTGTGGAGAGTGAGCAGAGCGAGTTCTTTGACCTGAATGTTGGTTTGAAACAGGGGTGTGTGATGTCCCCGTGGTTGTTTACTGTATATATGGATGGAGTCATGAAAGAAATACTATCAAGAGCAGTGGATGTTGGTGTATCGCTGAAAAGGGAGGGAATTGAGTGGAAACTACCTATACTGCTGTTTGCGGATGATACAGTTCTGATGAGTGATAATGAATGGGAGTTGCAGGGTCTGGTAAATGAGTTTGGAACAGTGTGCGAAAAACGGAATTTGAAGGTAAATGCGGGGAAGAGCAAGGTTATGGTCTTCGAAAGGGGTGAAGTCACAGAGTGTGAGGTGAAGCTGAACGGTCAGGCTATGGAGATCGTCAACTCTTTTAAGTATTTGGGCAGTGTGTTGAGTAAAGATGGGACTAGGGATGAAGAGGTGCGGGAGAGGGTACAACAGGGGAAGAGGGTTGTAGGAATGCTAAAAGCAGTAACAAGAAATAGGGTGGTCAGTATGGAAGTGAAGAAGTCCTTGCATGACAGTGTGGTAATCCCGACACTGACTTACGGAAGCGAAGCATGGACGTTGATTGAGAGACTCAGACCAAGAGTGAGAGCAGTGGAAATGAATTACTTAAGGAGTGCGTGCGGAGTTACATGGAGGGATAGACAGACTAATGAGGAAGTAAGAAGGAGGTATGTGTGCTGGAAAGTGTGAAAAGGAACAACTTGAGATGGTTCGGTCATATGGAACGTATAGAAAGCGAGAGAATGACTAAGAGGGTATACGAGAGCGAGGTGGAGGGACAGAGAGGGAGAGGTAGACCGAATGAGAGGTGGAAGGATGGAGTGAGGAAGTACATGAACGAAGGCGGTGCTGGTTGGGGGGAGGGGCGTCGACTGACTGGGGACAGGTGCATGGGGTCGGTTCGTTCGTGGCCACCCCTTCGGGGATCACGGCGTCAGGCAATAGATAGATAGATAGATAGAATTTTGTTCTCGTTATATTTCGGGACTTTTTTGTACTGGTATCGGTAACTAGACTGAAGGTAGATTATGTTAGGCGGTGGAATTCTGATAAAGTGTAATTTGTTAAGCTTCCAGACCTAAATTGCTCGAAAAAGGGCTGGTGTGACTCCGGCTTAAGGAGAAGAAAATGGAAACATATGTATTGATTGTACTTGGTAAGTTTTGTATGTGGTGTCCCAGGTTCGAATCCCAGGAGGATCACATTTATCTGTCTATCTATTGCCAGACGCCATGATCCCCGAAGGGGTGGATGCGAATGAATCGCCCCCATGCACCTCTGTCCACCGTCCGCCAATGTCCTTCCCATCCACCACCACTTTCACGCATATACAGTACTGTACTTCTTAACTCCATCCTTCCACCTCTCTCTTGGTAAGCCTCTCTCTCTCTGTCCTTCCACTTCACTCTTTTAGTCATTCTCTCGCTTCCCATACGTTCCACATGGTCGAACCATCTCAAGGTGTTCCTTTTCACACTTTCCAACACATCCACATCACACTACACCACTCTTGTACTTCCTCATTTGTCTGTCTATTCCGCCATGTAACTTCACATGCACTCCTCAAGTAACTCATATGTTTATGTCATGTTTTATGAAATAAAAATATTTTTAATATGAACACAACAGTCCGACCCATCTAATAAGATACTCGGACGTACTTTTTAAACCCTTATTTTTTGCATGCAATATATTTTAAATGCAATTTAAATTTAGCATTAATATTTTTAAAGTTTTGTGCAGTGAACCTCCCCTTTTCTACACACCTTTAGTGTGGAAAAATATATTCGCATATACTGTATGTTATGCCCTGTTTTTCTACAGGATTAACTTGGGTAATGTGAGTTCTAACTGACTGGGTATAGAAGGCTGCATACACAAAACAAGGTATGAGGAATAGAGAACACAAAATAAACACGGTAACAAGACACACGATTACGTTTATTGATATACACACTTCTGAATACTTGTACAAGACAAATGATAGAATGGAACAACACTAGCATAAGTGGATCTGGATGGAGCCTAGTCTCCCACTTCCAACGTTCAGGTATTAACCCGGGAACTGCAGGAAGTCTCTTAAGAGTTCCCCCGGCGGACTGCGGGAAGACTTAACCCGTACAGCCCCAGCGACGCGTCTGACGCGTCGGCGATGTATGTAACGCACAGCCCCAGAGACGCGCCTGGCGCATAACCCTAATTGCGCCGACCGTAACCTCAGGTGTAGCCACTCAAGAGGGCTCAGATTTGTATGGGAACTGTGTACATATCCCACGCAACCGTGCCGATGGTTGAAAACTCTCAAAGTCCACATGCGTGCGCGTGAGCGCGCAATAACCTGGTTTTTTGGGGTAATTGCCTTCAATTTTTTACTCTTGTAAAATACATTTTCGGGGGCTCTGTAGGACCATTCTTTAAGCTTTTTGAGCGGTTTTTCGTGGTTTTTCCTTCATTCCTAACCCATTCGCTATTGTTTCTGGAATAAAACCATTTTTTGAAAACCGGCCGGGTTCTGGTGAACAAACATTACAAAACTAGCCGTGGCTCCACGGGTAAAGAGTCAGAGAAAAAAAAAATCAACTTTAAACATCGAAAAAAAAAAAAAAAAAAAAAATTTTTGCCCCTGGGCCATGCAAAATATCACTCCTCTACCTCCCCTCCTTCCCCACTTTCCTCCCCTCCTTCAGTTATCACCTATTTTCCCTGTTATTCCCTTATTCTGAGATATATTTTCGTGCTAACATTAGCGAGTTGCAAGCAGGGCCTTGTCATCACTGTTAGCAAGCGAGTGCAAGAGAGAGAGAGAGAGTATCGATCGACTGTGTCTCAGTGGCCTTGGGGGAAATTGGCGGGAAAGCAGGTTGCCTCACCCATACATTATATAACTCGCGGCCTGTATCTCCGATTTTGACCATCCAAACGCTGTTTTCACTCGTTTTATTGTTGTTTCAGGTTAATACCTTTATAATCAACCCATAATAGGCACGTATGGATAAGTATTAATGCTATTTATGGTAAAATTAATATTTTAGTGATGGAAACAGCTCAAATACGTCAGCACAGGCGGACGTTTCTAATTACCCCCATGCGCACTTCTTAGGTTAATCTGATCACTGGCTTTATTCACAAGTTTATATACTGGAGACCATCAATGTTACTTATAGATTTAAATTCACTGTTAGATTTATTACTGGTAGCTTTGGTGCACAAGTAGTAGTTCACAGACTAGATTAGACACGCGTATTTTAGAGCACGGGAATTCTAGTAACCTCAGGGGGTACTGATCTAAGTTTTATATTCTTATATCAGAAACACAGAACGCAAATCAGTGGGCGAACATTAGATATCACTAGGGTTTCACTTCTATGTAATAATATCTGGATATATGGGTAATTACGAGAGTTAATATCGCCTGTTAATTAATAAACACTGATACGCTTAGCACTTCCTAATGGAATGGTTATATATGAATTATACTGGGGCAAAGCTATAGCCACTTCATAGAAATATTAATAAGTGAGTCTCTAAATAGCACTGTAACTGTAGTACTGATAGAGTGAATCTTGGGTAGTATTAGATTGGTCTGGTCCTGGTTATCTTGCGTCCGTGATGTTGGGGGCTAACGACTGGTTCCGCGGCCGTCCAGGTGGTCCATATGTAGGAAGTTCTCAAGACGGATCTCTTGGCGATCGTTGCTGGCTACACGCTTATATACCCACTGGTTTGTGAAGGTTATAAGGTGCACGTAGATTTCTTGTACGTGGACAGATGTTTCTATCTCAATCTGCCACGGAGTCTGCCGGCTCTGGAACTCAATTCTCAGGACCAACACAAGGGCAGAGCTAGAGGTCAACTTAAGGGGGCCAGCCACTGGTTGGTGTCTATCTTTCAACTGATTTTACTGGGGGCTGGAGCTTTATTTATAGGGGCGGTTTTGGACCTTGTAGGCCATAGGGATCTTGAGTTTTGATGGACTTATTGAGCTCTCAATGGATACGGGAACTAGGTAAGGGGGTGATTACTGTTGTGGCACATGGCGGTATGGAGCCTTCATAATGTGATATAACTGAGCCTTAGTAAGAGGTACTATTTTGGCTGTATTGGAAGTATTCAGGGGAGAGAGGCTGGATCTACTTTGCGAGGAGGTTTGGGACAGCTGTGATAGGGGCGTCTCTCTTAGATTGCTCAGTCTTCATTCTATGGTATAGCTGAGGTGCTAATTTGGTTATTGGAGTGTGCAAGAAAGGTTAATGGGTTATTGGGGGTTAATAGAGGTTAGTAAAGGTGTTAGTCATACATGGTTAGTTCATTGATAGGAAGAATTCCTGTGCTACCTGGCAATGACTCGGAAGTCAAAACAGGGGTCAGGTATACCTCCGCAGGGGTCGGGGTCTCCCTCCTCGGGTGGGTAAAAAGGGGAGGTGCGCGCCCTCTCTCTGTGATGGTCGTCCGGTGGCTGTGGCTGGGGGCTTGCCATATTACAAGTGTTTGTAATAACCCTCTGTTTATGAGACAGATGTGGGTGTTCATAATACCAAAACCAAGGTGCCTTGACCAGCTGGTTTACTTGGTTGGGTTGTTAATTGCATGGTTTGTTGGATGTGGTGGAGACCGGGTCGCTAACTCTGCCACATTTATCTGGAAGTATGGCAATAGAAGTTAGTCACTGGCGAGGCGGCTAGCCTCGCACTGACGATCATTTAGTACAGGGTTGTGAGGGAATAGATGGCATGCAAAGGGTTAGTAAAGTTCTAATGGTGTTCCTTTCTACTGGTGGAAGGTAGGCTGGATAGGAGTGTATCTACAAAAGGGTTGAGAATGTTAGTAACGGAAAAGTTAAGGATATTCAGGGGGTATGCTGGAGAGGCTAGATCGGAAGGGAGTTGAGGAGCGTGGGAGGATTAACGAGAGGGAGAGGGTTAAGGGGGGTTACGTGGGAGTTTGACCCTATAAGGTCTCTGGGCATAGGGGTGGCATTAGGCTACAGTTGGTATCATAGCCTGGGGGTTAATGACAGGGAAGGTACGTTAGCCAAACGCTACCGGGGGATGAGCAATAAGTGGTGGTATATGAGTTTGGAAATGATAGAATCATGTGGACTGTGGGGAAGAGGAGGAACTGTAGGTGTGTGCTTGACTGTGGATAAAAGTAGAGAAAAACATGGTGTATTATTACTCGTCAATACGAGGGGATATGGACACTATTATTTGACACGGTTTCTTGCTGATCTAGTTGTCCCTGGGAACTGCGTTTTCTATGAAATATATACCAAAGAAAGCGGCAGTTCGTAGGGGTAGCTTCGTTATTGTTTTGTGGTAGATATGCGTCGAGACAATGGTAACAGAGGGTGGTGTATACAATCTCTGGTTGGGGTAAGAATTAGGGGTACTGCATGGTTGCTAACTTCTGCAGTCATTTCTGTCTAGGTCTTACAGGAATAATGGTTATACATACACTGGTGTACCTGTGGGTCTCATAGTTTCTTATCAATTATGACATGGGGTTTTAACAGATTACTTCTCGGATGGAAGAACATACATAGATTTATGGGGGCGGTTGGTCTTCAGAAACTTAGTCTGGCAAGACAAGGTATTTTAGGGGGTTAACATATTACTTCTCGGATGGAAGAACATACATAGATTTATGGGGGAGGTTGGTCTTCAGAAACTTAGTCTGGCAAGACAGGGGGTTAACATATTACTTCTGTGATGGAAAAACATACATAGATTTAGGCCTGTCTGAACTGGTTGGCATTGGCTCAACCTAGGGACAGGGCATGGGTGTATTAATTTAAGGTGTATTCATGTTCATCATCATGTAGGTAGAGGTGTAGGGCACGAGGGGTAGTGTATACGCGAGGTGGGGGAAGGGTCAGTGGTTAGAAGGGATAGGCAGGTGTGGTTTGGAGCTGCTTAGCCCTGCGGGCTTCGGTCTGTCTTAACTGGTTGGCTTGGTCACCTGGTCTTTTCGTTCTGTGGGCCTTTCTTTCGGGTGTTTCTGTTCCCGTTTCCTGGTGGTGTTCGCTCGTGGCTTCCGTGGTGGCACTGGTGGGCTTCTCGTTCTGGGGCATTTTACTGTATATATTTTGCAAGCTTTACATTATAATACATATACAGTATATATATATATATATATATATATATATATATATAATAGTGGCCCCTCCATCATTGACAATTTGCCTATTAATATAATAGTCTCCATTCAACTCTCGCGCCAGCCGTTTTGAATCTACCGCCGTGGGGATGAACAGAGTATTCCTCATAAGTGTAACGCAACTTCTCTTATGGTGTCGTCTATAGATCGGGTCCCCGCTACGAAAAAACTCGTAAAAATTTTTTTTTTTTTTTTTTTTTTTTAACTTAAACATTGTTATAACACGCTTCCCTCTTTCGGTGGATTTCTTGTGTTGTGGCATCCAGCCGCTCCTCACCAGGCGGCCATTCGTTCTTCTCTTCCCCGCGGGCACCAGTGTCGGACGTGTCTCGCCTGTGCTCTGCTTCATTCGTCGTTCACTCAATTCTCGTGAGTCCTTACTCATTTGTATATATCTGAGTTGTATTGAACAAGGTTTACACTAGCTAGCACAGGCTACCCGTCTGGTTACCCGCAGGAAGTGTTAAATTAGGGTACTTTACAGGCGCTTACGTGTTCTCCAGGACAGTTGCCACATGTGGTTTTTTTCTTTATTCTGTGCACCTAATTAGCTGTTGATTATTTATAGTTATGAGGCTACTTTCATCGCAGCGTGTTTGGCCTAGGGGCCATGTATTTCTTCATCTTAGCAGACGCTCCAGTTTAAGGATTGTCACACATGGTGTGGGATCTTCTGGTGTTCGAGCCTGCTCCCGGGCCCCTCTCGTGGTCCCCTTCTCCTCGTACTGTGGCTGTGTGTCTCCAGGATTAGTCTTCTTCCTAAGGTAAGGATTACTAACTTATGCCTCGTGGCCAGCCACGTTAGGGTCTCCTTAGGGTTTAGGGGTGCATTGTTATTCTATGATATTGATATTATGCCACCCTTTTTCCTGGGTTCTTTGGTTCGAGTTTCATCTCTTTCCTGGATCTCTAGGAGACTTTCTTATTTTGTGAGGTTTTTTCGGTTCAGGATTAGTGGTCTTGTGCTCTTGACTGTTTTTTCCTAGTTCTGTGGCCCGCCGGTCTTTTGTCTGCGTACTAGGCCCGGCTACCACCGCGCTGGCGTGCTTGGGCTATGCTTTCCCCTTCTTTGATTAGTAGTGTACCACTACCCTCCTTGCCGGCGGTCATGCACGGACCGGCGGAAGGAGGATGGTTTCAACCCGTTGATTATCAGACTCGCCCTGTGACTTACCAGTTTACCCCGCCAGCCCGGCGGCACAGTTGGGGTGACTTGCCAGTTTCCCCCGCCAGCCCGGCGGCACACTTGGGTAATAGGTGTAGCAGTGTCTAGCTAGCAAGCAGCTGCACGACGACGCTCACTAGAAGTCCGGTTAGGGCCAGTGACACATGTCATAGGTAAGCAGTCACGCGTGACTTCCCCCCGATTGAAAAGGGCGAGGGGTTGTTCACGACAACTCCTGGGAGGCGGAAAAATGGTTGGGCTGTGGCTCACTAGTTTTTTCGGCGCCGGGGAGTAGGTAGGATGTTATTATCACCTCTCAGGTTATCCTTATGAGCATTGATTCCTGGAAATTTTCTATTTCCAGATTCCTTCACATCCGGAGCAGCACGGCTGAGGAACTGCCCCCGGCGGGGAGGGGAGTCGGTAACCATGCCTAACTTCTGGATTTGCTCTACCCCTACTTGTTTGTCTGTCCCAGTAGTAGCGCACAGGTTGTGTATACTGTACGCTGTATAAAATGTTTGGACAAAACTATCTTTTCATGGACAGCCAGTAAATGTCCGGTTTGCTCGGACCTTTTTGAGGAATGGTTAACCAGTCAAGGTATGTCATGCTTGTTAACTTTGATTGAAATCAAGAATAAGTTCTCTTCTTACTCTGCAAGGGTAGCGAATGCTGAATTATTCTGCGACACTGCAGAGTTACTTAGAATCATACGCCTGTACTCTTTTCAAGATCCCTTAGTCCATCAGGCGATTGTTCCTTCAGTACCAAATTCAAATCTTGCTTCCCCCCATTCATCCAAGTCATCTGGAAGTCGCTCCCCTCCCCACACTAAGAGAGCCCGCTCTGAGTCGCCGGAGCCTGTACTTCCTACTCAACCGGACTCATCCCAGCGACTTCGTCAGAGGGCGTCCAGTTTAGAACGCTTGCCGGCGAAGATACAAAAGTTGTCCAGTCCGCAGCAGATCCACGATGCAACGGACATCCAGGATAGCCCCCTCACCCAGATGTGTAAGTCAGCTTCGCCACCGGTGGCTTCGACATCCGCTTCGCCGGCGCCGGTGGTTTTCCCCAGTCTCGGCGGGACGGATGCCGAGCAACCATTACCGGCGATGATGGTTAGACCAAGAGTTAGAGTAAGACTACAAGGCTCTAAGCTATTGTAGTGCTATCTCAAACTAATTTACCGGACGGCAAAATAGGACTCCATTTATCTCCGGCGCCTGACACGGACCAAGGTCATGATACACCGGCGGGGGTACACACGCCTGTGATAGACGCCCCAGGTTTCTCCACTAGGCCGGTAGACAGCAACACAAGTTTCGTAGTCCCTACCTGTAGGCCAGAATCTGTCCCTACGGGTCGAACAATGATGGAAACTGAGTTGAGTAATGTCCCACGGGATAGGGTTCTACAACCCTCTCGACGAGATAGTCAGGCATCAGGGACCCACACTAAAAGGTCACCGGTAAAAGTTCCCGACCCAATAACTTTGCAGAATGAAGGTAAGGAACTGAAGGAACCAGGTCCAAAGGTACAGAGAGGAGAACCTACTTCGGCGGAAAAGGTAAAATCTAAGCCCCTCAAGCAACAAAGATCCCAATGTGTCACGGCGAAACAGTTAGATGAATTATTACACAGAGTCCTTCAACAATGTGCTATTTCCAAACGCCCTAGGGATCATACTGAGGCAAAGGTAACTCCACCGCAAGGATCTGTGCCTGTCTCCTCTGCGGACGATGAGGTTTTGTTTTTACAATCGGTCACCCCCTCCCCCCTGTCATCAGCCACTAACGTTATAATGCCGGGACACGGTCCAATCCGTCCCCTGTCACCAACCACAATCAATGTGATCACGGACCCGGATATGCCACTGGCTCCGGCAGTGTCTCAAATACCACTCCCCGACGCTAGTCACCATGCGCCGGACTTACAGACCGGTTCCGGCGTCGCACCACGGGGGGTTATGTGGGTCCAACCGGGGGTCGATGGTTCCAATAGATTGTCACACACTAGCTCTCTGGCAGTTAACGCGGCGGAAACAAAGACAGCTTCTGACGCGCAACCTAAGGCCAGTACTTCCAAATTTACTGTAGAAAGTCACTCGGCGGCGGAACCCTTGAGGCCTCCGCCGGCTCAAGTAATATTGTCTGGCTCTAACCCCATTGCTACACTCCTCCCATCTCAATCACAAACGGAAGGTCAGCTTCAGGGTCGTAAAGACCTGGGCAGGCTTTGGCTCCCTGTTACCTCGTCTAAGGCAGGAGACAGGCACAGATCCATACATGGTGAGGTCCCAGTACCACGGGAATGGACCATTGAAGTAAATATACATAAAGTTTTCTGAGCCAAAGACTCCCAGGGTAAAGTCATAGGGGTCCCTATTATAGCAATGCCTAACTCTACCAGTTATCAGTACTTTGTTTATGAACCAGGGCTACTTGCCCCTCCTCCCCCTGATGTTCCTAGTTGCTCCGCTAGCCCTCACCCGGACGCCAACAATGGTGGTTGGTTCTTTCCAGGGTTGATTGAACCAAGTCTAGCCTTTACTCCAACTCATTCACAACTAGAGCAAAGGGAATTAAACCTGGGTGAGGTGGGACACGGCCCATGGGTGAACTGGGATCAAGAGGTCCAACAGTTTGCTATTGACGTGACGTCCAATGTTTCCCTACCAGTCCCACCACCGCACCATATGGAGTTTGACTTGCTGAGGCCACGGCCCGGCGGGGTCCCACGAGCTATATTTGAGTTCATCATTGCCCTTCAATTAGAAGCTAGACACTTCCCAGCTCCTTTCCTAACCCCAGATTCTATTGAACTCGCTTGGTGTAGTGACTAGCGTCTCGGACTTCCACCCAGAAGGCCCGGGTTCGCGCCCACGCTCGGCGCATTAAAGATTTTTCACAAGCACTGAGTCGTTACCATCCCTCATGAGCAAAGGGATGGGGTAGTAGTACAGGACCCCAATGGAAATACGCCTAATCGGCCTTATTGAGCTATCCTTAGCTAGCTTAGCATGCGCTAGCTTTAAGAACTATTATTATTATTATTATTATAACTCGAACGGGAATTCCTGGTGCGTGATAACGCTCACCGGAAGTTTATTGGTTTTCTGCTTACTAGGGACACAGGTCAAGCGATTGCCAAACCGGTGCCCAATCCGCCGAGACGTCAGGAGGAAACTGTTAAAGCTTTTCAACAATACCTCCTGCCGAACCCGACGAGATCACTCAGGGACATCCGAACAGCCTTGTTTGAGGCAGTTCGAGCCAGACAGCTTCTCAGACTAAATATGGTGCAAGGGTTACCCGAAAATGTGTATTATAGGGTTATTTTTCCCCAATCCTAACGGCATCCATGATAGATTCACAGACTCAACGAGATGTAAATACAATGCTTAGGGTCAGTCGGTTGGCATCACAATAAATTGTCTTAGGCTGCAAACACGACGATTGCCAACGACGAGCGGCGGCAGGTTGTTATCACTTAATACCCGCTGGATGGTTTCGCTTTATGTTTTTTCTCCCGACTCTTGGAAGATTCCCCCTGTGGGGATCGGTTTTTACACCATACCCGAAAGAGGATTTATGGAGCTCCGATCTTACTCTCAACCATCTGAACAATTTTACCAACACACCTAAACTTCGTTAAATGCGGAAATAGCCTCACGAAAATATCAAGCCCTGGTGGGGGCATGAACTCTCGACCCTTGGGTGTGAGACAGACACCTTACCAGTTAGACCAATAGAGATATCCCACTTGGCCTGTTCGGCTCAGGGTATTTCCGCATCCGAGGTCTGTTTAGGCTAGCCTATTTTCACTGACTTTACACTACTTCACCTTCCGGGAAGCGAAAGCTCCGAACAGAGAGGAACAAGCTTGAGCCGAATCGACCGAGAGTCCGTCAGAGAGATGAATGGGAATGGTGAGTCAACTTCACTGAGCGGTGCATACACGCACCTACAAACTGCCCAGTTGGCAACTCGCTTGGGCGGCTGGCAACTTCCACAACCCAACCCAAGCACGTCTCACAACACTCCCTGCTCTCTCCTATCCTCTTCCTTGTCCTGTGGGAATCCTGCCCTCAACACCCCTGTAGGAATCAGTTTTTACACCATACCCGAAAGAGGATTTATGGAGCTCCGATCTTACTCTCAACCACCTGAACAATTTTATCAGCACACTTAAACTTTGCTAGATGTGGAAATATCACGAAAATATCAAGCCCTGGTGGGGGCACGAACTCTCGACCCTTGGGTTGTGAGGCAGACACCTTACCGGTTAGACCAATAGAGATATCCCACTTGGCCTGTTCGGCTCAGGGTATTTCCGCATCCGAGGTCTGTCTAGGCTAGCCTACTTTCACTGACTTTACACCCCGTCCCGTCCCCCATTTTTTAGGCCTCTCTCCCCACACCGCAATCTGGTACGGGGTCCCGAGGTCTATACGGTCCTTACAGGAACACCCAGGCCGCGCCAAGGGTTCCTGCGATGTGTCCGGGCCGCGTCCCGGCGCATCATGAGGCTTCACTGTTTTCACACATATGCTTCCGCGAGAACCTACTGTGGACCTGACAGGTGTCGGATTTCTTCCTGCACCAAGTCCACGATAAATAGGCCACAAGGGGGCACTGGTCAGCGGCACAGGCTGGTTTTTTTCTCTACCGCAAAACGAAAGGGTTTCGGCATCAAAAGCCTGCCTGAGTCCACATCACCAGTATAGGGCCCGCTTACCATGTGACGGAGACGGCGGGAATCATTCCACGAGCTTGGGGGGAGCTCTCTCACAGACTCAGATAAGCTTCCACCGGTCGCTGGCCAACGCCGTTCGAGTTCTCCACTGTCTAGAGTACGGTCACTCAATTAGTGAATCATGATTCGACCAAAGGGTACATCGCTGGTACAGTACTATGAACGTGTATCAGGACGCCGGGTCGAGTGGTATGGATAGCGAAGAGATAAGGGAAACTATTCTGGAACTATCATCACAAGCATAGTGGGGTCTTATATCCCTAACACAAGGAGAGTGGTTTTAGTTTAACTATTACATGGGGCATAGCAGGAGCACATCGGCTCTCGGGTATACTAAAGGTCTTAGTCACGGGTGGCACGGTATTAGATACAGTTCTCACCTCGTAGTACCTGTGTTTAAGATTGGTACCTTTTTTGTTTAATGATACAGGCTGATACAGTAATAAGCTGCGGTCGTCTAGGACCACCAGCAATATCAGATAACATGCCAGCCTCCCTTTTTCCTCCTTATGGTTCCCCGGGGGGATCTATGTGCTCGTGCGGTGCCTCCAGTTTATTCTTTTTTGGTCCTCCCGCTAGTGAGGGGGGTCCAAGTGTTTTCTGGCCCCTCCCGCCGGTGGCATGAGTAGCTTGGGCTCTGGAAGCCATTGGAGGAGTGATACCGGTTATAATGATGTTACATCAGACGTCTCAGTCACATTTGCCAATACTCCACCCTCATGGTTAGCAAATTGTTTCATTTACCCATTCCTGTGGTTCCGTAGGACCCCACTTATGTAGCACTAGCAGCAACCGGGAAAGATTGCAGGCCTAGTAGGACTCAAAACTCAGCCACACATTCCCTCAGGTTCCCCGAGGTAAGCATTCCCGCCGGTCAAATACTTAAGGCAGAACAGGCGAATGAAGGTCATAGGGATGTCCTGTAGTTTATGGACTAACGGTCTAATTAGTAGACGAAGGGTCTTTCATACACTGCAATCATTCTAGCCATGTTCATCCCATTCAGCTCGGCCAAATTAGTCTTGTCCTCCCTTGGATGATAGGTTTTTTCCTTGTAGGTCTGTCCCGGTCGGTGCAGTCCTCCAACTCGCTAAATGTAGCATCCGGTAAGGTTAAAAGATAGCCTGTCGGAAGTTCAGATATAAGCGGGACCAGAGCCACAGGAACGCCGTAATTAGGTCTGCAAGACTCAAATCACCTGTATTCATTATTTTGACCACACTATCGTGGTGCACGCTAGCAAAGAGTCACTCACTCCTCGGCTCTTACTTAGCCTAGGCTGCTCATGCCTCGACAAGCAAAATGTTTTAGTTGTAAGGCAGCATACCAATGTTTAGGCTAGCTCAGCTCAAGGGGAGCAGATTAATGATAATGGCCCCTCTCGCCGGTGGCATGAGTAGCTTGGGCTCTGGAAGCCATTGGAGGAGTGATACCGGTTATAATGATGTTACATCAGACGTCTCAGTCACATTTGTCAATACTCCACCCTCATGGTTAGCAAATTGTTTCATTTACCCGTTCCTGTGGTTCCGTAGGACCCCACTTATGTAGCACTAGCAGCAACCGGGAAAGATTGCAGGCCTAGTAGGACTCAAAACTCAGCTACACATTCCCTCAGGTTCCCCGAGGTAATCATTCCCGCCGGTCAAATACTTAAGGCAGAACAGGCGAATGAAGGTCATAGGGATGTCCTGCAGTTTATGGACTAACGGTCTAATTAGTAGACGAAGGGTCTTTCATACACTGCAATCATTCTAGCCATGTTCATCCCATTCAGCTCGGCCAAATTAGTCTTGTCCTCCCTTGGGTGATAGGTTTTTTCCTTGTAGGTCTGTCCCGGTCGGTGCAGTCCTCCAACTCGCTAAATGTAGCATCCGGTAAGGTTAAAAGATAGCCTGTCGGAAGTTCAGATATAAGCGGGACCGGAGCCACAGGAACGCCGTAATTAGGTCTGCAAGACTCAAATCACCTGTATTCATTATTTTGACCACACTATCGTGGTGCACGCTAGCAAAGAGTCACTCACTCCTCGGCTCTTACTTAGCCTAGGCTGCTCATGCCTCGACAAGCAAAATGTTTTAGTTGTAAGACAGCATACCAATGTTTAGGCTAGCTCAGCTCAAGGGGAGCAGATTAATGATAATGGCCCCTCCCGCCGGTGGCATGAGTAGCTTGGGCTCTGGAAGCCATTGGAGGAGTGATACCGGTTATAATGATGTTACATCAGACGTCTCAGTCACATTTGCCAATACTCCACCCTCATGGTTAGCAAATTGTTTCATTTACCCGTTCCTGTGGTTCCGTAGGACCCCACTTATGTAGCACTAGCAGCAACCGGGAAAGATTGCAGGCCTAGTAGGACTCAAAACTCAGCTACACATTCCCTCAGGTTCCCCGAGGTAATCATTCCCGCCGATCAAATACTTAAGGCAGAACAGGCGAATGAAGGTCATAGGGATGTCCTGTAGTTTATGGACTAACGGTCTAATTAGTAGACGAAGGGTCTTTCATACACTGCAATCATTCTAGCCATGTTCATCCCATTCAGCTCGGCCAAATTAGTCTTGTCCTCCCTTGGGTGATAGGTTTTTTCCTTGTAGGTCTGTCCCGGTCGGTGCAGTCCTCCAACTCGCTAAATGTAGCATCCGGTAAGGTTAAAAGATAGCCTGTCGGAAGTTCAGATATAAGCGGGACCGGAGCCACAGGAACGCTGTAATTAGGTCTGCAAGACTCAAATCACCTGTATTCATTATTTTGACCACACTATCGTGGTGCACGCTAGCAAAGAGTCACTCACTCCTCGGCTCTTACTTAGCCTAGGCTGCTCATGCCTCGACAAGCAAAATGTTTTAGTTGTAAGACAGCATACCAATGTTTAGGCTAGCTCAGCTCAAGGGGAGCAGATTAATGATCGCCCGCCCCCCCCCCCCCCCCCCATATACCAAATTTTGTCCTTTACGTTCTGGTCCCAAGCTCCAAAAGGACAAGCTAAGACAACCAAAGAACTGCCCGAACAGATAATAGCATTCAGTGCCTCACGCTTATTACGGGTTCACTGTTTTAAACCATGTACTAGTCACGACCTGATCATGGACGGGCATGCGGATCTTTGGGTGCTATATGAAAGTAGTCAGGAGCCTAACACGGCTACCTCGACTCCCCCCACTCTTGAACCCCGCTTAGGATTAACCTACAGCAGTGGTTTTCGTCACGCAACGAGTACCCCCTCCCCTACCCTCATTTGTATAAGATATAAATGCGTCAGTGGGTTCTTCCCTTCTGTTTGTGCTCAAATTAGTTGTGTTTTTGTTCTCTTTTGTGACGTCCACTAGCAGGCGCTTTTAGGAGGTTTTTTGCGGCTGAGGAGCTGATGGTCATTGTGATAGTAAAGTTAAGTCCCTTGAGGGACGAGAAAAAGGGGGGGGGGGGTTGAGAGTATCCCAATATACCCTTAAGCCACTCCGCCAGAAACAGACTCCTCCGCCGGAGAAGTCCTCCGGCGTTGCTGACATGAGAGAGCTAAGTGAAAGCTCACATGTTGATTTTAATTTTTAAGAAGAATCTATCATTATTTAAAAAGAAGGGCTAGGTAAAAGTCCATTGAATGATTTTAGTTGTAATTTTAAGAAAGTTTTCTACCATAGTTGCAACTATGTAGTTTTGGTTGAGTGTCAATCTGGTCCAACAAATATCAGATTCATGCCGGATAATAATTGTAAATAGTATACAATCTGGTATAGCGATAAGGAAGCCATGAATGTCTTGTCAAATCGCTATCAAATAGAATCTCAAGTTGAGGATCTGTATTTTTGGGAGCAGATCTTCTTCGAAGTAACGCACTGCTCCCACCCCCTTTTATATTTTTTATATATTGTATGCTAACAATAAAGACTTATTCTGTTATACAAATTCTTGATTTCACCTTACGGTTCTGAGTTTTTTTAGGATATTATTACGAATGTCCCCCTCCAGTCTTGGGAATTCAGGCAAATCGTCACTATTAAATTATAGGTTTGATTCCCGGAGGGAAGTAATGAAAACCTAATATTTAGTAGGGACCCTAAAATACCACAGGAACGAAAAACCTGAGAGCGAAACCTCCAACCCTAACGAGCCACAGGAATGAAAATCCTGAGAGCGAAACTCCCATCCCCAACGAAATCCCAGGCCCCTTTTCCTTTTCCGATTTGGTCTCTCTCTCTCTCTCTCTCAATTCATTCCACATATTATACGTCTCTCAATCACAGTCTTCTAATATACAAACCACAATACTTTACTCACTGATATTCTTGATGTACCACCTAAATATGTATTTAATTATGTAACCACCATACAGGCTATAATACTTTCATTGTGTAGGTTCGAGGCGATCTAAGACACCTTAGCTTCCATTTCACACCAAATCAGATCGTGATTACGTCAGCCCTGTATTTAGTTATATAACAATCATAGCCCCCCCAATTCTAACAATTCTATGTCTCTAACCTCCCGTTGTTTTATCTATCTATCTATCTATTGCCTGACGCCGTGATCCCCGAAGGGGTGGCCACGAACGAACCGCCCCCATCCACCTCTGTCCCCAGTATGTCGACGCCCCTCCCCCCAACCAGCACCGCCTTCGTTCATGTACTTCCTCACTCCATCCTTCCACCTCATATTCGGTCTACCTCTCCCCCTCTGTCCCTCCACCTCGCTCTCGTACACCCTCTTAGTCATTCTCTCGCTTTCCATACGTTCCATATGGCCGAACCATCTCAAGTTGTTCCTTTTCACACTTTCCAGCACATCTACCTCCACACCACACCTCCTTCTTACTTCCTCATTAGTCTGTCTATCCCTCCATGTAACTCCGCACGCACTCCTTAAGTAATTCATTTCCACTGCTCTCACTCTTGGTCTGAGTCTCTCAACCAACGTCCATGCTTCGCTTCCGTAAGTCAGTGTCGGGATTACCACACTGTCATGCAAGGACTTCTTCACTTCCATACTGACCACCCTATTTCTTGTTACTGCTTTTAGCGTTCCTACAACCCTCTTCCCCTGTTGTACCCTCTCCCGCACCTCTTCATCCATAGTCCCATCTTTACTCAACACACTGCCCAGATACTTAAAAGAGTTGACGATCTCCATAGCCTGACCGTTCAGCTTCACCTCACACTCTGTGACTTCACCCCTTTCGAAGACCATAACCTTGCTCTTCCCCGTATTTACCTTCAAATTCCGTTTTTTGTACACTGTTCCAAACTCATTTACCAGACCCTGCAACTCCCATTCATTATCACTCATCAGAACTGTATCATCCGCAAACAGCAGTATAGGTAGCTTCCACTCAATTCCCTCCCTTTTCAGCGATACACCAACATCCACTGCTCTTGATAGTATTTCTTTCATAACTCCATCCATATATACAGTAAACAACCACGGGGACATCACACACCCCTGTTTCAAACCAACATTCAGGTCAAAGAACTCGCTCTGCTCACTCTCCACACGTACTGCCGCCTTTGCACCCTCATACATGCTCCTCACTGCTTTCAGCAACTTGCCCTCTACTCCGTATATTCTAAGTACTTTCCACAAACCTTCTCTATCCCCTCTGTCATAGGCCTTCTCCAAGTCCATAAAGGCAACATACACCTTTTGTTTCTTCTCCAGATACTTCTCCACAACACAATTCAGGGTAAAAATCTGATCTACACATCCTCTTCCCTTCCTAAAACCTCCCTGCTCGTCGCCTATCCATTTCTCCGTTCTCACTCTCACTCTCTCAATCACTACCCTACTGTATACCTTCCCTACTACGCTTAGAAGACATATTCCTCGGTGGTTACCACACACTCCTCTTTCCCCTTTGCCCTTATATAGGGGGACTATTATGCCAGTCTTCCAGTCATCGGGTGCACTCCCCTTCTCCCATGCTAGTTTGCACATTTTCCATACCCATTCTATCACTATCTCACCACCATACCTCAACATTTCCCCACACACTCCATCTGTTCCTGGTGCTTTCCCCAACTTCACTCTTTTCATGGCTTCCCACACTTCTGACCTCCTGATCCCCACCTCCTCCTCCACTACTTCTCTTCTTCTCCCTCCCATACCATATCCAGCTATGTTTGCTGGCTCTTCATTCCTTTCATTTAGCAACTCACTGAAGTACTCCCTCCATCTTTCGACTCTCTCTTGCTTCTCGGCTAGCATTCTCCCATTCTTATCTTTCACACCCTTACTGTTTCCCTTGCTACCTTCCCTAACTTTCTTGACTTCTTTCCAGAACAGTTTCTTACTCTCCCTCCATTTTACACTCAGATTCCTTCCAAATTCCTCATCTACTCTTCTCTTACTTTCCTTCACTACTCTCTTCACCACCCTCTTACTCTCCACGTACCTCGCTCGTTTCTGTCTCTCGGAATCTTCATTCCCTCTACTACCCAACCACTCTCTATATGCTTTCTTCTTTTCTTCCACAGCTATTCTTACCTCTTCTGTCCACCATGCTGTACCTTTCACTCCCCTCCCTCTTCTCCTCACTCCACACACCTCCTCACATGCTGCACAGATCTCATCCTTAAACACCTTGCTCATCTCCTCCACTTCCTCCATAACTTCCAGGTCGAACCCACCTAGTCGTCTTTCCACTGCTCTCCTGTACTCCTCCCTGATTTCCTCCTCCTGCAACCTCTCCACCCTCCTCACCATTCCACCCTCCTCTCGCCTCCCTCCCGCTCTCCTCACCCACTTCTTTTGTATCCTAACCTTAGCTACCACTACATAATGATCAGACAGACCCCCTCCAATACCCCTATACACCCTAGCATCCATCACAGATTTCTTCATTCGTTCATCCACACATACATAATCAATCAATGACTTTCGTTCCACCACTGTCTTATCCTTCATCGTCAACATCCGTTTCCACGTGTACCTGTGGATCATTCTGTGTCGGAAGAAGGTGTTGGCTATCCACAGCCTCCTCCCCACACATACGTCCACAAGTGCACTACCATTCCCATTCACCTCTGATGGTACCCTCCCACCACTCCCTCAACTTTCCTATCACCCACCTTACCATTCATATCCCCAATCAGAAATATTCTTTCGTTCTTGTCAAACTTCTCCAGGCACGCCTCCACATTCATCCAGAACTCCTCTTTCTTTCTTTCAAGTATATCCTCTGTCGGGGCATACACGCATACAATCACCCACGTTTGTATTCCTACTTTCATTCTCACCCACACAATCCTTGAACCCACAGACCCATACTCTCTTACACATTCCTTCCATTTGCTACTTACAAACAAACATGCACCTTCTCTCGCTGTTCCTTCACTCACTCCAGCACACACACCCATTCCACACTCCCACTCTCTCACATCTGAACCTTTCCATTTGGTCTCTGTCATTCCACATACATCCAGCCTAACTATATATTCTATATATTCCCAACCTTTAACCACGACTCTATACACCCGATAACCCTATGCCAGTTATTGTATTGATTTAGGCCTGTTAATTCGGATAAACTCACTATGACCAATCTGCAGACGATTATCAGGAGAGATGCAGGAAAGCTACCTCGTATCTCCCTTTCCATGACGAGTATAGATATATGTATCCCCGTGCTCAGTCGCCCCCCCCCCCCCCTTGCCTTGTTCTTCTAGTAACTAAGTGTATATATAATATTAACCGGAGTATGCCACCAGTATTGATACGACATAGCGGCACTGTCCTTGTGTCGTATTGTGCCACGTGCAGACCAACCAGGTTTCATCATCTTATTAGGACGACGGCTATAATGTCGTCATTCATGCATGTATTCAATCCTTAGGTTAGTTATCTTTTATTCGCCATTGTGTTCAGCGGCTCGCTTGGTGTAGTGACTAGCGTCTCGGACTTCCACCCAGAAGGCCCGGGTTCGCGCCCACGCTCGGCGCATTAAAGATTTTTCACAAGCACTGAGTCGTTACCATCCCTCATGAGCAAAGGGATGGGGTAGTAGTACAGGACCCCAATGGAAATACGCCTAATCGGCCTTATTGAGCTATCCTTAGCTAGCTTAGCATGCGCTAGCTTTAAGAACTATTATATTATTATTATTATTATTATTACCTCTTCCATTGACTTTTCCACAATTGTTATACGTCTTCCAGTCACCTCCTTCGTATCCACAATCCACACTACTCTACTTTGCTTCGTGACCCTATGCAGTGGTACCCTGTTTTGGGTCATCCTGTCCGCTTATCCTTCATGCCCCGCTGCACACACCACCCTACCTGTTCGATCGTAGGGAAATGCCACCCCTATGTCCAGCGCATTAAGGGTCACTATCCTAGGTCACGAGCGGTGCGGCGCCTAGCCTCAAACCACCCCTTTACAATTCACAACCCTCCCCCACCTCGCGTATCCACTACCCCTCGTGTCCTACACCTCTTACCCGCCGGACTCTACCTACATGATGATGAACATAAATACACCTTAATTTAATACACCCATGCCCTGTCCCTAAGTTAGGATATCAATGTCAACATACCCTAAAATACCTTGTCTTGCCAGACTAAGTTTCTGACGACCAACCGCCCCCATAAATCTATGTATGTTCTTCCATCCAAGAAGTAATATGTTAACCCCTGTCTTGCCAGACTAAGTTTCTGAAGACCAACCGCCCCCATAAATCTATGTATGTTCTTCCATCCGAGAAGTAATATGTTAACCCCCTAAAATACCTTGTCTTGCCAGACTAAGTTTCTGAAGACCAACCGCCCCCATAAATCTATGTATGTTCTTCCATCCGAGAAGTAATATGTTAACCCCCATGTCATAATTGATAAGGAACTATGATACCCACGGGTACACCATTGTATATATAACCATTATTCCTGTAAGACCTAGACAGAGATAATGACTGAAGATGTTAGCCACCATGCAGTAACTCTAATTCTTACCCCAACCAGAGATTGTATAGATAACCTTTTTTTTTTACCATTGTCTCGACACATATCTACCACGAAACAATAACGAAGTACCCCTACGAACTGCCGCTTTCTTTGGTCTATATTTCATAGAAAACGCAGTTCCCAGGGACAACTAGATCAGCAAGAAATTGTGTCAAATAATAGTGTCCATAACCCCTCGTATTGACGAGTAATAATACACCATGTTTTTCTCTACTTTTATCCACAGTCAAGCACACACCTACAGTTAATCTCCTCTTCCCCACAGCCCCACAGTCCACATGATTCTATCCTTTCCAGACTCATATACCACCACATATTGCTCATCCCCCGGTAGCGTTTGGCTAACATACCTTCCCTGTCATTAATCCCCAGGCTACGATACCAACTGTAGTCTAATGCCACCCCTACGCCCAGAGACCTTAGGGTCAAACTTCCACGTAGCCCTCCTTAACCCTCTCCCTCTTGTTAACCCCCCACTCCCTCCTAACCTAGCCTCTCCACCACACCCCCTGAATATCCTTAACTTTTCCGTTACTAACATTCTCAAACCTTTTGTATATATACTCCTATCCAGCCTACCTTCCCCCAGTAGGAAGGAACACCATTAAAATTTTACTAACCCTTTGCATGCCATCTATTCCCTCACAACCCATTCACAACCCTGTACCAAATGATCGTCAGTGCGAGGCTAGCCGCCTCCCCAGTGACTAACTTCTATTGCCATACTTCCAGATAAATGTGGCAGAGTTAGCAACCCAGTCTCCACCACATCCAACAAACCATGCAATTAACAACCCAAACAATTAAACCAGCTGGTCAAGGCACCTTCGGTTTTAGTATTACGAACACCCACATCTGTCTCATAAACAGAGGGTTATTACAAACACTTGTAATATGGCAAGCCCCCAGCCACAGCCGCCCGGACGGCCATCACAGAGAGAGGACGCGCACCTCCCCCTTTTCACCCACCCGAGGAGGGAGACCCCGACCCCTGCGGAGGTATACCTGACCCCTGTTTTGACTTCCGGGTCATTGCCAGGTAGCACAGGAATTCTTCCTATCACTGAACTAACCATGTATAACTAACACCCTGACTAACCTCTATTAACCCACAATAACCCATTAACCTTTCTTGCACACTCCAATAACCAAATTAGCACCTCAGCTATACCATAGAATGAAGACTGCACAATCTAAGAGGGACGCTCCTATCACAGCTGTCCCAATCCTCCTCGCAAAGTAGATCCAGTCTCTCTCCCCTAAATACTTCCAGTATAGCCAAAATAGTACCTTTTACTAAGGCTCAGTTATATCACATTATGAAGGCTCCATATAGCCATGTGCCACAACAGTAATCACCACCTTACCTAGTTCCCGTATCAATTGAGAGCTCAAATAAGTCCATCAAAACTCGAGATCCCTATGGCCTACAGGGTCCAAAACCGCCTCTATAAATCAAGCTCCAGCCCCCAGTAAAATCAGTTGAAAGATAGACACCAACCAGTGGTTGGTCACCAGAGTTGACCTCCAGTTCTATCGTTGTTGGTTGCTGAGAATTGAGTTCCAGAGCCGGCAGACTCCGTGGCAGATTTGGATAGAAGGACCTGTCCACGTACTTGAGAACTTCCTACATATGGACCATCTGGACGGCCGCGGAACCAGTCGTTAGCCCCCAACATCACGGACGCAAGATAACCAGGACCAGACCAATCAAATACTACCCAAGATTCACTCTATCAGTACTACAGTGTTACAGTGCTATTTAGAGATTCACTTATTAATATTTCTATGAAGTGGCTATATCTTTGCCCCAGTATAATTCATATATAACCATTCCATTAGGAAGTGCTAAGCGTATCAGTGTTTATTAATTAACAGGCGATATTAACTCTCGTAATTACCCATATATCCAGATATTATTACATAGAAGTGAAACCCTAGTGATATCTGAATGTTCGCCCACTGATTTGCGTTCTATGTATTTCTGATACAAGAATATAAAACTTAGATCAGTACCCCCTGAGGTTACTAGAATTCCCGTGCTCTAAAATACGTGTGTCTAATCTAGTTTGTGAACTACTCCTTGTGCACCAGAGCTACCAGTAATAAATCTAACAGTGAATTTGAATCTATAAGTAATATTGATGGTCTCCAGTATATCAACTTGTGAATAAAGCCAGTTATCGGAAGATTAATACCTGAACGTTGGAAATGGGAGACTAGGCTCCATCCAGATCCACTTATGCTAGTGTTGTCCAATTCTATCATTTGTCTTGCACGAGTATTCAGAAGTGTGTATGTCAATAAACGTGATCGTGTGTCTTGTTACCGTGTGTTTATTTTGTGTTCTCTATTCCTCATACCTTGTTTTGTGCATGCAGCCTTCTATACCCAGTCAGTTAGAACTCACATTACCCAAGTTAAACCTGTAGAAAAACAGGGCATAACACTCCTAACTTGCTGCAAATTGGTGCACAACTTAAGTCGAGCGCCGCTCTTTAACCCGTGGAGCCCTGGCTAGTTTTGTATTGTTTGTTCACCAGAACCCGGCCGGTTTTCAAAAAATGGTTTTATTCCAGAAACAATAGCGAATGGGTTAGGAATGAAGGAAAAACCACGAAAAACCGCTCAAAAAGCTTAAAGAATGGTCCTACAGAGCCCCCGAAAACGTATTTTACAAGAGTAAAAAATTGAAGGCAATTACCCCAAAAAAACAGGTTATTGCGCGCTCACGCGCACGCACGTGGACTTTGATAGTTTTCAACCATCGGCACGGTTGCGTGGGATACGTACACAGTTCCCATACAAATCTGAGCCCTCTCGAGTGGCTACACCTGAGGTTACGGTCGGAGCAATTAGGGTGACTCATCAGACGCGTCGCTGGGGCTGTGCGTTACATACATCGCCGACGCGCCAGACGCGTCGCTGGTGCTGGACGGGTTAAGGGTTAACCCGGGAGCTGCGGGGAGACTCATAAGAGTTCCCCCGGCGCACTGCGGGGAGACTCTTATGAGTGAGTGAAAAAAAAAATCAACTTTTGACATCGAACAATTTTTTTTTTTTTTTTTTTTTTTGGCCCCCGGGCCATGCAAAATCTCAGTCCTCTACCTCCCCTCCTTCCCCACTTTCCTCCTCTCCTTCAGTTATCACCTATTTTCCCTGTTATTCCCTTATTCTGAGGTATATTTTCGTGCTAACATTAGCGAGTTGCAAGCAGGGTGTTGTCATCACTGATGGCAAGCGAGTGCAAGAGAGAGAGAGAGAGTATCGATCGACTGTGTCTCAGTGGCCTTGGGGGAAATTGGCGGGAAAGCAGATTGCCTCACCCATACATTATACAACTCGCGGGCTATATCTCCGATTTTGACCATCCAAACGCTGTTTTCACTCGTTTTATTGTTGTTTCAGGATAATACCTTTATAATCAACCCATAATAGGCGCATATGGATAAGTATTAATGCTATTAATGGCACAATGAATATTTTAGTGACGGAAACACCTCAAATACGTCAGCACAGGGGGACGTTTCCAATTACCCCCATGCGCACTTCAATGGTTAATGAATGAACTGTAGTTTTTTTTTTTTTTGTGTGATGGGTCCAACTGATAGCTAATGGAAGGGTAGCCTATATGGAAGTCGGATGGTAAATGTATAGACAGTCTAAATATTGACAAAGAAATGGGGCCAATAATCTGGAACATTTTAAGGAAAAGCATAAGATGAATCATAAATTTAGACCAGAATTATAAACAGGCATTAAGTCTCATCTATTCTGTATATGTAGTATCTTAGTAGGCTACTGTATATATATATATATATATATATATATATATATATATATATATATATATATATATATATATATATCATATGTCCATGTATATTAATTCATTCTGTTAAACTTAAGAGCCATTAAATAAATACTGTTCATAAATATAGAGTAGCCTACTCAGTGTTATATGTATCCTTTATTTCTTCTATGCATGTGTTGTATGATTTTTGCCTTCTCCAGTCGAGTAGAACCTACCAATTCCAATTATAAAACCTGGTAAAAACGGCCTGGTATAACACTTACAATATATTTTAGGATACTGTGTGGATTTGTTAATAAATCTATCTATCTATTCTATCTATATGCTCAGGCCCAATCCCCATTTTGGGGGTAGCCGACTCAAGACAGAGCAAGAACAGGGAAAACACAAAAACAACATAAAACAAAAAATAAACACAGATAAAAAACACAAACTCTCACACATCCAGGTCACCCAGGAGAAGACCCAGAGACCCGGGTTACCAAGGTCGCTCCAGCACTCCCCCGGCCCCTGACCATGTTAATAAATATATAAGGAAAATAAAAGGGTTCATAAAATTAATGATGAATGCCTCCGAAGGACACAAAATGTTGGTCTCTTTACTCCCTCCTATAGCCTACTTACCAGTCAGAAGTGAGGTGGGCGCCTCTTCAATGCAAGCAAGATTGAGAAGAAAATGTAAGGACGACTAAAAAGAATGAAGAGGAACCAAGAAGAAAGAAGAATGACCAAGAAGAAAGAAGAATAACCAAGAAGCAAGATCAAATATTTAAATAAGAACAGAGGCACAAAACATCCTGAACATAAAGTAAAAAAAAAACAAAAAAACAACGCAAGACAAAAGGGAGGCGCCATTGTAAATGCCTAGCTTCCTGAACAACAACTGTGGTGTACAGCATACGCAGAAGAAAGAAGAAAGGAACCTCTATTCCAGCAACCATACATAGAAGAAGATAAATTGTTAGGACATTTGCTATTTGATAGACAGAACATAGGGTAAAAAAGAAAATATATACATTTTGGAGGTTAAGAGAAAATTACACAAACAACAATTAAAAGAACCAGCAAACAAAATAAGACGAAGAAGAATGAAGAACAACCAAGAAGAAAGAAGAACAACCAAGATAAAAGAAGAAACGTAAAGCACAAAAAACCCCGAACATAAACAAAAGTAAAAAGAGCAAAAAGCGCACGACAAAAGGGAGGCGCCGTTGTAAAGGCCAAGCTTCCCGCCCAACAACTGAACTGAACTGAACTGAACGAAATTTTAGTAAATTACAAGAAAACTATTACAAACTTACAACATTCATCTTAATGTGGTATGTTTAAATTTTAGCAAATCATCACCGAGATAAATATAAGTAAATGTCTTTATAATATTATGTGTGGAATGTGAATGATTTGGCAACTCTGGCGGTCACGTGACGCGGCTCCTTAAATAAAGATGGTCAACACCTGAAGCAACACCTGAGCTGAGTGAGTTGGTTCGTGAAGTGCATTGTTGTCGTTGTAAAGGAGTAAATACTTGGTTTATATACATAGTTGATTAGTTATATCCATAATTTATATCCATTGAAGTGGTCTGAGGAGACTTAGGGTAACTAACGACTCCTAGAGAAGATAGTTAACAAAATGACCCGAACGGGCCAAACTGTGTGTCCCTTATATTGGAAGGCGGCCCCCGGTTGCCGTAAGCCTAGTCTGTTTATTGACATTTACATAGGTAACAAAACGTTGCCCTTTCTTGTTGATACGGGATCGGTTGAAACTAGAATATATGAACCGAATATTTTGGATTATGGGTTGGAAGATTATTTCCAAGAATTTTCCACTGGTTCTTCAAGAACAGATTATTTTATAAAGAAGAATATACCTCTGGAACTGCCATCTTCCCCTGAACCAACTATAATTCAGGTTGATCTTGTAGTAGATTCTAATGCTTTATGCAATATAATTGGACTGGAGATATTGAGATCATGCTTTTGTCAAATAGATGCATCTCAAATACTCCCAAGATTAATTATCAATTCTCCCTGTACTAAACCATACAAGAACCAGAATAATTATTTAAGGAAAGTATATGTGGGTGGTAAAAAAACCTCTATGGTCTTTGACACTGGATGTCAGAGGAATTTTATCACCAAAGAAGTGGCAAAAAAACTAAATTTAAAAATTGAAAAACTTCCACCACATCTTAGGTTTAAATCTTTGACACCACTAGGCCCATGTTCGGTTGAATATGTTACTCATGTTGTGAAAAATGTCCACCTCACTACAGTCTATGATGACATAAACTACACTGGTGATTTTTATGTATCTAGATATTGCATAGTTGGCTTGGAGGCAATGAAAGATAGAGTGTTCTCTTTCCATCCTAGGCCTAACCTAGGCCTAGTCCTAGGCCTATTGCATTTGCTAGATGTGTATCCACGTAAAATTCGTAAATTATGCAAGAAATTTGGGAAAGACTAGGCTAAATAAGATGGTCACCAATTTTCCCATGGATTTTTTTATTTTTCCCTGTTAGCCTAGTTTTCATCAATATAATGTGTTTGGAAATAATTACAACCCTCGGCGAAACCGTTTTCCCCATTATACAACGATCTTAAGACACGCCGCCCGATAGTGGGGAGGGCTATGAAGTACAGGGAAAATGAGGGGTTAAATGCGTAAAACGGCGATTAAAACTTATTTTAGCAAAACTTGGCTCGGGTTTTAAGGTATTTCTAAGGCCTAAAGCCCAATATTTCAAAAATCCGAGCCAAGTTTTGGCCAAAGTTGGCTCGGATTTTGAGAGTTTGTAGACAACAAAATGACAGTAACCTCATTTAGAAATTTGGCTCAGGTTTCCCGAAATTGCAAAGCCATAAAACCCGAATTTTGGAAAACCCGAGCCAAGTATTGGCAAAACTTGGCTCGGATTTTGCGAATTTTAAGAGTAAACAAATTACAGTAACCTAATTTAGAATTTTGGCTCCTGTTTCCCTAAATTGCAAACCCCAAAAAGCATAATTTTGGAAAACCCGAGCCAATTTTTGGCAAAACTTGGATCGTATTTTGAGAATCGAAAAAGACTAACTAAATGTCGAAAATCGGCTCATGATTTCCCTAATTGCAAAGCCATATAACCAGATTTATCGGAAACTTAGCACTTATTTAAATCATAAATATCCAGTAACATAGACCTAGTACATTGGATACAAGCCTAATCCACACCTAACGCCTACAATGTGTCCGTAGTAGGCTACCTAGTAGGCCTACGTGGGATACAACATACCATTTAGTATCCTGCCGGTATTCGGCCGTATCTGTAAATACGAATGCGAGTCACTTCGAGCGAATTCCTGATAGAGCGGATGCACAATCTAACCTAATTAACCTAACCTAACTTAACTTAACCTTACTTAACTTAACCTAACCTAACCTAACCTCACCTCACTTTACTTTACTTTACTTTACTTTACTTTACCTAACCTCACCTCACCTCACCTCACTTCACTTCACTTCACTTCACTTCACTTAACCTAACCTAAATGCGCCTCCGCTCGAAGTGTCCAGATACCGTAAATACTACCGCAACTACGAATCTTGTTTCCGAGACCTAGTATATTAACCTAACCAAACAACCCAACCTATCGACAGAGATGGGCAGGTTGAGTAGACTAAAAGGCTGGTGGACAGACCTCGGGAGACAGGTGAAAATGGCGTGTGGATGAATCGGTGCCGTCTATAGGAAGGGATTGACAACCATGTTACGACAAAATTCCATTTTAGTACCATATATTTTTATTAGGTTTTGCCGAGGCTTAAAACACATTTTCATATTATGTTTAGAGCATATAAAATCCATATTTGTTTTCAAATATTGCAAAATAATTGGTGACCAACTTATTTAGTTATACTGAAATTTGTCAACAAAGTGTCAAAAGTCCTTCTCTCTTGTTCAGAGATATGTGACCTGGTAACCGAAGCTAGGCCTAAACTGCGTAAAAATATGTCTTCCATTTTTTACCCCTTTCTGTTGAAAAACAGACACATCAGTTAATTTACTTGGTCAATATTAAGTAGACGACCACAGCTAGGAAGGATACTTTCAAGTTTGTATTAGTTTTGGATTGGTTATGTGGTAAACATTGAAGAGACCCCGTCACCCCGGACAGCCTTTTTACTAGTTATTCAATTTTTTTGGTTTTTCTTTGATATAGGCCTACAGTGTTGTTTAATAGCCTACCGAGGACCGTCGCATTTTAGTATTTTCAACATGCATAACCTAACCTACCCTAACTGAAAACTAACCGACGGTCTAAACCCAGCTCACGTTCCCTGTTTATGGGTGCGCGACGGTCTAAACCCAGCTCACGTTCCCTGTTTATGGGTACGCGAAGGTCTAAAAAAGTAGAATTAGGCTAACTAGTAAAAAGGCTGTCCGGGGTCTCTTCAATTTTTACCGGTTATGTTTTAGATTTATAAGTTTTCTATTCATTCTAGGTGAGATTTGGGTAAAAGTTTATCACCAACCATTTACGAGTTTTTCAGGTAATTTGTTGTTTTTTATTTTTTATTTGATATACAGTGTTTAATACCGAGGACTGTCGCATTATAGTACAGTACCTGTATTTTCAACATTAGCCTAACCTAACCGAAAACTAACCTGTCTCGCCGACGGTCTAAACCCAGCTCACGTTCCCTGTTTATGGGTGCGCGACGGTCTAAACCCAGCTCACGTTCCCTGTTTATGAGTTCACGACGGTCTAAACCCAGCTCACGTTCCCTGTGTTATGGGTGAACAATCCAACAGTTTCTTGTATTTCACTTATAGTGATTTTGCGACGGTAATTACATGTACAGTGCACCAACAAAGTATCGTTCATGAAAGTGATAAAACACTGATAATCATCGATGGGGCCTGTAACTGGTTGGTCATAAACTAATACCAAGATTTGTATTAGCAGGCGTACCTTCCACTTTGTTTACAAATTACATAGCCTAGTCGCACACTCGCAGTTACATTCGCATATAATTTGACTTGTTATTTGCCCAAGCGGTGCTTGTAATATATCCTAGGCCTATATGATGATAATAAGACTTGAGGTGGTGGGGCAATGCTTCATTTCTATATAAAATCTTGGGAGTTTTAATTTTTTTTTCATTTTTAATTGACATTTTTTTTTTCATTAACCCTCCAGCCCCGGCTATGTATTCCATATATATTCCCCGAAATCCGGGGGTTTTGGCCGAAAAACGTCTATGCCGAGGCTACCGTATCTTTGTTATTCTGACTGCTTCCGCATCCCCAAGCGTAGATGTGTTTCGTACCTGTAGACTGGCGTTAAGTAGAGCTCTCTAAGTCAACTGGTTCAGTTGTGATGATGATTTCATTGGAGATAACTTTATGGCAAAAACAGCCACTTTACACTACTTTTCAATACTTAACAATAACATACAGGCACACACGAACAAGCGACGCACTCCTTCTTGTGGCCGGAGATGCGGGGCGTCGGTCCAGCCGGCTGTTGTTTACATGTGTCGGACGTACGCCTCCGCACACCAAGCTTACAGGCTTTGAGCTCATGGGTGTTTAAGAGCCCTTCCGGGTAGCTCGGGTGTGTTTTTTATGGGTGTTTAAGAGCCCTTCCGGGTCTGAAGGGTTAACCTAGGCTAACCATAAAACAGATTTTTTAAATTTTAATACCACAAATTTTCCGAGTGTTTTTTATAAACAAAATTGTTCATTTGCATCAATATATAGTGTTTGTAATTAATTAGAAATCTCGGGAAAACCTATTTTCCCCATAAGGCCTATCGATCGATGTTGTTCCCCGATAGTGATTTGAAAAGACATTAGCCTAACCTAACAACCTTACCTAACCTAACCTAGTATTATGGGTGGGGGGCTGCCGCCCCCACACCCCCGCTGGTTGAGTACTAATCCCTTAGTAAATTAAAAAAAAAAATTGGCTGTCGATTATACGAAGGTGAAAGAAAAATCGATAATATTCAAGGACAGTAGTGCGACGTTATGAGAAATAATTTATTAGGGAAAATAGGCACTAATAGATTCGTCATATTATTCTCCATATAGTCTGCATGGAGGATTTTCGTTATCAACAAATTGAAAAATACCCACTTCACAGACAAATACACCAAAAATCTAAGTCAAAGCGGGGGTGCCCCCACCTATAATACTAGGATAGGTTAGGTAAGGTTGTTAGGCTAGGCTAATATCCTTTCAAAGGGGTATAGGCTAGTAAACACTAGGATAGCCTATACCCGGTCAGAGGTAAGAAGAAGAAGAGTCCTGCAGTAGTCTCCTTGAATGTTACCGAAAAATCGATGAAGTCTACGGTGTTTACTCTGCAATGTTCAGCTTTGATTGTACATTGATAACGGGAAAGTACCGTATTGACAACCTTGTTACGAAAATTAAATTTTAGTAGCATACTTTTATATTAGGTTTTTCCGAGGTTTTAACACATTTTCATATGATCTTTAGAGCTGTCGATAACTGGAAGTACCGTATTGACAACCTTGTTACGAAAAATAAATGTTAGTACCATACTTTTTTATTAGGTTTTGCCCAGGGTTAAAACAAATTTTCTTATGATCTTTAGAGCATATAGATTCAATATTTATCTTCAAATATATCAATAAAATTTGTGGTATTAAAATAACATTGAACCCAAAAAACCTAACCTAACCTAAATGTATTTGGGGGCTATTAGGTTAGGTTAGGTTAACTCTTCCCGCCCGGGCTTGCCATCCTAAGGACATTATTGAGATCCGGGCGATCTGGCCGAAAAACGTCTAATAGGCTACCCGTATCATTGTTATTTTAACTGATAGAGAATTCCCACGCATCTCTAAGCGTAGCCCTGTTTCCTATCTGTAAACTGGTGTTGAGTAGAGCTCTCTAGGTTAACTGGTTCAGTTGTGATGACGATTTCCGTAGAGAGAGATTCGATGCGATGTTAGCAAAATCGGACGTTTGCAGACACTAAAATTTCGTCATAGCATACAACAACAACATTGATCCGACGTCTCCTTGTTTTCGGAGGTGCGGTGTCGCAAAGACAGGCTTTGTTTACATGCGTCGGACGCACGGCTTTCAAAACATGCTTAACCCTTCCCGCCCGGGCAGCATTTTAAAATGACACCGCAGCAGATAGTCAGGAGCCCGGGTGTCATTTCAAAATCCGTAAGCTTGAAAGCCTATTAACCCTTCCCCCTCCGGGTCCCCCTCCTAAGGACAGTGTCAGGTACCCGGGCGATTTGGCCAAAAAACGTCTAGGCCTAGGCTACCGTATCTTTGTTATTTTAACTGCTAGAAAATTCCCACGCATGTCTAAACATACTGTGGTCTCCAATCTGTAGACTGGCATTGAGTAGAGCTCTCTAAGTCAACTGGTTCAGTTGTGATGACGATTTCCGTGGAGAGCATTTTGCCGCGATTTTAGCCATTATTTTGTTCCTTCCAACAACCAACTATACTCCTAAAATCGATTAATGAAATTTTACAAACACATGTGGCAGTCCGTGGATTCGAATCCAGGATGCTCACACCGAAACTCAACACCTTATGCATCACACCACGAAGACAGTTAAAGAATGGTGGACACTGCCTACGATTTATTATGCAACTTCAAATCCTGCATATCAATCTAAGCATGTACACACATCCCAACTGCAACTCACGTAGGCTATGCATATGTGAATGGAAAGAGCAATTAATGGGGCCTTAACCACTAGGGAAGTCCTCTCGATAAATTACCCCTGAACCAATATCAATTATTTTGTTCCTTCCAACAACCAACTATACTACTAAAATCGATTAATGAAATTTTACAAACACATGTGGCAGTCCGTGGATTCGAATCCAGGATGCTCACACCGAAACTCAACACCTTATGCATCACACCACGAAGACAGTTAAAGAATGGTGGACACTGCCTACGATTTATTATGCAACTTAGAATCCTGCATATCAATCTAATATGAGACTTTTCACTACTGAAATATCAACATACAGCCACACAAAAATAAACAACGCCTCTCCTTCTTGTGTTCGGAGGTGCGCGGCGTCGGTCCAACCGGCTGTGTTTACATGCGTCGGACCGACGGCTTTCAAAACAAGCTGAATAGGCTTTCAAGCTTACTTCCTATTATAAGGACACCCGGGGTCCTACCCAACTGCCGTGGTGTCCTTATAACAGGACAGCCGGGCCGGAAGGGTTAAGCGTGTTTTGAAAGCCATGCGTCCGACCCTATGCACCTCTGTCCCCAGTCAGTTAATGCCCCTCCTCCCAACCAGCACCGCCTTCATTCATATACTTCCTCACTCCATCCTTCCACCTCGCTCTCGTACACCCTCTTAGTCAATCTCTCGCTTTCCATATGTTCCATATGGCCGAACCATCTCAAGTTGTTCCTTTTCACACTTTCCAGCACATCTACCTCCACACCACACCTCCTTCTTACTTCCTCATTCGTCTGTCTATCCCTCTATGAACTCCGCACGCACTTCTCAAGTAACTCATTTCCACCGCTCTTACTCTTGGTCTGAGTCTCTTCCTGAACGTCCATGCTTCGCTTCCGTAAGTTAGTGTCGGGATTACCACACTGTCATGCAAGGACTTTTTCACTTCCATACTGACCACTCTATTTCTTGTTACAGCTTTCAACGTTCCTACAACCCTGTTGCACCCTCTCCCGCACTACTTCATCCATAGTCCCATGACTCCCATCTTTACTCTACACACTGCCCAGATACTTAAAAGAGCTGACAATCTCCATAGCCTGACCGTTCAACTTCACATCACACTCTGTGACTTCACCCCTTTCGAAGACCATAACCTTGCTCTTCCCCGCATTTACCTTCAAATTCCGTTTTTCGCACACTGTTCCAAACTCATTTACCAGACCCTGCAACTCCCATTCATTATCGCTCATCAGAACTGTATCATCCGCAAACAGCAGTACAGTTCTGTAAAGGCAGCTTCCACTCATTTCCCTCCCTTTTCAGCGATACACCAACATCCACTGCTCTTCCTAGTACAGTATTTCTTTCATGACTCCATCCATATATACAGTAAACAACCACGGGGACATCACACACCCCTGTTTCAACCCAACACTCAGGTCAAAGAACTCGCTCTGCTCATTCTCCACGTGTACTGCCGCCTTTGCACCCTCATACATGCTCTTCACTGCTTTCAGCAACTTGCCATCTACTCCGTATATTTTAAGTACTTTCCACATGCCTTCTCTATCCACTCTGTCATAGGCCTTCTCCAAGTCCATAAAGGCAACATACACCTTTTGTTTCTTCTCCAGATATTTCTCCACAACACAATTCAGGGTAAACATCTGATCTACATTATTCTACACATCCTCTTCACTTAACATTCTTGCCATTTATTTTAATACCACAAATTTTCTGAGTTTTATATATATATTTTTTTGTTAATTTGCATCAATATATAGCCTAGTGTTTGTAATTAATTAGAAATCTCGGGAAACCTATTTTCCCCATTATCGATCAATGTAAAGACACGCCCCCCGATAGTGGGGAGGGCTATGGTTTGAAAAGACATTAGCAACCTGACAACCTTACCTAACCTATCCTAGTGTTGTTGTTGTTCCCCAAGCTGCCTGGCCGAACAGCCCCAAGGCCCCGAGCAAGGCCAAGGCCATAACCAAGCGCCCCAACAGAACCCTCCCTGCCGACCACAATAAAGCCTGGGTGACCGAAGCCACTCCATGGCGGGGAGCTGAGGAGGGTGTGGAAACGCCCAGGAAACCAAAGCCCAACCCAGGGCCCTGTGCCCCTCAGCAATTATGAAGAGAAAGTTGAGGGGCAAAGAAAAAATGTGACACTTTAGCTTCCAATCTTGGTAGATTGGGAGGTCAATCCACGGAAGAGACGCCGTCACTTGAGATCTAGAAAATATATAAGTATAAGGAACAGTCAGAGTAAGCTATGGGTATGGCAGAGATCGCTCAGCTCTCACTATCCTAGTGTTATGGGTGGGGGCTGCCGACGGCAAGAATGTTAAGTGCGGGCGTACCGCCAGCCTTGTTTACACTACGCGTAGTGGCGTCGGGCCTTTGCCATCATGTTCCCGTCTATTTTGACTGCCTTTGGATACAATAATATGTTGCCCCCCTCACCCCCCCATGAGATATTGTCATCATCATATATATTGCCAGCAGGGGGCAAATTACCGAAAAAATCACGGTCAAAATAGACGCAAACTTAACCACGGTGAACGACAATGTAAACATGACGGCGGCGGACCTTTGCAATCATGTTCCTGTCTATTTTGAATGCCTTTGGATACAATAATATGTTGAAGGGGGGTGGGGCTTTGCCCCTCCTCACCCCCCCATGACATATTGTCATCATCATATATATTGCCAGCAGGGGGCAAATAACCGAAAAAAAATCGCCGTCAAAATATACGCAAAGTTAACAGCAGCGATCGCCCTATGTAAACATGACGACCGTACGCCCGAACTCTACATCCATCCCCTGCCGACCCCACACCCCCGCTGGTTGGGTACTAATCCCTAACTTTAAAAAAAACAAAAATTGGCTGTCGATAATACGAAGGCGAAAGAAAAATTTATGAAGTCTACGGTGTTTACTCTGTAATCTTCAGCTTTGATTGTACTGTACAGTACAGTGCATTGATAACAGGAAAGTACCGTATTGACAACCGTGTTACGAAAATTATATTTTAGTAGCATACTTTTTATTAGGTTTTGCCGAGGGTTAAAACAAATTTTCATATGATCTTTAGAGCATATAGATTCCATATTTATCTTCAAAAATATCAAACAAATTTGTGGTATTAAAAGGTTATACTGGCCCCCTGGGGAGCGCTATGAAGATCAGGGAAAATGAGGGGTTAAAGAAGAGAAACAGCTAGTTTTAGCCATAACCGTTTGCCGTGGAAATAATTGGAATACAGAATAAGTAGAGCTCAGGACTTATAGAAATCCTCACCCAAAAACCCTATTTTGTCATTAACTAAACATCCTAACCTAACCTGGGAGCTGTCGCCCCCAGACCCCTGCGGGCCTCGCTGGTATAAGCATTGATGTAGAGGTTGGCAAAATACTGGAAATAAGTATTTACCCATTATCCAACAATAGGGTTTTTTGTTAGCTGCTGGCCACATAAGTGAGGATTTCTAGAAGTCCTGGGGGGGTAAGGGGGGATTCTGTATCCAATGGCAAATGGTTAATAAAATAGTTATTTCCTTTAACCCCTCATTTTTCCTGAACTTCATAGCCCTCCCCACTAGTGAAGGCCATATTTTTAGATTAAAGTATCCCTAATAGGCTCAAAATTGCGTTATATTTCGGAGAGGGTTAAAATGTTTTTTTTTTAAAGCCTTCCCTCTTAAGAGCTTTGCCGCCGTTGCCCATTAAAACTTCTTAAGAGCTTTCTCGCCGTTGCCGGGTTAAGGATTTATGAAATTGGAGGAAATTTGTTGGAAGCAGTTAAGAGGTTTTATGAAGGGAGCAGAGCATGTGTTAGAGTAGGAAATGGTGAGTTGAGTGAATGGTTTGAGGTAAAGGTAGGTTTGCGACAGGCTTGTGTATTGTCACCATGGCTGTTTAATATGTTTATGGATGGTGTGGTGAGGGACATGAAAATGAGAACTATGGGAAGAGGTTTGGGTTTAGTAGGGTAAGGTGGGGTAGATTCGCCGCGAAACGTGGTTCTTTAATAACAGCATCCAACTGAATCAGTATTCAGAAGTTTTTTTACATAACTTTTACATTCAGGCCTTCCTACACACGTTTATATCATTTTTATGTGAAAAAACAAAACATAAAGGTTTGTAATTAGAGTGTTCTAGTCTTCACCCATCGCAAAGCAATGCCCATATCTGCCTCTGGAATGTATAAAAACTTGGTTAGGCCATTTATTGGCCGAGATATGAGTACTGTATCGGTAAATGCCGATTATCGGGAATAAACACCGAATCCTAGGCTTTCGTCCGGCATACTGACCTAATTAATTTCATCATCAAAACTGAAGCACTTGGTCTAGAGACTTCTAGTTATCACCAAATACAAGACAACAACGACAATTTCCGCTGGATATTTATATTTATAACCTCGGTTAGGCCATTTTTTGGCGTATTTATAAGCGTGGCAAAATCCCGAGAATTCAATAGTTTACCCGGTACGAGAACACCCGCGAAAATACAAAAGTCGCGAGGGGCCGGATCCTGGGGGGTTGTGTTCTTTTATTTAAAATTTTTATTTTATTAAGCGTTATTTCCATATAGCGATTTTGATTAAGTTCCTTTGCCTTTATCTTGTGTCGTCCCTGTTTTGGTTTGTTTATTTTGCAAGTTTTACATTATGATTTAAATTTGTATGTACAGTATGTATGTATGTAATATACAGTATATGTACACTCGCTCCAAGAAGTATCTGCACCCCTATGCTGATCATCTGGTGTGTACAGCTTGGTAGGGTTGGCACCTCTGCCTGCAACTATATCCATGTGTCAGAGACGATCGTCTCTGACACATGGATATAGTTGCAGGCAGAGGTGCCAACCCTGTGCCAGACTGTTGTCTGCCAATAACACACACTGGGTGGCCCAAGAATCCAACCGTCAACATCACAAGATAATTAATTTTCCCCTTTTTAGCTGGTTCGTTGATATAATTTTTTTCAATTAATCCTATTTTCAAGTACTGTACTGTAGAGTATTTTATGAATGCATCAGTTTGCATTGTAGAGCACACAACAAGTCCCAACGCCAAACCAATTGTTTTTCTTGATTTTTCTAAGGCAGTAGATCACATGTTTGTGGCCATACGCTCGACGGCCCAGCTATTGCACTAAATTATAATGTAAAACTTGCAAAATAAAGTCACATATTCCATGATACTTTTTGTTAAGCTTATAGCAGCGTTCCAGGCAGCTCGGTCTTGGGCATTCTTCTTAGTCAGTCCTTTGGCTGCGATATCAGTTTGTAGTACAGGTCTCCCTCGATTTACGATTGGGTTACGTTCCTGAAAACCTGATCTTAAATAGAAAAATTGTATAGCGAACCCTCAAATTAATGGGGTAAATGGGGATGCGTTCTCGGCCCTACCCAAACCCAAACGCCTAAAAGACTATAATAATATCGTAAATTGGGGCATCGGATAGTGAGGGAGACGTGTACCTGATCCCACATCTTTCTTGGTCAACCTCTCCTTGCAACTCCCTCCACATTGATACTTTCTGAACCCAATTATTCTCGTTCACCCTTTCCACATGTCCATACGATCTAAGGCTATTTTTACGCATATCCTCACTAGTACTCCCTTGCCCCTCAACTTTCTCTTCATAATTGCTGAGGGGCACAGGGCCCTGGGTGGGGCTTTAGTTTCCCGGGCGTTTCTGCACCCTCCTCAGCTCCCCGCCATGGAGTGGCTTTGGTCACCCAGGCTTTATTGTGGTCGGCAGGGAGGGTTCTGTAGGGGCGCTCAGTTATGGCCTTGCTCGGGGCCTTGGGGCTGTTCGGCCAGGCAGCTTGGGGAACAGCAACAACAACAAAAACTCCCAATGCTTAATTACCCTCCGAGTTGTACAGTACCATTACGCTATCAAGACAGCATGTCAGACGATTAACTAGAATTGATTGTAGTTTTTCCTTTGACTATTTTATGAAGTGTTATTAAAAGTTTTTGTAATTTCAGGTGACGACTCTAGTGGAGCATGATGACAGCCCCCTCCAAAGGTGTCCAGTACAGAGCTGACCCCCCTGGTGCCCCCCCCTGCCCAGCCACCACCACCACCACTACCACTACCACCACCACCACCATCACCAGGGTAAAGACCCCACTACCACCACCACCACCACCACAGGGGAACGGGCCCCAGTCACAAGTTCTGCTGGGATACCTAACTTCACACAGGCTGGTGATGGGCTGGTCTATCAGAGTGAGAACTGAGCGATCTCTGCCATACCCATAGCTTACTCTGACTGTTCCTTTTACTTTTATATTTTCTAGATCTCAAGTGACGGCGTCTCTTCCGTGGATTGACCTCCCAGTCTACCTAGATTGGAAGCCAAAGCGTCACATTTTTTCCTTTGCCCCTCAACTTTCTCTTCATAATTGCTGAGGGGCACAGGGCCCTGGGTGGGGCTTTGGTTTCCCGGGCGTTTCCGCACCCTCCTCAGCTCCCCGCCATGGAGTGGCTTCGGTCACCCAGGCTTTATTGTGGTCGGCAGTGAGGGTTATGTGGGGGGCGCACGGTTATGGCCTTGGCCTTGCTCGGGGCCTTGGGACTGTTCGGCCAGGCAGCTTGGGGAACAACAACAACAACAACAACTTCACACAGGTACATTAACTAGAAAATTGTTACAGTATCCTTCGCTGGAGAGCCCAAATAGGCCTGGGTCTCTGGGTATTTCTCCTGGATGACCTAGATGTGTGTGATTTTGTGTTTTGTTTTGTTTTCCTGATATGTTGTGATGTCCCTGTTCGGGCTATGTCTCAAGTCGGCCACCCCCATAAAAAAAAATATAGGAAAACTGGGGCAAGTGCCAGAGTATATACATACAGTACATACATTTCCTCACGTTAATTTGTTTTATTCTTGAAAAAACAAAAACAAAGGTACTGTCAGCGAATCAACCTTTATTATGTTTGTCTGTAAAATGTCTTGCTATTATGCAATTTATATTCTCAACTTGTTAATGAAGCATATACTGTATACTTAACCCTTTGGCTGCAGCCATTTTTGGGCTATTTGGGGCATATTCAGGCACTCCTGAATGATAAATCAAGCATCTGCATTAAATGAAGTGTATTCTGCCGAAAACTAGAAAATGACACCAGAACGGGCCCCGTATGTGGTCTGGTTCACCCGCAGCGGTGCCAGTGAAACGCGGGAAACCCGCTATTATGTAACACTCGCTCGCTTGGTTACACTGCTGGGAGACACAGAGAGAGACCCGCGCGAGACACAGTCAACCTCAGTGAGCCGCTCGGTGCTCTGAGGGTCGGAGGTGGGCCCCTCATGCTCCCGCCCACTGACACTCAATTTTTAAGGTTTTTACAGGCTTTTATAGCCTGGAAATTGCTGTAACTTGCCAAAACATTCCAGAACATCACCCGCAGCGAATGGGTTAAGTACAGTACCATAGTTTTCCCCAATTATTGAACAGTGTAATAATGAAACAAATGAAATTATATTGTAAAACTTGCAAAACAAACCAAAACAGGAACGACACAATATATAGACAAAAGAACTTATATCAAAATCTATACATACATACATACTGTACATGCATACATACTGTACATACAAGTTTAAAGACCGTTTTGTCCACAGAGAATGTGCTTACAGTTTCAAAATCTATCTATCTATCGATACAAATCGCTATATGGAGATAACGCTTTAGTAAAATATACATTTGAAATTGAATAACACAAAACCAGCACATAGAATGTACATCACTATATGAGCAAGTGAATCTGTTTCTCAGGCAAATTAATTGTACATACAGTATTGTATTCATATTTTTTCACCAACCAACTTTACTTCTAAAAATTTTTCCTTTGCCCCTGAACTTTCTCTTCATAATTGCTGAGGGGTACAGGGCCTTGGGTGGGGCTTTGGTTTCCCGGGCGTTTCCGCACCCTCCTCAGCTCCCCGCCATGGAGTGGCTTCGTTCTGTGGGGGCACTCGGTTATGGCCTTGGCCTTGCTCGGGGCCTTGGGGCTGTTCGGCCAGGCAGCTTGGGGGGAACAACAACAACTTCTAAACTCAATTAATGAAATCAACAAATACATGTGGCACTCCAAGGACTCGAACCTAGGATACTCACACCGAAATTCCCCGCATTTATGCATTACCGGTACCCTATCAAGACAATGCCCTCTCGTCATGTTCAAGGAATTAGTAAATTTGGGAAGTGAAGCACGTTCTGGTTAAATGTTTAATATTGTACATGAATAAAGAAACTGCTATTTGTCAAAATTATCTATTTACAAACATTTGCAATTTGACAAGATATTTACCCTTTCAGGTCCAGGGGTTGCCATTTAGTATTCAGAAATATAATTACCTGTATCTTAATCTCATAATTACCTCTCCAAAATTAGTTTTCTGGCCACAACTCGCTCAAACACAACTGCAGAGGTTGAAATAATTTAACTAAAGGTTTCTAAACACCCCTGATGGTCACAAGATTTGTAAGTATCCCTGTAAGGGCACAATTGCGTCCAGCAGTGCACAAAAGGTTTAATAATAGTACAAAATACAGTCAGCTCTCCTAATACGCTCCTTCCTAATACACGAAAACCCTAATACGCGGCTGGGGGGTCGGAAAAAACACAAAATTCTCAATAAGTGCCTACAGTTCCTTGGGCGGGTGCCCAACCCCGAAAGGGGTTGAAATAGGGGAGCTATCCCCCCGCCAAAGGCGGCTTTCTAGGGCCTTTCCTAGCTGATGCTGAGAGGATTGGGTTCTAGTCATGTGGTGATGGGCTGGTCTATCAGAGTGAGAACTGAGCGATCTCTGCCATACCCATAGCTTACTCTGACTGTTCCTTTTACTTATATATTTTCTAGATCTCAAGTGACGGCGTCTCTTCCGTGGATTGACCTCCCAATTTACCAAGATTGGAAGCCAAAGCGTCACATATTCCTTTGCCCCTCAACTTTCTCTTCATAATTGCTGAGGGGCACAGGGCCCTGGGTGGGGCTTTGGTTTCCCGGGCGTTTCCGCACCCTCCTCAGCTCCCTGCCATGGAGTGGCTTCGGTCACCCAGGCTTTATTGTGGTAAGCAGGGAGGGTTCTGTGGGGGAACTCGGTTATAGCCTTGGCTTTGCTCGGGGCCTTGGGGCTGTTCGGCCAGGCAGCTTGGGGAACAACAACAACAACAACAACAACAGTTCCTAATAAGCGTTTTGGGAGACCAAAAGTGGCCATATCCGCCCTTTTTACCTAATACACGTGGACACCCATCATTTCGCGTGGCACCAGATATCATATGTTGATATTACTTACCACATAGACTTTATTTGAAACCATAGTCATATTTAGCATACCCCCAGTAATACAAAAAATATACTGTATATATATATATATAAAAAAAAAATGTATAAAAAATTGGAAATGAGCCTGAGCTCTATTTCTATCTATCTATTTGATAGATAGAAATAGATAGAAACTCATCGTCATGTTTCCGCGGATTTCGTCAGACACGGCACTTGCCTTGACTCTGTTTTGATAGTCCTGGGCATTCAATTCCTTGATCATTACTACCAGGCCCACCATCCCTATCACTGAATGCACTAGAGGCCATAAACGTGAGAGATACAAGGTTCAGGATTGTGTTCTATTATTTTATAACATTTTTATTTTAGTAAGCGTTATTTCCATATAGCGATTTTGATAAGTTATTTTGCCTTTATATTGTGTTTGTCCAAGTTTTGGTTTGTTTAGTTTGCAAGTTTTACATTTTAATTAACAAATAAGCAAGTAAAAGGCGGGTGTACTTAGAGAGCGTCTTGGCTAGTGTTGACGACATTAAAGTTGGCGGCTGTAACTTGTGCAAGTGACGCTGGGATTTCGGATTCACCTGAGACACTCAGATTTGGCCTCCAAGCAAGAAACACCTTGACAATGGCAGTTTATGTTATTATTATTAATATTTTTTTATTTTTTCTGGGTCTTCTCCTGGATGACCTAGATGTGTGTGAATTTGTGTTTTGTGTGTTCGTTGTTTTCTGTTGTGTTTTGTGTTGTCCCTGTTCTTGCTCTGTCTTGAGTCCCCCCCCCCCACAAAAAAAAATAGGAAAAGTGGGGATTGGGCCTGAGTAAATTGATAGATAGATTTTTTTTATTCCATACACAAAAAGATGTATACAGTATAGGGCATACAGTACACCCTGATGGTCCATATCACATTCAAAATTCATTCACTTGTTTGTTTATGTTTTCTAGTTTGATGTTTTGAGTCTTCAATTAGTTTTGCTCTCATTTTCGGTGTATTTTCTGTCTGGATAGCGTAATGCATAAATGTGCGGAATTTCGGTGTGAGTATCCTAGCTTTGAGTCCTTGGAGTGCCACATTTATTTGTTGATTTCATTAATTGAGTTTAGAAGTAAAGTTTGTTTGTGAGAAAATATTAATTTTTGTCTGTCTTATTGTTCATGATTTAATCCACTCTTGGTTGGTATTTAGGGATTTTTTTTTCAAAATTAGTCAATTTTTTGTTTTCGAGGTGTCTACCATAAGCTATTTTTCCCATAAGGTATGTTTGTAGGAATAGCATTTACACCATACCCGAAAGAGGAGTTATGGCGCTCCGATCTTACTTTCAACCATCTAGACAATTTTACCAACACACTTAAACTTCGTTTGATGCGAAAATATCCTCCCGAAAATATACCCTGGGCGGGAGTTGGAACCCGGGACCCTTGGGCTACGAGACAGTCACCCTACCAGTTAGACCAGTAGAGAGATCTTACTTGGCCTGTTTGGCTCAAGTATATTTCCGCATCTTGTTCAGTTTAGGCTAACCTATTTTTTACATGTTGTTCCTAATACGCGGAATCCTAATACGCGCATCATGTGTCGGCCATATAGGCGTGTATATAAGCTAACCACATAAAAACTTTTACAGATTGATGTTGGGTTCCCTGATGTCAGAAGTATTGGACAACCGTTGGAGGACCAGAGCAGGACACCTTCCACTACACGGGGCCATCGGATACAATTGTTTGACCAACAACAACAACTCTGCCAAAATAATGTGAGTCTAAGAATTTAATCGATATTTTTACTGTTCTTTTGATGATAATGTATTGTTCATGTTTAATTACTTGAACGAGACGATAGTGCGTTGTTATGTTTGCGATTATTTTGCTTGGGAAACGGATTAACTTGCTCATGTAGTAATGTACACCCTATGTGGTGGATTGTGTTGTTATATTTTATAGTTTTATTTTGTTAGAGTGTTATTTCCACATCAATTTTGAATAGTTATTTTGCCTTTATATTGTCTTTGTCCAAGTTTTGGTTTGTTTAGTTTGCAAGTTTTACATTTTAATTGCCTTCCTCATTTTTGTTTGTTTATTTTGCAATTTTGACATAATATGGTGATAAATATATAGACTTGGTCTTACTATGATGCAGAGACATAGTAGTTTCATATATTTTCATTAAGTATTGAGAAATTAGCTACTAGGGATTCAATTTATCGTCAGCACATACCCCATAGCTGTGGGTGGCCGACTCGAGACAGAGCCTGGTTAGTAATAGGACAAAACTATAGTAATTTCAACCAACAACAATGGGGCTTGTCTTGGAATAGGACGTCTAGAACTTCTCAAATTTACAAATTCCTTGAACGTGACGATAGTGCGTTGTTATGTGTGTGATTAGTTTGCTTGTGAAACAGATTAACTTGCTCATGTAGTAATGTACACCCTATGTGGTGGATTGTGTTCTTTTATTCTTGGTAGCGTAATGCATAAATGCGCGGAATTTTGATGTGTGTGTCCTACAGTGCATTCATTCGACATATATCGACAGGCCCCGCCCGCTTCCACCAGCGCCGTAGACGAAGTAGAGCTTATCATACCGCAATCTCGGACAAGTCACTTGTCACCTTACCACGGAGCTGATAAGAGCTCCAAGTAAAATTAATTATACGATGTTAGAGCGCTTTAATACTGTACATGCATATTTGCAGTTACTCTTTACTATAACCTAATAGTAAACCTAACCTAGTAACCTAAATAGTAAAGCCGCCTAGAAAGGCGGCTTTCTAGGGCCTTTCCTAGCTGATGCTGAGAGGATTGGGTTCTAGTCATGTGGTGATGGGCTGGTCTATCAGAGTGAGAGCTGAGCGATCTCTGCCATACCCATAGCTTACTCTGACTGTTCCTTTTACTTATATATCTTCTAGATCTCAAGTGACGGCGTCTTTTCCGTGGATCGACCTCCCTACTGCCAACCTAAAAGTTGGCAGATTGGGAGCCAAAGCGTCACATTTTTTCCCTTGCCCCTCAACTTTCCCTTCATAATTGCTGAGGGGCACAGGGCCTTGGGTGGGGCTTTGGTTTCTCGGGCGTTTCCGCGCCCTCCTCAGCTCTCTGCCTTAGAGTGGCTTCGGTCACCTGGGTTTTGTTAGTGGTAAGCAGGGAGGGTTTTGTGGGGGCGCTTTATGGCCTTGGCCTTGCTCGGGACCTTGGGGCTGTTCGGCCAGGCAGCCTGGGGAACAACAACAACAACAACAACCTAATCTACCACACAAAATACATTTAATGTATACAAATAAGACACAAACGTAAATTAACTCACACTGGTAGTGGTTGAGCAATGCCGGATCTGCGCCATCGATCGATAGCACTGCGCCCGAAACGGATCGACCGAAATAATAGGCCTAGGCTTACTGGTAAAGTTTTGAGTCGAAAAGTAATACACCCTGTATAGCCTATAGTTTCATATAGCCTACATAGTGTCAAGTGAGATAGTTCAATAGCTCATATACATATTAAAGAATTGGCTTCACATAATTTAGCCAGGGGAGAGCAGTGGGCTTTGAAGCGACTTTCGAAAGAAGTGTAAACAATCTCGCCTCCAACTACCGAACAGAAACAGATTTTCCATTTCCGATTTTGTTAGCTCAATAAATGATACATGCAATGTAAAACGAAGAACAGTCTTTTAATAGATTCATAATATCCTGTTGTGCTTTATAGATACATACTAGTTTGGTACGGGAGATGTGTCTCTCTCTCCACAGTCAACAGTGACGACGTTGGAGGGTTATTTTTTTTGCTCAGCGCCGCGTACATTTAATATGAGCGTACTTCCCCCTTCAGAAGACGGGAGGGAACTGAACTGACGTTTGACGAACTGTTGGACACTCCTACCTCGTACAGTCATGCCAGCCGTATGATAACGGTTGGGGAAGTGGGCGGGGCCTGTCGATATATGTCGAATGAATGCACTGTAGGTTCGAGTCCTTGGATTGCCACATGTATTTGTTGATTTCATTAATTGAGTTTAGAAGTAAGTTGGTTGGTGAAAAAATATAACAATTTATTAAGCTTTATTTGCACATAACGATTTTGATTAGTTCTTTTGCATTTATCTTGTGTCGTCCCAGTTTTGGTTTGTTTATTTTGCAAGTTTTACATTTTAACCCTCCGGATCCGGGGGCCTTCATATGAGGCGATCGTCGTGTCCGGGGGTATTCCTGAAAAATTGCTATCTTCATAATTCGATATCTACTGATTGAGACCACCTAGAGCAGTCAACTAACTTGCATAGTGTAGAACCAACCTTCGTCTGTAGACTGGCATTGAGTTGACATTGCTACGACAAGTGGTTGCCGAGATATGATGATGGGAATGGAGGTAATTTCCCGCGTATTTTCGCCTGTGTCCGAACGCTTCGCCGAGGTCCTGGCTAGCACGCACTAAGTCACTCGTTGCTTCGGTGGCTTTGGTACAGGTAGACGATATTATGTTTCTATGGTTATAATGTCATAGTTATTGTGTCATTTATTTATTTTACAACCATTATTGAGTTATGTGAAACTTTTTATAACATATTGTTGGCACTTTCACTGTTATTGGATATTATTGTGTCACTTTCACTCTTATTACTCTTCTTGTTATGAATTATTGTCACTCACTGTTATTATTGAGTTATTATTACTTGTTATACATTTGTGTGTCACTTTCACTTACTAGGCTAGGCTACGCTAGAGCTCCATCCATGTTGGAAGCATGACGAAAACTGATGCTGCATGTTAGTTTGTGTTTGGGGGCGCTGCGGTAGCCCACGCATAAACAAAAATCTGGCCGCGCGATTTAAACCCTTTGATTTTTATTTTGCCTCATATGAAGCCTCCCGGACTCCTAACCAAAACCAAAATACGTTCTGCCTCATATGAGGCCTCCTGGATCCCAAGGGTTAATATGATGTAAATACAGTAATACAGTTATTAACACTACTTACTGCCTTGATTGACAGGGCTATACTCTGTCTTGATAGCTTAGTGTGCAGAATTTTGGTGTGAGTATCCTAGGTTCGAGTCCTTGGAGTACCACATGTATTCATTAATTTTATTTCATAAATTTTATTTTATTTAGCGTTGTTTCCACATAGCGATTTGAATAAGTTATTTGCCTTTATATTGTCTTTGTCCAAGTTTTGGTTTGTTTAGTTTGCAAGTTCAACATTTTAATTTCATTGATTTCATTAGTTAGGTTTATTTGTAAATTTATTGGCAGGTTTGTGAAAACAAGTATGAATGTTCTAATCTGATGGTAAATTGGTATCTCGCCATCCTGAATACTCTATTTCATGAGTTATACAAGGTGTTTTTCAAGCCGATTTTAATTTGGTATCTCGACATTCTGATTACTCGACTATTAGCAAGATTTTGTAGCGAAATAGTTTATTGTTTTGTTTCATGATTTTATTTTGCTAAGGCGATTTTGGTAAGTTATTTTACCTTTATCTTGTATCGTCCCAGTTTTGGTTTGTTTAGTTTGCAAGTTTTACATTTTAATTACCAAGATTTTGTAGCGAAATAGGTTGTTCTTGTCTTTCATAATTGAATTTTGCTAAAGCGTTTTTCCACATATAGATTATGTTTAGTGTGTTGTGTTTTTCCACATATAGATTATGTTTAGTGTGTTGTGTTTTTCCACATATAGATTATGTTTAGTGTGTTGTGTTTTTCCACATATAGATTATGTTTAGTGTGTTGTGTTTTTCCACATATAGATTATGTTTAGTGTGTTGTGTTTTTCCACATATAGATTATGTTTAGTGTGTTGTGTTTTTCCACATATAGATTATGTTTAGTGTGTTGTGTTTTTCCACATATAGATTATGTTTAGTGTGTTGTGTTTTTCCACATATAGATTATGTTTAGTGTGTTGTGTTTTTTCCACATATAGATTATGTTTAGTGTGTTGTGTTTTTCCACATATAGATTATGTTTAGTGTGTTGTGTTTTTCCACATATAGATTATGTTTAGTGTGTTGTGTTTTTCCACATATAGATTATGTTTAGTGTGTTGTGTTTTTCCACATATAGATTATGTTTAGTGTGTTGTGTTTTTCCACATATAGATTATGTTTAGTGTGTTGTGTTTTTCCACATATAGATTATGTTTAGTGTGTTGTGTTTTTCCACATATAGATTATGTTTAGTGTGTTGTGTTTTTCCACATATAGATTATGTTTAGTGTGTTGTGTTTTCGATAGTTTTTAATTTGAATGCGTTCGTTATATTAATTTGAACAGTAACCTTTGAGGGAGTTTTCAAGTTTTATATTTGATGTCTTGATAGCGTAATGGATAAATGTGCGGAATTTTGGTGTGAGTATCCTAGGTTCGAGTCCTTGGAGTGCCACATGTATTTGTTGATTTCATTAATTGAGTTTAGAGGTGAAGTTGGTTGGTGGAAAAAACATAATATTTCATAATTTGATTTTGCTAAAGCGTTTTTCCACATAGCGATTTTGTTTAGTGTGTTGTCGTTTCGATAGTTTTGAATTGTAATGAGTTTGTTATATTAATGTGAACAGTAACTTTTGAGTTCGTTTTCAAGTTTTACATTTTGATTAACTTGTTCATGTACTGTAGTAATGTACAGTCGTGCTAATAAGTCATGTCCCAGCTGTCATTACGTTTCACTTGCTCTGTGGTATTTTGATTAACTTGTTCATGTACTGTAGTAATGTACAGTCGCGCTAATAAGTCATGTCCCAGCTGTCATTACGTTTGACTTGCTCTGTGCTGTATTAATGTCTGTCAGATGTTGAATAGGGTGGGTAAGTGTAGAAACAGGTTTGTATATTTCACTCGATATGAAGAAATGAAACTTAGATATTGGTGATATAAATTTTCATTAATCGATTTTAGGAGTGTGGTTGGTTGTTGGAAGGAACATAATAATTGATAAAAACATACTTGGTGCCGAGACATCACTTATTAGCGCGACTGTACACCCTATGTGGTGGATTGTGTTCTGTTATTTATAAAGAATTATTATTTTGCTTAAGCGTTGTTTCCACATAGCGAATTTGATAAGTTGTTTTGTCTTTTTACTGTGTTCGTCCAAGTTTTGGTTTGTTTATTTTGCAAGTTTTACATTAAAATAACCAAGATTTTGTAGCGAAATAGGTTGTTCTTTTCTTTCATACGGTAATTATACTTTGCTTAAGCGTTTTTCCACATTTTTGGTTAGTGTGATGTCGTTTCAATAGTTTATAACTTGGATGAGTTCGTTATACAGTATTAATTTGAACATTAAGTTTTGAGTTCGTTTTCAAGTTTTGTATTTGCATTATTTCCACATAGCGATTTTGATTAGTTCTTTTGCCTTTATATTGTCTCGTCCCAGTTTTGGTTTGTTTATTTTGCAAGTTTTACATTATAATAACTGTGTTGGTGGTGTAATGGTTTAGATGCTTATGTTCTGGGTGTGTTGTCCCGAGTTGGAATCCTGGGAGGACCATAATGCTTTCATTAGTTTATTCAAGTGCATTTGGGTTTGTATTGATGATTAATGTTAAGAACGGGGTGTTAGTTATTACCACATAGCGATTTTGATTAGTTCTTTTGTCTTTTAGTTCATAAATTTTATTTTAGTAAGCGTTATTTCCACATAGCGATTTTGATCAATTATTTTGCCTTTTATATTTTCTTTGTCCAAGTTTTGGTTTGCTTAGTTTGCAAGTTTTATATTTTAATTTATACTGTCTGGTCCCAGTTTTGGTTTGTTTAATTTTGCAAGTTTTAACATTATAATTATGAAAAGTTGTCCATAACATGACGCAGACACATAGCACTATCATATTTTTGCATCAAGAATTGATAAATCAAACGATAAAGGAATCAATTTACCATCAGCTGGAAGAAAAGTGATTATATGTTTATTTTGCAAGTTTTACAATTGTGTTCTTTTATTTAACTGTCTCGATAGCGTAATGGTTAGTGCGGCGAATGTGGGTGTGAGTATCCTAGGTTCGAGTCCTTGGAGTACCACATGTATTCATTAGTTTCATTGATTTCATTAGTTGGGTTTATAACTGTCTCGATAGCGTAATGTGTAAATGCGCGGAATTTCGGTGCGAGTATCTTAGGTTCGAGTCCTTGGAGTGCCACATGTATTTGTTGATTTCATTAATTGAGTTTAGAAGTAAAGTTGGTTGGTGAAAAACTAATATTTTGATAATTTTATTTTGCTAAAGCGTTGTTTCCACACAGCGATTTTGATTAGTTCTTTTGCCTTTATGTTGTCTTTATCCCAGTTTTGGTTTGTTAATTTTGCAAGTTTTACAATTTAATAGATTAACTTGTTCATGTAGTAATGTACACTCTATGTGGTGGATTGTGTTCTTTTATTTATATTTATTATAATTTCATAGTTATATTTTGCTTAAGCATTGTTTACACATAGCGATTTTGATCAAGTTCATTAGTCTTTATGCTGTGTTTGTCTTGAGTCTTTCTGGCTTCAAAGATGGATTCCTTCCGACAGCTCCTACTGGATTGTCTGGGGTTGGTTGATAAGGGCACCTCGCTTCAAGACATTGCTCTGGCCCTAGTACCGCGGTTTGTAGGTCTCTGGTTCGCCACCTGATGACCTGCTATTGGGTTGTTGCCTTTACAGTGTTACGGTTCTACGAATGACCTAGAGTGAAAGTGACACGGTGGTGAATTTTAACCTTAACTATAAACTAATTTAACTGTGACATAGGATCTCCGCGACTACGGTAGGGCCGGAGCGGGCGAGTATTCGCCTGAGGTTGCCCTTAACCCCCAAGACAAGACAAGACAAAATTCTAGTGCTGGTTTTACTCAGATTTTGTGAGTTTTAATTTAGCCTAGCCTAGGCCTAAGAGTTCAGAAGATTTGCAAAATGCACCCCATACTAGCCTACCCATAGCCTAGTAGGCCTAGTGATTCTTTTTTGGCAGACCACCCACAAATTTTCATATAGCCTAGGCTAGCCTAAGTTCTGGAATGCATGTTGGAATAGCCTTCCTATAAACTGTAGGCTAGGCTACTTCCTTTTAATTTAAGTTTGATTCTTTGGAAAAATCTATTAGGCCTAGACCAGGGCAGGAAAGTAACATTTAAAATGACGTGTAATATGTCGCCCATAAACGGCGGGCCGCTATGTTATTGTAATTTGGGAGCTTATTTCGTCTGTTGATTGACTTTGTCCTTAATTGGGGATCCTATGAATTAGCACAGATGATGATGACTTACCGTACATCATAATACGTGACGGGCTGACGTGGGGGGGCAGAGCCGCAGAGACCCCCTCAACATATTTTGTGTCCCACAGTAATTTTTAATGGGATGGATGTAGTTACCGGGTGTACGGTCGTCATGTTTACATAGGGTGATCGCCGCGGTTAACTTCGCATCTATTTTGACAGTGATTTTTTTCGGCATATTTAATTTTATTCACTTCCTTTTATATTTAGGCTATAATCTAGCTTTGGCACGACAATAACCCTAACCTAGTCTTTCTTAAAGATTCTTCTAATCTTCCAGTAGCCTATAGCCTAATTTAGGTCATTTTTAAAGGCACACAATTAAATGGTTGGTATTTTAAACGACACTACTGCAGCATTATGAGAAACAATTTATTAAGAGATAATAGGCAACAATAGATTCGCCATATTTTTCTCCATAGGCTATAGTCCGCATGGAGGATTTTCGTTATCGGCAAATTGAAAAAATTCCCACTTCACAGACAAAATAGACAAATACGCCAAAAATTGGGGTGTGGGGGCAGCAGCCCCCACCCATAATAGCCTACTATAATAGGTTAGGTAAGGTTGTTAGGTTAGGCTAGGCTAATGTCCTTTCAAAGGGGTATAGGCCTAGTAAACACTAGGATAGCCTATACCTGGTCAAGGGTAAGTCCTGCTGTAGTCAACTTGAATTCTACCTTAAATTGTAATATTAGACTAGGCATAGCCTACTTATTTATTGCAGCCTATAATATAGGCCTAGCCGGGTAGAATGTAGAGTTCGGGCGTACCGCCACCATTGATTACACTGCACAGAGCGGCGACGGAAGCTTGCCATCATGTTCCCGTCCATTTTGAATGCCGTTGGATACGATAATATATTGAGGGGGGCAAACACCCCCCATGACATATTGTCATCATCATATAATTTGCCAGCAGGGGGCAAATAGGCCTAACCAAAAAAAAATCGTCGTAAAAAACTCAAAATAAACGCGAACTTACAGTAACTGCGGCGATCGACCATGTAAACATGACGGCGGCGGTGGACGCTTGCAATCATGTTCCCGTCTATTTTGACTGCCATTGGATACAATAATATGTTGAGGGGAGGGCTTTGTGGTAATTTTTTTGGTTGTTTGCCCCCTACTGGCAATATATATGATGATGACAACACGTCATGGGGGCAAAGCCCCCCCTCAACATATTATTGTATCCAATGGCATTCAAAATAGACGGGAACATTATCGCAAGTCTCCGACGCCGACACCGCCGCCGTCATGTTTACATATGTCGATCACCGTGGTTAAAGGCTGGTTCACACATAGCCGAGTCGGTGCGCGAGTCCAACACGAGTCACACTCGTCGATTATCGCCGTCGCTGGAGGCTGAGTCGGCCGCGAGTAGCAATTACTCCCGAGTCAAGGAGAGTGTAACACGAGTTAACTCGAGTCAATACGAGTCAACACGTGTTCATGCAAGAGTCTGTACGAGTAACTGAGAGTCAAAACAAGTGTAACACGAACCCAACACGAGTGTCAAAAATTTGAAAAATAATGGCCACATTCCAGGGCACGTAAAGAAAGAGTATGGACGAGTCAACGCGATTGTTACACGGATTAACACGATTGTTATACGGATCAACACGAAAGACCACGCGTTGACTCTCGTTGGATCTCTGTTGCACTCGTGTTACATCCGTGTAAACTCGTGTAAACTCGTTGATTCGTCCTACATTTTTTAAATAACGGTATTTCAAATGACACTTGCCTTTTCGTGTTACACTCGTGTTTTTTTCTCAGTGGATCGTGTTTACTCGTGTTTGAATCGTGTAAACTCTGGCATCATGAGGGCACCAAATTTTGGCACTCACATTCGTTCTTTCTACTCTTGTTGATACGTGTTGCATGTGTGTTACATACGTGTTGTTGCGTGTAGACACGTGTTGCTTCGTCAACGTCGAAATTATGACGAAAAGCGACGAATCACCAAAGAGTGTTACACGGGTTTACACGAGTCAACACGAGTTAACACGAATAACGAAGAGTTATTCAGAGTCTACACGTATGGCCACACTCGTGGGTACTCGCCACGGGACCCAAAAATGTCCTGCATGCATGACATTTTTGGACCCCGTGGCGAGTACCCACGAGTGTGGCGAGTAAACAAAGAGTATACATGAGCGTAGCACGAGTCTATACGAGTGTTGAGGAGTATCGACGAGTCATTGCTGAATAGCAAAATTTCATCACTCGTGTTGGACTCGCGCACTGACTCGGCTATGTGTGAACCAGCCTTTAGTTCGCGTCTATTTTGAAGGCGTTTTTTTCGGTTATTTGCCTCCTGCTGGCAATATATATGATGATGACAATATGTCATGGGGGGGGGGGGTGACCCCCCTCAACCTATTATTGTATCCAAAAGCAGTCAAATAGACGGGAACATGATGGCCAGCGTCCGCCGCCGCTCCGCGTAGTGTAAACAAGGCTGGCGGTACACCCGAACTCTACATTCTACCCCACTAATTTTCCAACTAACATAACCGATGATTATCAATGATCAATCCCAGTCAGAAACGTCCATGCTTCCCTCCCATAAGTCAATGTCGGGATTACCACACTGTCATGCAAGGACTTCTTTACTTCCATGCTGACCACCCTATTTCTTCTTACTGCTTTCAGAGTTCCTACATCGCTCTTCCCCTGTTACACTTTCTCCCACACTTCTTCATCCATAGGCCTACTCACATCTTTACTCAACACACTGCCCAAATACTTAAATGAGCTGACATTCTTCATAGCCGTTCAACCTCACTTCACACTCTATGGTTGCACCCCTTTCAATTACCATAATATTGCTCTTCCTAGCATTTACCTCCAGATTCCGTTTTTCACACACTGTTCCAAACCTATTTACCTGACCCTGCAACTCCCATTCACTATCGCTCATCAGAACTGTGTTGTCAGCAACAGTAGTACCGGTACTGTACTGTTGAGGCAACTTCCACTCGTTTCCTTCCCTTATCAGCGGTACACCAACATCCGCTGCTCTTCCTTGTATTTCTCTCATGACTCCATCCATATACTGTACCGGTATATATTGAACAACCATGGGGACATCACACACAGCCTTGCTTTAACCCAACATTCAGATTAAAGAACTCGCTCTGTTAATTATCCACACATACTGACACCTTTGCACCCTCATACATGCTCTTCATTGCTTTCAGCAACTTGCCATCTACTCCGTATATTCTCAGTACCGGTACTTTCCACATACCTTCTCTATCAATTCTGTCATAGGCCTTCTCCAACTCCATAAATGCAGCATACAACTTTTGTCGCTTCTCCAGATATTTATCCACAACACATTTCCGGGCAAAAATCTGAGCTACACATCCTCTTCCCTTCCTAAGATGACTACAGTATGCTAACCGTTTCCCCAGCAATACTGACTGAAAATGCCCAAATATATTGCATGTCCTCTTCAGATTTATCTAAAATATGTAAAATTACACCAAATACCACTACAGTAGCACTGAAATCAATAAAACTCACTAACAGGATAAATACATGGAAGAAATACTCCAAAAGATTAATATGTTAACCCTTTACCCAGCAATACTGACTGAAAATGCCTAAATAGATTGCATGTGCTCTTCAGATTTATACATACATATGTACATAACATTTTAAGACTGAGTGCTCCACACAGATGTGCAGTTTCAGTCTCTTTTCCTAATGGCGGCGTTCCAGGCAACCCTGTTAAGGGATGCTTTACTTGTCAAGTTTTTGGATTTGAGATCGGCACGTATAGTCCGATCCCAGGTCTTACTCGGTCCACCCCTTGGTGCAGCTCCCTCCACAATCGCAGACCTGCATCTTTTCACCCAATTTTGTTCATCCATTCTCTCCACATGTCCATACCATCCCAGTTTACTTGTACGCATCTCCTCGCTAATACTCTTTATACCTAAACGTCTCTTCAGCTCATCATTTGTTATTCTGTTGACATCCTTTATCTGAAATATGTAAAATTACACCAATTACCAACTACATTACCAACAAATTTAATAAAGTACACTAACAGGATAAAGAAAATGTAAATTTCACTGCTTTCAGCAACTTGCTATCTGCTCCGTATATTCCAAGTACTTTCTACATACCGGTACCTTCTCTATCAACTCTGTCATAGGCCTTCTCCAAGTCCATGAAGGCAGCATACAACTTTTGTCCCTTCTCAAGATATTTCTCCACAACATATTTCAGGGCAAAGATCTGAGCTACACATCCTCTTCCCTTCCTATGATGAATACTGTATGTTAACCGTTTCCCCAGCAATACTGACTGAAAATGCCCAAATATATTGCATGTGCCCTTCTGATTTATCTAAAATATGTAAAATTATACCAAATACCAAATACATTAGCACAAAACTCAATCAATCACAGAAACAGGATAAAAACATAGAATAAATACCCCAAAAGATGAATACGTTAACCCTTTCCCCAGCAATACTTACTGAACATGCATAAATAAATTGCATGTGCTCTGCAGATTTAGCTGAAATATGTAAAATTACACCAAATACTAACTACATTAGCACAAACATCAATCAAGCACTTTAACAGGATAAATAAAATGGAAGAAATAGCCCAAAAATGAATTTATCTATAGCCTACCGGTATATATTGCCGGACACCTTGATCCCCGAAGGGGTGACCATGAACGAAACGCCTGCGTATTTCAAGCTCGCTTGAGTTATCACTCTATCGTCATTTAGAGCTTTTTGGCCCGGGGTAATTACCACACCATCGCGTCATAAGAGTTTGAGGGGGTTAAGTTGCTAGATACATAGAGGAAGAGGAATGCCAAGTAAAGCTAAACAAAAATATATAAGATATTTTTAACATGAGGTTGCTTATAATAATTTGTACCTCTGCAGTTTCTCCATGGCTAACGAAAAAGGTCACATTCCTAAGAAGCCCCAACCAAAAAGGCCAAGCTTCTGTACAGAAAAAATTTCACACCATTACCCTTATGGTGACCCTATCAAATAATCAAAACAACCACACTTCTTAACCCAATTCCCGCGGGGCCCCTCATATGACGGAGACGATTTTCCGGCTATTTTGTAGCCTGTGAGCCAGGCCAGCTTTTGCAAGCAGCACGGATGGACGTCAGCCGGAGCCTACAGGCCCCGGCACGACACTGAGGTTTGTGTGAGAGAGAGCTCACTTATGTGCAGCGTCACACATAGCGAAAACAGAAAATAATTGGTAATATTTAGCAATTTTGCCCTTCATTTGCAAGATCCTTACAAGAAAACCAGACGTCGTACAGGGATGATTCAGGAGTAATTTGAAAGCTATTACCGTACTTTCACGAATACATAATTATATTACGCTCTGGCTTTTGCTTATGCATGAAAATGAGCAGGGAATGAAAGGCAATTTCGGGTAATTATGCCTATTCGTACAGGAGTCCTTGGAGCGGCTTCGGTCGCGCCGGGAATTTCCACACCTCTCACACCACACACACACATCACACAGTTTTTCCTACACCGAGAAATGACTCTCTGGCTGTCATTTCTCGAAGACTTCTTCTAGCCGGAGACATTGAGAGCAACCCAGGACCCACCTACACATACATTTGTCCAACTTGCTCAAAACCCATCACTTCGAGTCGCCACACTAAGGGTTAAGTTCTCTGCAATTCATGCAGGAACTGGACCCACTTCACCTGCACAACACTTTCCTCCAAGAAACACTACACGAACAGCTGGACCTGTTCCTCATGCCCCTCCCTCTCCCAGTCAAATCCCTCGCCTAAAACCCGTCCACCTCTCCTCCCCAACCCACCTAACCTTCCCATATCATCCACTCCCCCCCCCCCCCTAAAATCCGTCCACCTCTCCTCCCTAACCCACCTAACCTTCCCATAACATCCACATCCTCAACTCAACACACCACACCCCATCCTAATCCATTCCAACCCCCATCTCCTGCTCCCCAATCCCCACCCCCACCTCACCCATCCCAACCCCCACCCCCTCCCTCACCCCCACCCCCACCCCATCCTCGTGCAGCAGCACATAACATTAACATTCTCCAATTGAACATAGATGGCATCAACACAAAGAAACACGAACTCTCACACTTCATCAAACAACACAACATACACATTGCCATCTTACAAGAAACAAAACTCCGCACAACACAAAAGCACCCACATTTCATGATTTCACCACCATCAGACAAGACCGGGCTGTCGGCGGAGGCGGTGGACTCATCACCCTGGTACACAAAGAAATATCATACATAGTTACCAGTGTACAAACCAAATCCCTCTTCCCCCCAAATGATAACACAACATAAATACAATCAATTAAAATACGCACTGGCAACAACTCCAACATAACCATCATAAACACATACATCCCCTACAGTACCAAATGAATACAGACCACACTTACAACACATCACAAACACCCCACACATCATCCTGGGTGGTAACTTCAACGCCAAGACGTCGGCCTGGTTTGTCGACAACCCCGACACAGACAGAGGGCTGGTACTACAAAACCAAACTGATAACCTCATCATCCTTAACGACATCCATCAACATACCCATATTCCTCACCAAGCCCTCTATAACCCATCATCTCCAGACATCACCTTTTGTTCCCCAGAACTCGCCCCCACAACATCCTGGAGGGTGGTCAGAACCTTAGGCTCTGACCACCTCCCGATCATTATCACCACCAAAACCAGACTCACCCCAGCTAGCCACAAACACACATACACCAATTATAAAAGAGCTAACTGGGAAGCATTCACAAATGAGACAGAACAATTCTTCACAACTCTAAACAGTACACCCATCACTAACATATGCTGTACACATACTCAATAAAACTATCCAAAACGCTGACAAGAAACACATTCCAAGAGGTAGCAGAAAAAGACACAACCCCAACTTCACACCAGAAATTCAAAACCTCATCAGACAACGCGACATACTGAAACACTCCCCAGCACCCCACACACAACAAATCCAAGCACTCAACACCCAAACTAACAACAAAATACAAGAACAACAAAAACTAAATTGGAATAACTTCCTACAAACACTTGATCACAAAACAAACCCCAAAAAACTCTACAAAACACTAAACAGCATCACACTTTCCAACAGCAACACAACACAATCACATGCTGCAATCACAACAACAGACTATTCCTTCATGTAAACAACAAGCAAACACACTCATCAATCACTTCTCACATGTCAGCCACCTGAAACCTCACAAAGACGACCGACGTGTCATTCGACGTAAGAGACAATTCCCCACAGACCCTGACTATACACCCTTCACCAATCACCAGACAAAGCATATCATCAACAATCTCAAGCACTCACCCGCTTGTGGCCTAGACAACATAAGCAACATACACCTCAGACACCTGGGACCACAAGGCATACAAGCACTCACTAACATATCAAACTACATTTATTCACACAACACAATACCAGACATTTGGAAGCATGGTCTCATCACCACATTCCGCAAACCCAACAAAGACCCCACGCTACCCTCCTCGCACCGCCTCATCACACTCCTTTGCTCCCCCTCCAAAGTCATGGAACACCTAGTATTACAACTAATTACACCCGACCTACCCCTAGCTCCAACACAACATGGCTTTAGGCCACTGCACTCCACAAACACTCTTCTCACAGACCTTACACAAAAGAGCTTTTGACGGCATCAACTCAGCTAGACCACCACACAGATCACTATTAGCCACACTCGACATTAGTAAAGCCTTCGATGCCATCCCCCGCCACAACCTAACAAACAAAATCTACACCCCACAACCTAACAAACAAAATCTACAACACAAACATGCACAACAACACACAAAGGTGGCTGGCCAACTTCCTAGCAGGCAGATGTGCTGTCGTATAGATAGACAGCACAGAAATATTTAGTAAGAGAATGACAGGAAAGTTTGAGCCATAAAGTTGAGAATTCAGAGGAGTCTAAATTGGGAACACGAGAGCAAGTGAGTTTGTTGTGCACATATGCACAACATCTGCCTTTGGCTTTGAAACTAGGATAGAGAAACTAGGAGGATACAGAGAAGGGGTTGCTGGATGTTGCTACAGACACCTGAGTTTCGGTGAGGAAGAGAAGATCAGGTTTGTAGGAGGAGAGATGGTGCTCAACAGAGTGAAAGTTAGAGGAAAGTCCGCGAATGTTGCAGAAATTAATAGAAAGAGTAACAGGCCGAGGTCCAGGTAATTGTGTGGGGTCGTCAGGGGATGGTCGGTCGGGTGAGGTGGCATTTATGGTCCCCCCCCCTGGGGACTCTGAGGCTGGGCTAGAATTCATCACTTTGTTTTGTTTTAATTTTGGTGTGGTTGTTGTTGTTCCCCAAGCTGCCTGGCCGAACAGCCCCAAGGCCCCGAGCAAGGCCAAGGCCATAACCGAGCGCCCCCACAGAACCCTCCCCGCCGACCACAATAAAGCCTGGGTGACCGAAGCCACTCCATGGCGGGGAGCTGAGGAGGGTGCGGAAATGCCCGGGAAACCATAGCCCCACCCAGGGCCCTGTGTCCCTCAGCAATTATGAAGAGAAAGTTGAGGGGCAATGGGAAAATGTGACGCTTTGGCTTCCAATCTTGGTAGATTGGGAGGTCAATCCACGTTAGAGACGCCGTCACTTGAGATCTAGAAAATATATAAGTAAAAGGAAGTCAGAGTAAGCTATGGGTATGGCAGAGATTGCTCAGTTCTCACTCTGATGGACCATCCCATCACCACATGACTAGAACCCAATCCTCTCAGCATCAGCTAGGAAAGGCCCTAGAAAGCCGCCTATGGCGGGGGGATAGCTCCCCTATTTCAACCCTTTTCGGGGTTGGGCACCCGCCCATTTTGGTATGGTTGAATAGTTTACTTTGATATTTTCTCTACTTGTGAAATGCCTCCTGTTGTTGCTCCTTTTTATTTGGTAGTCAGTCTGCTGTTGCTAGTTTCTTTGTGCTTGTATCAATTGTCTTGTTTGGATATTATGTTAGTTTCCCGAATGTTTAGCGTTATGTTGCTTTAGTTGTTTATCTTATATTGTTTGCTTAACCCCTTCATGATTGACACATTTTGACAGTACAGTAACTCGGCTATCATTTTACATTGTTTTTGTCCGTTAACCCTTTGAGTACCAGAAGTAACTTGGCTATCATTTGACATTGTTTTTGTCCGTTAACCCTTTGAGTACCAGCGATGTGTGTTAGATTTGTATTGTGGCTATATTTTGATGATTGGTGGTTAAAAGGGTTGGTCGAGATATTATTGAAGCCTTATTTTTGGCTAGAGGTCCTTCCTAAGCTGAATAAAGTGGTTGTAAATAGTTGGTTGAGATAATATTGAATCATTATTTTTTGCTAGAGGTCCTTAATTAAGCTGAATAAAGTGGTTAAAAGTTGGTTGAGATATATTAAAGCATTATTTTTTGCTAGAGGTCCTTCCTAAGCTGAATAGTGGTTGATTACACAAATTTAATTGTTAAGAACTTTAAAATTATAATAAGCTCCCATTTCTACAAAAATTAATATATTTAAAAACGGATTGCGCCATTGGATTCAGCGCGTCCTGAGGAATCCAAAAATATCCCCACATGTCCAAATCTATTTTTTCCAACAAAGTTGTTCTATTTTAACTTGTGACCATATCGTTGGAATCCTCTCGAAGCAGAGAGTTCCCAAAAATTAATTCAGATGATTCCGACCTATTATAACCCCACAAAACAAAATTTTTTGTTTGTCAAATTCCTTGTAAAGTATTGTACAATCTTAAAACAGCACCCAAGGCCACAAAAATGGGCGGAATTAAAATCGGTTTGCGCCATTGGATTTTTCGCGTCGAGAAGAATCCGAATATACCGCTAAAAATATGAAAATCGAAAATGTTCTGTCAACCTCCAAAAAAACCAAGGCAAATCGGTGATTTTGGTCGAATTTTTACTTGTCAATATTATTACATATTTGGATTCGTCTCGCCGTTGCGGATTCAACGGTATATATTTTTTTATTTTGACCTATTTTTAGGCCCCCTAGGCCTATTTTAAAGTTGAAAAACTCCATAGACGAGTTATTTATGAACGGATTTTGTTTAAATTTATACCATAAGTACACTTTGGCAAGCTGAATCGAATGGCACAAACAGAATTAAAATCGGACTCTTAGTTTAAGATTTCGATTTTGACTGGGCTTTCCTGGAGGGCCCAGGGGACCGTATTGTGGACTTTAAAAGGCCTCTGTAGCCCAAACTATAAGTCCTAGGGAATTCTACTTGGTGCCATTCGATTTTTCTCGCCGAGCTGCTTCTAGACCTGGTCTTAGATTTCATTTTCGCCCAGCCATTCGCCCAGAATCGGGGAAAAAAAAAAAACTTGGGTTTAACCCGTGGAGCCCCGGCTAGTTTTGTATTGTTTGTTCACCAGAACCCGGCCGGTTTTCAAAAAATTGTTTTATTCCAGAAACAATAGCGAATGGGTTAGGAATGAAGGAAAAACCACGAAAAACCGCTCAAAAAGCTTAAAGAATGGTCCTACAGAGCCCCCGAAAACGTATTTTACAAGAGTAAAAAATTGAAGGCAATTACCCCAAAAAAACAGGTTATTGCGCGCTCACGCACGTGGACTTTGAGAGTTTTCAACCATCGGCACGGTTGCGTGGGATACGTACACAGTTCCCATACAAATCTGAGCCCTCTCGAGTGGCTACACCTGAGGTTACGGTCGGAGCAATTAGGGCGACTCGTCAGACGCGTCGCTGGGGCTGTGCGTTGTTGTTGTTGTTTTCCCCCAAGCTGCCTGGCCGAACAGCCCCAAGGCCCCGAGCAAGGCCAAGGCCACAACCGAGCGCCCCCACAAAACCCTCCCCGCCGACCACAATAAAGCCTGGGTGACCGAAGCCACTCCATGGCGGGGAGCTGAGGAGGGTGCAGAAACGCCCGGGAAACCAAAGCCCCACCCAGGGCCCTGTGCCCCTCAGCAATTATGAAAAGAAAGTTGAGGGGCAAAGGAAAGATGTGACGCTTTGGCTTCCAATCTTGGTAGATTAGGAGGTCAATCCACGCAAGAGACGCCGTCACTTGAGATCTAGAAAATATATAAGTAAAAGGAACAGTCAGAGTAAGCTATGGGTATGGCAGAGATCGCTCAGTTCTCACTCTGATAGACCAGCCCATCACCACATGGGGCTGTGCGTTACATACATCGCCGACGCGTCGCTGGGGCTCCACGAATTAAGCCCAGGCAAATTGGTGATTTTGGTCGAATTTTGACTTGTCAATATTATTACATATTTGGATTCGTCTCGCCGTTGCGGATTCAACGGTATAATTTTGTTTTAATTTTGACCTATTTTTAGGCCCCCCTAGGCCTATTTTAAAGTTTAAAAACTCCATAGACGAGTTATTTATGAACGGATTTTGTTTAAATTTATACCATAAGTACACTTTGGCAAGCTGGATCGAATGCCGCAAACAGAATTAAAATCAGACCATTAGTTTAAGATTTCGATTTTGAATGGGCCTTCCTGGAGAGCCCAGGGGACCGTTTTCTGGACTTTATTAATCATTAGATACCTGTTGATGCTTGATTTCCCTTTAATTTTGTTGCTCAAGCATAGTTTCCACAATGTTGATAAGTTCTTTAAAGACAAGTTTGTTTGTTTATTGTGCAAGTTTTACATTATAATAAATAGTTTTGATTATGGTAATATTTGTCTGATGAATGATAGGCTATATAATTGATGTTTCCACATAGCAATTTTGCCTTTGTCCCAGTTTTGGTTTACTTAGTTTGAAATTTTAATTTATTGATGAAACATTGCTTAGCAATAATAGGTATGGCATATTTACTTAGGTCCTTACTATGTTGTATTTCTAATTACCAATAATTTATGACTTCTTTTATATAATTAACTATCAGTATATGCTCAGGCACATTCACTTTTATTTAGTTATACTTTTATTAATCTTTATTCAGTTTAATGAGAGACTCCATATTATTGGTACATGTACACTCTGATGCCAGTCTCTAAGCCACTCAGACATTTATATTCTTGTTAAGTCAATGATTATTTATATGCATCAGTCACTTGAACCAGTTGTCCATTGTATCCATGAAGTTTGGAATTTTATTAAGTTATTTCCATAGCAATAGCAATTTTGATTAGTTTCTTTGAGTCTATCTTATGTAGTCCAAGTTTTGGTTTGTTTATTTTGAAAGTTTTACATTATAATTTGGCAAAGCCAAATGTTACAAGGGTTATTAAGAAACAAGTATACCAAGTCAATTTTATTAGACAGAAATAACTAAGTTTTAAAGGTTTATATTGTCACATCAAAAATATCCAGTACCCAAAGAAATTACAGTACAATCTTTTAGTAACAGTTCAGTTTCAGTTATTTTGCATGTCCAATGACTTTAGTCAATGCTGCTTTAAAGTTGTATAGTAATCAATTGAAAGTATATCATTGTCACCGATGCTTTAAAAATCTATAAGTGTTGTGATATTACTAAAGTATTGAAAGTTATCAAATGTTATCTATTTAAAACGGCATAGACTTTAGTTGTTGATAATCTATCTATCTATCTATTGCCTGATGCCGTGATCCCCGAAGGGGTGGCAACGAACGAACCGCCCCCATGCACCTCTGTCCCCAGTCAGTCGACGCCCCTCCCCCCAACCAGCACTGCCTTCGTTCATGTAGTTCCTCACTCCATCCTTCCACCTCATATTCGGTCTACCTCTCCCCCTCGCTCTCGTACACCCTCTTAGTCATTCTCTCGCTTTCCATACGTTCCATATGGCCGAACCATCTCAAGTTGTTCCTTTTCACACTTTCCAGCACATCTACCTCCACACCACATTATTGTTGATAATCCCAAAGCCTAATGTTTGTAAGTGATGGAACTAGTTGATTTACTATAAGTCCATTGAAAGGTGCTTGAAGACTTAAGTAATTCTATCACAAATAGCCGGCTGTCATGTAATATTTGGAAATACAGTAAAAGTTTTGAATACCATAATATCTTTATAGTTTTATTATAATACATGTACAGTAATAGGATACAGTTCATACCAAAGGCTGGACTCTGAATATCTAAATCCCATTCAGTAAAGTAAGAGTATTTTGTTAAAGTAAAACAAAAAAAGTAAAAACAATGAATGGAATTTAGAATTCAGTTAGCTTTGTCACTTTGCAAAATTTTGCCAGTCCGAGCTCCGAACATATCAGAACTGTGGACATGCAAAATTTTCCAAAGTCCAAACCACCAAATTTTTTCAAAGTCCACTGGACTCAGGAAAAAATTTCATTGGTTTGGACTTTGGAAAATTCAGTTCAGATATGTTCGGCAAATTTTTTCAAAGTGGAACTTAAACAAATTTCAGTGGTGTAAACTTGGGAAAATTTCACAAGTCCAGTCTGATGATCAGAACTAGACTTGTGAAATGTTCCAAAGTTTACACCACTGAAATTTTGCTAAGTTCCACTGGACTTTGAAAAATTTCAGTCACCCCCAGAAATTTGCAAAGTCCAGCCGGGAGAAATCAGTCAAAAGTCTATGGGGGGGGGGGGGGGGGAACCCAAACATTTCGCACAGCGAAAACTTTTCTATCTCTAAATTCTTGTTAACAATTTGTGGATAGGTTCTACTTGACCAACCAGATTTTGACCAGAAACTCTGTGCATTTCAAACTTAACCATTAACCCTTTCAATACTTTTACTACTTATTCTGGCTAACCTCAAAAGATTTTAGTCACCTTAGGAAAGAGGTCCTTTCTAAGCTGATTAAAATCATCTGAGGCTAGCCAGATAGTGACAGTACCAAAAGGGTTAATATAACTTGTGACAAGCATGGGCTATGGAGGTTAAGTTTGAAATGCACTAAGAACACATGCAACCCAGAAAAAACAGTACACAACCAAAGACTGTCAGAGAAACATTACTTGCAATCGTAAGAGACTTTAAGACCAGACAAATAATGAGGGCTCTGAACTTTATCATTATGCTTCTAGAACATTCAACCACATTACTTAAAAGAACTTTGCTACCATAAATGTAGACTTTGGTTTAGCACTTTCAGTAATGATGGTTGAACATATCCAGAGTTCATAATGATCCTTTGGTTGTCAAACTGTTCATTCTACAGTAGGTTGCTAAACTTTATATCATGAGTGTGCAGTATATAAATATGGTCAACTATCACATAGCGGCCAAAGAAACTTTTAATGATTTATAAAAACAGTCCGTAAACAAATCTTAGTAAAATATCTGTATATGGTAAACAAATTTATTACTTTTATTATGCATGTTATTTATGAAAATAATATTACTTTCTTTGCATGTTAAGTGATATTTTCACTTACCATGCAAACAAAGTATGTAGTTTCATAAATGGCATATGCATCGTAAAATAATATATTTTTACCAATTTAAATACTTTACATCGACCAGCTATTTTTAAATCTTTAAGGTATTTTGGCAGATTTTTTCAGTCAGTGATAGACAAACCAACATTTAAATATGCAAACCCAAGATATAGTTTTAAACCTACATAAATGCAGCCAAACCATTGCTTACATGATACAGTACACTCTTTGCAAAAATAAGTACATCAATGGAATCATGAACCTTTAACCCTCTCATAAAAGAATAAGTCATGCTGGCTAAGGAGAAATTGTATGCACTTCAGGAAAACCTCTAGGAATAATAAAGCATAAAACTCCATTAGACCCAGATCCTTCCAAAGCTTAATAAAATCATCCAATAGCCAGAATTAACAAGTCATGCTGGCTAAGAGGAATTCTATGCACTTAACCCTTTGGCGCACCTATAGTTTCCAATCAAAGTTTTTCCCACTCCCAAAGTATATCTCAGCTCACTCAGAGACAGTTTTGTGCCCGGCGATAATTTGTTTCTGTGACGTTTTTATCCACCAAAAAATCCTTGTATTTGGATTAATGAGGTACCATCGGCTTCGTTATTGATTGAACTTGAAGATAAGCGAATAAAAACAGAATAAATACAAAACAACCACATTGGGGGCACTCCGAAATAAGAATGGTAAACAAAAAGTAAATACCTCATCTCCAACTCGCGCTAGCTCAAAATTTTGCCGGCAACATTTTTTTGATTTGCATACATATTATGGAAGCGGAATTTAATGAGGATTCCACTGGTAACTTCAGAATTACTATAAACCAAATCGTTACTGAGATACACGAATAAACGTGAAAGTATCGAAACACAGACTGAGCTGTACTCTGCTCCCTTCCCAGCCAGCCGTGAGTAAACGGTTAAAGTGAGGGGGTTGCCAATTGTACCCATTGAACTAGACGTAATACTTAATATCTATGCCAAATATGATGCGCGTCAGACGAAAACTTAATTTTTGGCGAATATTTTTAAGTTTAAAGACTCTTAACGAGTCATCGTGCGCCTAGGAAAAAAATACCTAATGACTCTGAACGAGTCATCGTGCGCCAAAGGGTTAAGGAATAATTAAGAGCATAAATGCCAAAATAATTCCAAAGAAACATAAAATAACCAAATATTCAGAATTAACTTACTCATATTTATCAAGGGGCTGATAATCACTTTCAGTAATTATAGCAGTAAATATATAAAGGCCAAAATTCTAAACCAATTCAAATATGATGCACTTTGGGAATATTGGCTACCATTCAATTATATTCACCTTAGGAAGTACCAGATCAATCTCAAGGGTTAATAAATTACTATTACCCCTCTCATTGCTAGTCTTCCTAAGCTGCACATAATAGTCAGGTAACCAAAATTAACTTAGTGATTCATATTCCTCAATGGGTTAACTAAAAAGGCTAAAGTAAATAAACTGTATTACCACACCTATTTCCTGGTCAACTCTTCCAAAGTTATAGAAATCTCACAAACTGATTACCCATTATTAATCTTAGTGGCAAAGATATCTGGCTTAATTATAATAGAAGTCTTATAATTGCCCAATATTCCTTACCATTAACATCAATAGAAGGGAATCAAGCATGGGATTTTCATAATTTGGGAAGAGTCAGCCAGGGAATAGGATAGAAAACTTTCAGCCCATTTCTTCTAGCCTTTTAGAGTTTCAAGAAGGTTGGCCTATCATATATTAAAATACAGAACCAGATTTGTAAGCAGTCTATTTTCTTTGCAATATCAATATAAATACAATCACAAAAATCAAGGGACATTAATATACTGTACAGTATATCAAAATGCACAAGTACATTTCCATAAATATTTAATCTCAGTTAGATTTCAGTGGGCATTTTCTATTAATATAACTCGTTACAACACTGCATACAAATCTTATGCTGTACCCTAAATTACTTTTTCTCCAATAGGTTCAATAGATTCCATAGCATGTACTTATTTATGGCTAAAGAGTATCTCAACGGAATAAATTTTAGAATGTGCAAACTTTTAGTGATGTCAAGTAGACAGTCCTTGAAAACATCTACTAAAGTATATGGAGTAAAATAATTTCTACTTCATATATTTTCATATTTGTATATATATTATTGGGAGGTTTGACGTAGCTCCCAACCTACCAAATAGGAAAACCTACTATTTGGTAGTAGTCTTGGAAAATCCAACGTCAAGGCTATTAACCTAATTGCAATGACGACTTGTCTATTTTGACTGCTATGTCGTCATTCCAACCGCGGTTAAAAAGAAAACGTCTAGAGTCTACTCCTTATCTTGCTCTAGGAGACGTTGTACATTAACCAAAACTACCACCGAAGGTGAAAAAAGCATAGAAGAGAAGAAAAAGGGGTTTACCTTAGTTACCGCTTAAGGCCCATCCCGTGTTCCGTCATGTGCAGATCCCTGTCGAACGTGCGCATGAGCTACCCTCTCTTGTCATCACATCTCACGTCAGCAGAAGAACGCGGATGGGCAGGGGTCCGGCGTGAGGGAGGGTATTATGTACATTGGATTTTCCAAGACTACTACCAAATAGTAGGTTTTCCTATTTGGTAGGTTGGGAGGTACGTCAAACCTCCCAATTTGTTAGTAGTCTTGGCAAATCCAACGTCAAGGCTGCATAACAAATAGGAGGAGGACATCCAAGCCCAACCTACCAAAAAAAACAATGCATAAAACAAAATTATGAATGACAAAGACACAATTTAAACAAGAGAGTTTAATAAAAGAGTGAAAAACTGAGGAGTAGCTAAAAAGAAAAGTTTTAACACATGCCCGTCATTCATAGTAATGCAAAAACATAGACTTGTCTGAAACCAAAAAGGTACTGTACCCAAAATCCCTTTTCTTCAAAAACCAACAAAAACACTGAACACAAGAACAAAACACAATTTTCAATGTGGCAAAAACACTTATGTACTGGAACAATACATAATCCCAAACTTGCAATCCAGTGTTGCAAACCCATACACCCCCCCCCCCCCTTTGTCAAATAAAACAAAGGAAAAGAACGAGGGACAAGGGGGGAGAACCAGGGATCTTCGCCAGAGCACCAGGAAACACGACCCCCAAGAGCAATCACCGGCCGAGGGGGTCGAACACTGGACACGGAGAGGTAGGAGGAGATGAAGGAATTGATAGAAGACCACAAAACCGCTGAGGCGATGGCAAGTAAGGATCGACGTGGCAGGAACCGGAAGGAGGCAGCAAAGGATCTGACATCGTGCGCAGAACCCCTACAAACAGGGTGACGGGTACGAACGGTCCGACAAACGTGGCGGCCCATCTGCACCTGCGAGAGCCTCCCACCTGTCCGAGGAGACACCCACACAGCAGTACCCGAAGGCGGCGCCACAGACGCAACAGAGGAGTGCAAGGCTGACACCGGGCACAACACATGGCGAGGATGCCCACGCCGTAAAGCCTGGACGGCGAAAGGCTGGAAAACGGGGGCCTCCCTCCCATGCGTGGTAACAAAAGGAGGGGAGGAGGCGAACGAGACGCCATGCAAGGACGGGGCCGTGACAATGCCGCTAGTGCAGACACCCGATCCCCAGTGGCCAGAGCGACAAGGAAGAGTGGACGCCCGAGCAACGGAACCGGCGTAGCGGCCCTTGTATACGTGGGTGAAGCCAGAAGGACCAGAGCCTGCCCCAGATCCCACTGCGGAGGGACCTGGTGCGGAGGCGGTCGATCCCGGAAGGCAGCCGTCAGGAAGGAATCCAGCTCCTGTGGCGGAACGACCAGCCCAGCGACGGACCCAAAGACCCCCCGGACGGCAGACAAGTGGGGACGTATAGCGTCGACTTGAAAGTGACGTGTACGGAAGAGGTGAAACAAGGAGCGTAGGACGAGGGAAGGAGAGCCAACTGGCAGGCGAGTGGCCTGTAGCCACCTAGTAAATAACCTCCAGCGGGACCCGTAAGTCCCCCAAGGACAAGACGGCCAGGAACGCTGCAGTAAGTCAGTCAGGGCCCGGCCGGGGACCGGGAGCCACCGTGCCTCATGAACAAGCACAATGCGAAGACCAACGAGGTCCGCAGGTCCCCAACCTAGCCCAAGTGGAAGCCGGAGACAGGTAGAGGGACCGGACTCGGGCACCACCGCGGCAACCGGGCGTACCAAGCCCGTGCCGGCCACAGAGGCGCGAGGAGCCAGACGCAGCCGTGGTACAGCCGCAGCCTCGCGAGGACTGGGCACATCAACAGCGCGTCTGGTGGCGGAAAGATGTATATCGACCGCCACCTGTACCAGGCTACCATGGAAGCGTCCGGACCCCCCCCCCGGAGCGCGAGGCCGGAGGGAGAGGTCCAGAGGCAACTGGCGCGGCACCCCCGATGCAAACAAGGCCACCTCGGGAAGGCGCGAGGTCGGCGAACACAGTCTGTTTCATCGCCCATTCCACAAGAACGCCCTGCCCTCTCGACAGGGCGGCCGCCCACAGGGTGGCAGGCCCGGGCAGGGAGGAGGCATGCAAGGAGAAGGGGTGTCGGTCTGCGAGGAAGAACAACTCCACCGAGACCCCCAATAGAGTCAACGACCTGGAGGACCCCCGCATTAGGAAACAGTGGACAGCTTGTCTGAGTGTCCAACCCGAAGGGCCAGCGCGTGGTCCCGCAGGAAGAACAAGGGAACCAACAGTCCGAGGGCATAGACGGGTAAGTGGAGGGAGACCCACCCATCTGCCGGGAAGTGGACGTCCCAGGTTCGATCGGGAACCCCACCCAACCTCGCTCGACGTATCTGTGGCTACCCAGACCGTCGGCGGGGGGGGGGGGGCGGTCCAGGGCACAGACGCAGAGAGTGAGCCCCGAGCAACCCAGCGACGAAGCGTCTGCGAACGGTACGCAGGAGCGGCAGGAGCCGATCCATAGGGGCAACGGAAACACCGCGGTGCCCATGAGAAGGAGGCGGCGTAGCCAGAGGCTCCCTAAGGGAAGGGGCAGAGCGGCCCAATGCAGCGAACCCACGAACGAGTCCCAGAGCCACCCCGGGAGGGAGACCGAGTGCAACACGGCGAAGACCTTCCACCGAAGGTGCACCGCGGCCGGCAGACCCCGGGTCACCGTAGCGCCGGACAAAACCCATGCGAGACCGACCCATGGCACGACACGCGACCGGGGTCAAGCGTGACTTGGGAACATCGAAGGGGAACCCTAACCGTGCGATGTTGCGAACGACTGTGAGGGCGTCGCCAATGCACAGTCCTAGGGCTTCGGAAACTACCAACCAATCGGCCAAGGAAAACAGGATCTGGAGCCCGCTCCTGAGGAGAGGACCCAGAGCCTGCCCCACCAGTGCGGAGAAGATCCGCGGCGCGATGTGGAGACCGAAGGGAAGGCCGTCGAACAGGAACACACGATCAGAAGTCCGAACGGCCAAGAATCGCTGGAGCGAGGATGGAGAGGAACGAGCCAAGACGCATCCTGGAGGGCCAGCGACACTACCCACGACAGAGGGCGCAGGGCCAGGCGTACCAGGGGTACCGGCAGCATCCGAAACCGTGTGTGCACAATGTGCCCGTTGAGGGCCGACAGATCCACCACCGGTCGCATCGCGTCGCAGTTCGTCGACGGTACCAGAAAGACACGGGAGAGGAAAACCGGGTGACCGGCGGTCAACTCCCTCAACGCTACCCAGCTCGGGCATGGAAGTGAACACGTGGGCCACCTCTGAAGAGATGGGCCGGCGTCGGTGACAAGAGCGGAGTGGGGGTCTGGACGTCCACCTCCAGGTGAGAACCCTCCGCGCAACCCGCCGCCCCCAACGTCCCTCGCGACCACCGAGGGGCGCAAGGGCGAAAACAACCCGAGGGAGCACCCGAGAGGAGGGGAGCGACCCGGTCGGCCAGGCGAGAAGGAGAACAAGGAGGCCTACCCAGAGAACCTACACATTGTGTTGACGTGGAGGTACCCCGGGTACGGGCCGTGCGGGCATGAGCGCCACGTTGACCTCCTCTCCCCCCCCCCCCAACCTCGTCAAAAAGGGCGGGCCACCCCAACCCCAGGCCGTCGCGGGGCTGACCCCATCGAAGGGCGGCCGGAAGTGGAAGGCCGGCCAGCCCCGACACGGTGGGGATGAAAGGGGCAAGAACAGAAGTGCGAGGCGGAACCGACGCACTGGCCTGCAACGTCCCAGTCCTGCGCCCGTGCAAGGCGGCAGCACTTGCAGCAGCACCCCGAAGAGGACCGGCAGAAGGACGGGACTGAGAAGACCCCGCGCGCGACACAGCGCGTTGGTGCGTGACGTAAGCAGGGTCCGCAACGACACAGCGCGTCGTCGCGTGTCGGAAGCAGGGCCCGCCGACAGAGAAGCGTAGCATTCCCAAGCATCCTGCTTAAAAAAAAACGACATATATAGCGCAGAGTACAACAAACCCTGACGAATATCCAAGGGGGCCGGCCGGCAGAACGAGGACCGTACCGTCGGGCGTTGCCGAGTTGCCGCGCACAAAACCGCCTTCAGCTCGGGAACCAAAGACACCGCGAGCCGAAGGTGGAACCGCTGAACGCGGTCCAAACCCTCGCGAAGATCGCCTGGCGCAGACGCCTCGAAAAGCCGCAGGTGGTGAACAGACGTCTGGAGGGAACCTAAAGACAAGACAATAAGTCTGTCACCCTCTGTCGCAAGGGAAAAACCTTGGCGACAGAGGGCTGATCCGGGTGAGAGAAGAACGGGGTAGCAATAGAACAAAGTTCAAGAACGGGCGCGCTTATCCAGGACCAGAACGCGCCGTCCAACCCGCCGACAGACAGAAGAGGAGCCAAAATCAGTAATGACTTCGGGGGAGGGACTGAAGCAGAGCCGTCGACGGATCGGTGTGTGAAGTCGAAGGCCTCAGCAAACCAGGCCTCCAATGGGAGAGGGTGACCGAGCATGATGGCTAAGCCAGGCGTACCGGCGTCGCACAAACCTGGCCCATAGGAGGACAGACCCGTCAACACACCCAAGATCGACGCACCTGATAAATTCTACGACAAGGCCTTCAGCACAAATAGCCGACTAAAATATTTGTGTCTGAGGGAAGAAGTTGAATTCATCAACCTCTGGGACAACTTCTACAACCAGCCTACTCTGTTCCGCAAGGATGGCACTCCTCTAAACCCTGTGGGTTCAGCACGCATGGGTCGTCTCCTACACGAAGCAGTCCGCAGCCATGGATCAAAAAACGCCATCAGAGAAGAAGCAGCAGTGACATAAATCATCCAACGCCAAGAAAAAAACAGAGGCAACCGAGGACCACCAGCGATAAGGACCGAAGACAGCGAGGACCGAGGACAGCCATGAACATAAATGTAGATCCGACAAGAACCAAAAATATTATTAACCCTCCAGCCCCGGCTACGCATTACATAAATATTGCCCAAAACGCGGGTGTTTTGGCCGAAAAACGTCTAGGCTAGGCTACCGTATCATTGTTATGCTGACTGCTTCCCGCATTCCCGCGCATCCCCAAGCGTAGCTGTGTTATTTACCTGTAGAATGGCGTTAAGTAGAGCTCTCTAAGTCAAGTGGTTGATTGGAGATAACTTTATAGCCAAAACAGCCACTTTACACTACTTTTCGATACTTAACAACAACATACAGGCACACACGAACAAGCGACGCTCTCCTTCTTGTGGCCGGAGATGCGGGGCGTCGGTCCAGCCGGCTATTGTTTACATGCGTCGGACCGACGCCTCACACACCAAGGTCACAGGCTTTCAACCACTGGTACAATGTTGTACCACCCGGGTTCCTCGGGGCAAAACTTAATGGTACACATGTGTACCATCCGAGTTTGAAGGGTTAAAGAGCCTTCTGTGAGTTCTAAAATAACAAATTTAAAGGTTTTCTATGCAAACGCTCGTAGCATACGCAATAAATTTTCAGATTTAGAGGAGCTAGTGTTTACAGAAAATTATGATGTGATTGGCATAACAGAATCTTGGCTCAATACAGAAGATAGAGACTTTTTAGCAGAGTATTCACTTCCCGGGTATGTAATGTTTGAGAAAAGCCGAATAAATCGAAATGGAGGTGGCGTTTTACTTTATATCAAAGAAAGTCTTAACCCTACCCTCTTGTCAAAACCTCAAATTGTGAACGTCGATTCATCTTTTGTGCTAATAAAGAATAATAAAGGTACAAAAATAATCTATCTATCTATCTATCTATTGCCTGACGCCGTGATCCCCGAAGGGGTGGCCACGAACGAACCGCCCCCATGCACCTCTGTCCCCAGTCAGTCGACGCCCCTCCCCCCAACCAGCACCGCCTTCGTTCATGTAGTTCCTCACTCCATCCTTCCACCTCATATTCGGTCTACCTCTCCCCCTCTGTCCCTCCACCTCGCTCTCGTACACCCTCTTAGTCATTCTCTCGCTTTCCATACGTTCCATATGGCCGAACCATCTCAAGTTGTTCCTTTTCACACTTTCCAGCACATCTACCTCCACACCACACCTCCTTCTTACTTCCTCATTAGTCTGTCTATCCCTCCATGTAACTCCGCACGCACTCCTTAAGTAATTCATTTCCACTGCTCTCACTCTTGGTCTGAGTCTCTCAACCAACGTCCATGCTTCGCTTCCGTAAGTCAGTGTCGGGATTACCACACTGTCATGCAAGGACTTCTTCACTTCCATACTGACCACCCTATTTCTTGTTACTGCTTTTAGCGTTCCTACAACCCTCTTCCCCTGTTGTACCCTCTCCCGCACCTCTTCATCCATAGTCCCATCTTTACTCAACACACTGCCCAGATACTTAAAAGAGTTGACGATCTCCATAGCCTGACCGTTCAGCTTCACCTCACACTCTGTGACTTCACCCCTTTCGAAGACCATAACCTTGCTCTTCCCCGTATTTACCTTCAAATTCCGTTTTTCGCACACTGTTCCAAACTCATTTACCAGACCCTGCAACTCCCATTCATTATCACTCATCAGAACTGTATCATCCGCAAACAGCAGTATAGGTAGCTTCCACTCAATTCCCTCCCTTTTCAGCGATACACCAACATCCACTGCTCTTGATAGTATTTCTTTCATAACTCCATCCATATATACAGTAAACAACCACGGGGACATCACACACCCCTGTTTCAAACCAACATTCAGGTCAAAGAACTTGCTCTGCTCACTCTCCACACGTACTGCCGCCTTTGCACCCTCATACATGCTCTTCACTGCTTTCAGCAACTTGCCCTCTACTCCGTATATTCTAAGTACTTTCCACAAACCTTCTCTATCCACTCTGTCATAGGCCTTCTCCAAGTCCATAAAGGCAACATACACCTTTTGTTTCTTCTCCAGATACTTCTCCACAACACAATTCAGGGTAAAAATCTGATCTACACATCCTCTTCCCTTCCTAAAACCTCCCTGCTCGTCGCCTATCCATTTCTCCGTTCTCACTCTCACTCTCTCAATCACTACCCTACTGTATACCTTCCCTACTACGCTTAGAAGACATATTCCTCGGTGGTTACCACACACTCCTCTTTCCCCTTTGCCCTTATATAGGGGGACTATTATGCCAGTCTTCCAGTCATCGGGTGCACTCCCCTTCTCCCATGCTAGTTTGCACATTTTCCATACCCATTCTATCACTATCTCACCACCATACCTCAACATTTCCCCACACACTCCATCTGTTCCTGGTGCTTTCCCCAACTTCACTCTTTTCATGGCTTCCCACACTTCTGACCTCCTGATCCCCACCTCCTCCTCCACTACTTCTCTTCTTCTCCCTCCCATACCATATCCAGCTATGTTTGCTGGCTCTTCATTCCTTTCATTTAGCAACTCACTGAAGTACTCCCTCCATCTTTCGACTCTCTCTTGCTTCTCGGCTAGCATTATCCCATTCTTATCTTTCACACCCTTACTGTTTCCCTTGCTACCTTCCCTAACTTTCTTGACTTCTTTCCAGAACAGTTTCTTACTCTCCCTCCATTTTACACTCAGATTCCTTCCAAATTCCTCATCTACTCTTCTCTTACTTTCCTTCACTACTCTCTTCACCACCCTCTTACTCTCCACGTACCTCGCTCGTTTCTGTCTCTCGGAATCTTCATTCCCTCTACTACCCAACCACTCTCTATATGCTTTCTTCTTTTCTTCCACAGCTATTCTTACCTCTTCTGTCCACCATGCTGTACCTTTCACTCCCCTCCCTCTTCTCCTCACTCCACACACCTCCTCACATGCTGCACAGATCTCATCCTTAAACACCTTGCTCATCTCCTCCACTTCCTCCATAACTTCCAGGTCGAACCCACCTAGTCGTCTTTCCACTGCTCTCCTGTACTCCTCCCTGACTTCCTCCTCCTGCAACCTCTCCACCCTCCTCACCATTCCACCCTCCTCTCGCCTCCCTCCCGCTCTCCTCACCCACTTCTTTTGTATCCTAACCTTAGCTACCACTACATAATGATCAGACAGACCCCCTCCAATACCCCTATACACCCTAGCATCCATCACAGATTTCTTCATTCGTTCATCCACACATACATAATCAATCAATGACTTTCGTTCCACCACTGTCTTATCCTTCATCGTCAACATCCGTTTCCACGTGTACCTGTGGATCATTCTGTGTCGGAAGAAGGTGTTGGCTATCCACAGCCTCCTCCCCACACATACGTCCACAAGTGCACTACCATTCCCATTCACCTCTGATGGTACCCCCCACCCTCCCACCACTCCCTCAACTTTCCTATCACCCACCTTACCATTCATATCCCCAATCAGAAATATTCTTTCGTTCTTGTCAAACTTCTCCAGGCACGCCTCCACATTCATCCAGAACTCCTCTTTCTTTCTTTCAAGTATATCCTCTGTCGGGCATACACGCATACAATCACCCACGTTTGTATTCCTACTTTCATTCTCACCCACACAATCCTTGAGCCCACAGACCCATACTCTCTTACACATTCCTTCCATTTGCTACTTACAAACAAACATGCACCTTCCTTCTCTCGCTGTTCCTTCACTCACTCCAGCACACACACCCATTCCACACTCCCACTCTCTCACATCTGAACCTTTCCATTTGGTCTCTGTCATTCCACATACATCCAGCCTGGCATTCACTAACACTTCCAGAACCTCTCTCTCTTTTGTGCCATCATTCATGCCACTAACATTCCACGTAGCCATTCTCAGAATGTCCGAAGGCATGTCCTTAGTCGGTCGTGGTTCGTCAACGTTGGTTCCGTCCGCATCCGAGGCTGTTCGTTCGTTTTTTTTTTGCTTAGATATTTTTTCCGGGTGGGGGTCGCAAGCCCACCGACCCAACCTCTTTAGTCGCCTCTTACGACACGCAGAAGGCACGTGAGGCATATTCTATTCCCTAACCCCCAGGGGGAAAAATATAATATAAAAAAACAAAAATAATACTTGCATTAATATACAGACCTCCAGCTCAATCAGTGCAAACTGACCGAGAAATTTACGAACAAATTGCAGATGTAAGTAACTCACAAGATACCGTAATTTTTGGCGACTTTAATTTACCTGTGACCAAGTGGGGCGATACTCTTACTTCACACTCCGGACATGACTTGTATACGAACTTGCAAGAGAGTTCGCTTTATCAATTTGTTGGAACGCCGACCCGTGGTAATAACGTTCTTGACATTGTACTTGCAACAAAAGAAGAATTAATAGAGAATTTGAATGTTGGTGATGAATTCAGTAACAGCGACCATCGTACGATAACTTTCACTTTAAAGTTTACTAGTAACGAACCAAATAGTAGCATCGAAAAGTCCCTAATTTCAAGAAAGCAAACTTCCATAAACTTAGAGCTATGTTTAAAGAAACTGACTGGAGCTTTTTAATTAACAATAACGACATAAATACATCTTGGAAGTTATTCGAAACCACTTACCTAAAAGCAGTGCAAGACTGCATACCATCGAAAATACGGCGTCCAGGCCATAATAATAAGCACAAGTGGTGGAATAGATATTTCAAACTGCCTGCTTGCTAAAAAATTTGCTAATGATAGATTAAAATCCTCACAAAATGACGAAGAACGGCTGAAATTTGTAGAGCTACGACGCAAAGCCAAAAAGTTAATTAAGCAAAGTAAAAAGACCTTAGAGTTACATATTGCGAATCAAAGTAAAACAAACCCGAAAGAATTCTATAGTTATATCAGAAAGAAAAAAGTAGTTACTTCAACTGTTGGACCGTTAGTCGATGAAAATGGAGAATACACCAAAGACGAAGTACAAATGAGTAATGCCCTCAATACCTTCTTTGCATCAGTTTTTACAATTGAAGACCTCAGTGATATCCCTACACCATCGCCGATTCAGATTGATAATTCAGATGTTCTAAGCAATATCACCGTTACAGAGAGAAGTATTGAATTGTTTAGATAAACTCAAGGTAAATAAAACGCCTGGACCTGATACAATCTCGCCTAGAGTTCTGAAGGAAGCTAAGGATGAGCTCTCCAAACCACTGACATTACTATTCAATAAATCCTTGCAGTCTGGAACTATGCCTGATCAGTGGAAGCTAGCCAACGTAACACCGATATTCAAAAAAGGCAGCAAATCCCTACCCAGTAACTATCGTCCAATTAGCTTAACCTCAGTTGTATGTAAAATGCTAGAAACGGTCATACGAGACAGACTCGTAAATCACTTAGAGGAAAATAACATACTTAAAGATACTCAACACGGCTTTCGTAAAAAACGTTCCTGTTTAACAAACCTCTTAGACTTCTTCCACGATATCCTCAACCTCTACGATGAGAGTAAAGCTGTAGATATTATATACCTTGATTTTCAAAAGGCCTTTGACAAAGTTCCCCACAAACGTTTACTGCTAAAACTAAAAGCGCATGGAATACAAGACGGTGTGTTGAAATGGATAAAAAATTGGCTCAGCGACAGAAAGCAAAGAGTAGTCATAAACGGTAAGGCATCTAAATGGACCAATGTAAGTAGCGGGGTACCCCAGGGATCGGTACTAGGACCAATTCTCTTTCTAATTTACATCAACGACATAGATGAGGGCCTCACCTGTACAATTTCAAAGTTTGCTGACGATACAAAAATTGCAAATAGCGTACTCTCAAAAGAACAAGTTGACGATATGCAACACAATCTAGATAAATTGTCATGTTGGGCCCAAATTTGGCAAATGAGTTTCAATGCGGATAAATGTAAAGTACTACATATCGGATACCTAAATGAGAAAGCAAACTATTCGATGAATGGCACTCAGCTTAAGAATGTAAACAGAGAAACCGATCTGGGAGTAACAATATCGAGTAACCTAAAACCGAGTCAACAATGTTCAGAAGTTGTTAAGAAGGCAAACAAAATAATTGGCTTGATAGGCAGGTCATTTGAGCATAAATCCAAAGAAGTTATCCTAACCCTTTACAATTCCTTAGTCCGCCCTCTTCTGGAATACTGCGTTCAATCCTGGTGCCCTTATTACCAAAAAGATATAAACAAGCTAGAACGAGTTCAACGTAGAGTTACCAAAATGATACCCAGCCTAAAGAACAAACCATACGAAGAGCGTCTTAGAGAATTAAATTTATTTCCTTTAACCCAGCGCAGATTAAGAGGTGACTTAATTCAAGTGTTCAAAATCATCAAAGGCATCGACAATATGAACTGTAGTAAGTACTTCACTATCGACCAATCTAATTACACGCGGGGAAACGGTTGCAAAATTATTGGTAAATCTTTTAACTCACACGAATCTAAGAATTTCTTCTTCAATCGAGTTGTCAACTTGTGGAATGGGCTTCCCCGAAACGTTATAGACTGCATCACCGTTGATTCATTTAAACTCCACCTAGACAAATATCTCGCTTCAAACCCGGACTGACTGCGTTTGTAAATGAATAACTTTATTTTATCCCCCCCTCAGTTACTAACCCATCTGTCCCCTACTAACTTCCTAATCCTGCCACGGACATTAGTTCCAGGGCAGTAATTCCCTTTCCAATGTTCCCTTACCCACTCTAAACCACTGTTTGGATACTTGATCCTCAGTGTTTTGGAGGACAAGCAACCTAGAAGGGTCACTAGATCTGTTGTTGCTTGATTTCCTTTGTACTCCTTTGTACTTTGTACAGCCAGGGACTGAACAGCCGGAAGGAAGTCAGGGCGGCTGAAGTCTGACCAGAGCGTAGGCCTGCAGAAGGGAGGGGGACCGTAGCAGGGGTAGGTAGGGTGAGGCGCTGAGGGTGAGTCACCGCCAAGAAGCGCGAGAAGAGGGAGTCTTGCATCGACTCCAAGCGCCCGTCGATGCGTGACACAACCCAGCCCTGCATAGCCGACAATCGATCCGAGAGAGGTGACCCCCCCCCAAGATTGGTCAGCCCGCAGGGGCGAGCGTGAGCGAGAGCGAGACCCACGACATGAACCAGCAGCGTCGCGGCCCAAGGAAGGCGAGCGACGACGGTTGTGTCGCCGTTGAGGGACTCGTCCCCGATCACGAACGGCCGAGGGGGAAACAGCACCATCCCCTTTCTTCCAGCGACACGTCAGCTCCTGAGAAAGGGGACCCCGAAACCTCGCGAAACCCCACCGAGGCGAGACAGTAAGTGAAGGTCAGGAAGAGAAGAATGAGGAGGAGCAGGACGACGGGAGTGGGAAGGCTGGCCGGGTGAAAGGAGGCCAGAAGGAGCCGCAGGGGGAAACGGAGCAAGGATCCCCGGGGCTGAGATAACAGGGCGGCCCGACACCGAGGCGGAGGAGGGAGGGACCTCCACCGTGGGACGAGACCGTGAAGGAAGAATAGGCACTGAAGCAGGTGAAGTAGGAGAAGCAACGACATCCAGGCGGACCCTCCTGGACAGTGTAGGAGGAGGGAGCAGAGGGCCAGCTACAGCATGAACAACCGCGCGCGGAGAGGACAACGTAAGAGGAAGTCGTCTGGGCTGGGGAAGCGGGCGGAAGGGAGTAGAGCCCCTATCCGTAGAGGCCAGGGGAGGGCGCACAGGGGCAGAGCCGCTAACCCCGGCCTCAGGGCGAGAACCATGATGAGGGCGATGGGCGTCGTCAAGGCGATCAGGAGGACGACGAGGGGCAGTAGAGGACGGACGACGAGGCGAGCGTGGACGGAGCTGGGGAAACCCCCGACGATGGGACGACCGGCTGCGGGACCCAGGGGAGAGGGCCAGGTGAACGGCCTTCAGTCGGGTCAGGGATACCCAGGGCGACGCGGATCCGGTCGGCAACAAAGGCCCACAGTCCTAATGTGGCGGGAGACCATCGTCCACACCGACGAAAGGGAAGCAGAGGCCACAGCCGCCGCCGAGGAAATGGTGCAGCACATCCACCAGGGCCAGACACGTGCCACACAGAGCAGGGAGGTAGGCCGTGGAGGACACACAGAGCGAGTGGCGCAAGCAGGACTGGTGGCTCTCCAAGCACGGGGAGCGACAACCAAGGCGAAAGCAAGGCAGCCTACCTGCACTAGAAGAACACACACCATAATCAGCACGTCGAAGGAGTAAGTGGAGAGAATGTCCAAGAAGAACCAGGGAAGGAGCATGGGGAAACAGGAACACACATGCAAACAGGTATCCGTACTCACCCTAAACTGGGAGCACAGAGGTAGGTGAGGAGGGCGGCCGAGGCGGAAGAGCACTAGCAGAACCTGCAAAGATGGAGAAAGTGTTAACCACCACTCAACATCTTACATGCAGGGCCTATAACACCAGAAAAGTGCATACACCAATATAGTATCAGGCAACAAGATGACATAAAAAAAGTCAATAGTGAAAGCCAACTATTACCGCAAATTTGCGGGCTAATGGAGGCATAACCGTACCGACACCACCCTCCCGCAATTTTGCGGGACCCCCCAACGATCTCCGCAAATTTGCGGGGAGCCGAAACATCCCAGAGGACCGAATCGAGCTCCCGCAAATTTGCGGGACCGGCCGAGATGGTCCGGCGCCGAGAGGAGCGTCTAGGGAATACCAAAAAAGGCCACAAAAAATGCGTCATCTCCTTATGAACTCCAAGCAATGATGGCCATCAAGCTGAGCAGTGTCTTCCTTGAATTTATCCTGACTCAACCGGTAAAGGGAGAGGCAAGGAAGACACACCAGGGGAGAGGAGGCACAACCCCCAGGAACCACCCAACCCACAGAGATAGAGCAAAGCCCATGAGAAGTGGCAGGGAGGGTGGTTTCGCACAAAGAGGGGCCCCCGTGGGGTACCCCTGGATTGGGCAAAAGACTATGAAAGGATGGAGGTGAAACAGGAAGAAAACAAAAACCAGTAAATGAAACTGGTGAGAAAAAGGGTGGCCTAGCCGTGAGCAGAGAATGTGTCAGGGGCGAAAAACCCTGTGGTGTGAAGGTACCCCTGGAGTATCACGAACCACCTGTCGCCCAGGCCCTTGAGACACAGTGAAGGACTCGAAAGGGGGGACTCGGGAATAACGCTAATAATGCGGCCGACACAAACTCTACAAACAGCACCGCCACCAACGAAATCTCAGATTGTTTACCAACGGTACACCTAGGCTATGAAAAAAATGAAAACTCATAGGGGCATAGCAATTCCTGAATGAGAAAACGAGCTAGGCTAAATTAAGCTAAAAGCTAAACTATGCCCAGACTAACAGGAAAAAAGAATATGAAAAGAGAAAGAATGAAAAACATATACGAGGAACGCCAGGCGCCCCTGTACCTTCGGTAGGCTATTTCCACACGCGTCTCCATTATACACACTTAGGAGCCCATTTACGTGTGCCCTAGATCACGTAACATCTGTCTAACAAAAAAGAAGGCCAGATAAGCCGAAACGAACCTAAACAGGGTGAATTAAAGGAGCACAACAAAAGCGACTTCATTCAATGGAGCGCGTGAAAAAATTATGACAAGAGAGGGTCGCTCATGTGCACGTTCGACAGGGATCTGCACATGACGGAACACGGGATGGGCCTTAAGCGGTAACTAAGGTAAACCCCTTTTTCTTCTCTTCTATGCTTTTTTCACCTTCGGTGGTAGTTTTGGTTAATGTACAACGTCTCCTAGAGCAAGATAAGGAGTAGACTAGACGTTTTCTTTTTAACCGCGGTTGGAATGACGACATAGCAGTCAAAATAGACAAGCGCGGTTGGAATGACGACATAGCAGTCAAAATAGACAAGTCGTCATTGCAATTAGGTTAATAGCCTTGACGTTGGATTTGCCAAGACTACTAACAAATAGATTATTTTAAGTATCGATTTGTTTAAGTCCCCGGTGATCAGGACACCCACCCTACCCCAGCTCTTGAGCAAGGAGTGTATGGTGGTGAAAACAATAATTTTGAAAGCATATATAATTTTAGTCTTAAATATACAGTACCATGACTTATATTTTCAGAGGAAATTACATTGCCTTCATAAATCAATACTGAATTAGTCTTCAAACATATACCAAATAATGCACATTCTAAAACATAATTCCATTAAAGATTTCATTACTGTATTATGCAGTTGTAGAAAAATATGCATAACTTCTATATCCAGTAAGATAACTTTGAGTAGACATAATAGAAAAATTACATTTTTAAATATTGCAAAATTTCTAGTATACTTCTATTTTATTTTTATTTTTTTAGGAAAATTGCGATTGGGCCTGAGTATATAGATAGAATTTTTCCTGCTGTCTCAAGTTAGCCAACCCCACCTATGGGGTATGTGCTGGAGTATATACAAATTCCCAAATTAATTACTTTAAATGCAAAGTATTTTGACAAACACTAAGATTTAATTAAATTTTAATTTCTATTTGGGCTCTTGTCTCAAGTCTGCCAACCCCAGCTATGGGGTATGTGCCTGAGTATATACATAAATACCCAATTTCATTACTTTAAATTTTCAGTCTTAGGACAAATGCTCAAATATTCCAAAAATTATATTTAAATGTTAAACTCCCTGTGCGGGCTCAGTCTCAAGTCGGCAAACCCAAACTATGGGGTATATACCAGAGTATAGATTTAATTACTTTAATTTCCAAGTCTATTTTGCAAGCAATATTTTGTTATGAATTTCTTTCTATTGAAGTCTCAAGTTGTCAATATTAAAACTCAATCAGAATAATTATGAATCATCTACAACTGCATCTCAAAAAGTAAACTTTAATCATCTATACAAACAGAACTTGCACCTTAAACTTTCAGTATACAATTACTTCCTTTATTCTGGCTAATAGATTATTTATTCAGCTTAGGTAGGGCCTGTGAGAGTCAGAAGGTTGATCTAGTCATTGCCCTTTACACTCTCAAAGGTCCCTCTTAAACTGCTCAAATTTGTCAAAAAGCCAGAATATGGAAAAATATATTGCATTCCAAAAGGATTAATACACCATGGGTTAGTGACATTTTTAGCTCCATGTTAAACAGACAAATAAATACATAAATCATAAATATAACAAATAAGCCCTTTACAAATGTAGTAATAATTGTATAAAACTATGTATGAACTAAACCTGTACCAATCCTACTAATCATTCAATAAAACTATGAACTCACTAAAAGCCTATTAATTATACCTAATTTACTAGTAATTCTATAAAACTATGAACTAAAACCCTATTGATTATACCTATAACTAAAATCTAACTTTCATACTGTACTATAGACCAAGGCATCACTATCCCCATCAGTCTTCCCTAGTACCATAAAAGATAATCCTTATTACCATATATAGGTACAGTACTGTATTAATAACTACTCTTCTCATAAGCTATAACCAAGTTTGAGCCATAAGCAAAAATAACACAAATGTAACCTTCCAATTACAAGTATTTTAAGGATATACAGTAAACTTCCGTTAATCCGAAGGGCAGCGGACCGGCCCTCGTTCGGATTAGTGGATTTTTCGGATTATCGGACTTTACCCCTATGAACCTGTGTATTAATGGCCTGACGAAAACATTGAGGCATTAGGCCACCCAAATGACACACACACATATCATATGTTCATGAAATAACTTCAAAAGTTTACCATTGTCATTGTAGCCTATTACCTACTTCAAAACATTCAGATTAATGGTCAAAGGAATCTGCTGATATAAACGTAAACACCACATGTCCGCATCGTCTACTAGCGAGTTTGTCTTGCTCTTGAAGATCAGATCAGATGTGGTTCGGGAAGTAATGCCTTAACAACGGCACTTCCCTGAGAGGTTCTTGTAATTTTCCTTTTGTGACGTGATCTGTTATATTATATTTTATTGAAAGCACCCTTGTCTTGTTGTCTTGAAAGAACCCTTGGGACGCTCCGATCACTGAACTATAAATAGTAGCATATCGAAACGTCCAAAGGTGCGTTTTCAAGCTCAAGACTGAATGCGCTTGCAGAAAATGCGGTGCAAGCCAGTAGCGCATCGGAGCGTCCCAAGGATGCGTTCAAGAGCAACACAAACTCTCTAGCAGACGATGTGGTGTTTACGTTTATATCAGTAGCTTCCTTTGACCATTAATCTGAATGTTTTGAAGTAGGTAATAGGCTACAATGACAATGGTAAACTTTTAAAGTGAATTCATGAACATATGATATGTGTGTGCTCCATTATGTGTCATTTGAGTGGACTAATGCCTCAAAAAGGAGACATTGGGACTTCTTGAAATTCGGACCATCGGGTGAATTCGGATTTGGCCTCAAATTGAAAAATTCGGACTATTGGGAGATTCGAATCATCGGTCGTCGGATTAACACCTTACGAGCGGCCTATGCGGTTTATTTATGTGTACCGCACAGCGGGGTGTTTTTAGCCAAAATAGGGCTGTTTACGTGATCATTTTCATGCCTAAATAAGACCCAGAACGTAAAACAAGTACCTATCCCTGAAAGGGCATAAACAGAGCTTTCGAATGACACCATAACGATCCTTGTATGATGGATAGTTTTCTTGCAATAACCGTGCAACGCGAGTGCAAAAAGCAGGTAATTCGGTACTTTCAGTACATAATTGAGTATGTAGCGAGTGAGAGAGGGAGGAGGGAGCTGAGATTTGTGTCAGTAGGTTCGCCGCGGTGGTCTGGAGCAGTCATACGCTCGCTAGTCTCCTGCCACCACTTGTCTCTCTCTCTCAGCCACATTACGTGCTGAAATTGCCACTCGAGTTATGTCGAGCGCCGCCACATAGTCCAGCTTTATTTAACTCGACTTATGTTGCTCGCCGCTAAATAAGGGTTAAAGGACTTTTACTGTATACCGTAACATTTATAACTATTTTTCAATATTCACCCCTAAATACAGCTATATATCCCATATATATATTCCCAATTATTGTTTACGGAAATCTACAATAATCTGCCCACAAATTTACTTTAAGATAACTGGTACTGTACTAGAGTAATAAAGCTAATATTTCTAGCATTTGGGAAGAGTCAGTCAGGGTATCTTATTTTATAGGCAAATTCCTCAGAGCATCAAAGTAACATTTTCAGCCCCAATTATATAGATTACACTATTCTTAGACTTCACTAGACTTAATATAAATGACCAACAGTTACTTTCTTCGGGCTAACATTTGTTAAAGAATTCTTAGCCTTCCAGCCTATTAAACTACTTTTCAAAATGTATAGAGACCATTAATCCACTTTACTCAGCTTAGGAAGGATCTAAAGTTATAAATGGACAATTAAGGTTTGCTTCCATTCCTGTAGTATTTTTTAATTATTTCAGGTAATTTACGCTTTACACTATTAGGTAAATCTTTTACTTATACATTTAATTTATAATTTACAAGTTCTATACCAACACTTCACTTAGGGATACTGCATTTGCAACTATAATATATAGTATTGTATATTCTTGAAGAAAGTACCGGATCAAATCAACAAATTTACTGCAAACTTATTTCAGTGTAACACAATGTACAATGTACACAAGTGTACACAATGTAACGTAAATTATAAAGTTGAAAATTTTCTTGATATAAATATAGAGATTGTTAATGAACAGTGCATACTTAAAGTATATCACAAAGTTGATGATTTTAATTTTAACGTAATAAACTTTCCTTTCCCTAGTAGTAATATCGATAGTAAAATCACTTATAATTGTTTTTATTCCCAATTAATAAGATTTTGTAAAATCTGCACTAAAGTAGATGACTTTTGGGCTAGAGCTAGGTTACTATACAGACTCTTAGTGGACAGAGGTTTTGAGGCAAGTAAATTGTTCCATAAATTTAATCTTTTTAGGGTCAATTATTGTGACTGTATTCTAAAATTTGACATCAATAATTTTAATCAAGCATTTTTAACTTGAAGTTTCTTGTATAACCTCTGCTTACTTTTTGTCTGTATTTATTGTTTATCTTTTTCTTTTTCTATTATTATTATTATTATTAATATTGATGATTTTTTAAATTTATTGTTCTTGTTAAAAGAGTACTCTTTGTTTAAATCTGTTGTTACTTCATATTTTGCAATTATTTCTCTTTATATTATATGTATTCATTGTCGATAGTATCAATTGCTTACTTTTGCGATTTTCTTAGTTTATTTGTGCTATAAATGTAGGTTATTTGTAGGGTAGTTATTGATAGGGGTCACTTGAGGCATGCTATGCTTACAGGTACCTACCCGATAGCACTATCGTTAGTGAGTGCTGTACTGTATTTTATATATTATTTTGTAATAGTATAGATATCTTATCAATATTTGTATTTTTTACTATTGTTAATGTCTTGTCATGTTGCAAATTTGATTTTAAATAATATTTTGACATTTAACATGTAGTTTCTTTATTCATGCAGAGTTTAGTAAAATTTGCCAGAACGTCCCGGACTTCCCAAACTTGACTACTTCCTTTAACGTGACGATAGTACGTTGTTATATGTGCGATTGGTTTGCTTGGGAAACAGATTAACTTGCTCATGTAGTGATGTACACCCTATGTGGTGGATTGTGTTCTTTTATTTAATAATTTTCATTTTAGTAAACGTTGTTTCCACATAGCGATTTTGATAATTTAATTTGACTTTATATTGTCCTTGTCCCAATTTTGGTTTGTTTAGTTTGCAAGTTTTAAATTTTAATTTGCCATTAGTCTCACAAACTAGAATGGAGTTTCACTTACACCACAATTATTTGCTCTTGCTTTATACTATTTCATTTCAAACTTTATTGCTAATTGCTATTTTGACAAGTACTTGGACTTTATATAGTCATTTGTATTTTGGTTGCTTTTGCAACTTTTACATTCAAATTTCTAACTAAGCTGCCAGACTAACTAATTTAAAAACCATTAAAGATTACAGTTTAACTGACTACAGTATATAGAACCAATCATTAGCAGATCTTTTACCAAACTTATTCCTAGCATATTTTACTATTTATAACTAGTCACTACTACAATTAGGTACTTCGATTTTCAGCCTAACCTATCCATTGAACAATACAGCATATCAAAATGTATAAAGGGCTTATATGGTATAGATACTAGTCACATTTCATATTTTTCTTTATTTACCAATGGAGCAAATATTTAAAAGACTTACAATAGTGCATTAAAATCAGTGTAGGTAAAATAAATTAGGTTAAAGCTTTGATACTGCAGATAAATTCCTTTCCTTAACTTAGGGAGTTAACGAAAGCAACTCTAATCAGTAACCAAAGCTCTCCCATTCACTTTTACCTTGCCAAGTTCGGTTTGTATAAATTTACTCCGTTAGCAATGTTTACAGAACCCTTACAAACTTAAAATATTTCCAAAACACCAGGATGGAAATTCTTTAAAGTTTATAAACACCTTCAGGATTAGGAAGAGTTTCGTTTATTCTATGCTTTTATTCAGCTTAGGAAGGGTCTATGGATTCATATTTTTTCACCAACCAACTTTACTTCTAAACTCAATGAAAACAAATACGTGTGGCACTCCAAGGACTCGAACCAAGGATACTACTAAACTCAATTGAATGAAAACAAATACTGTACATGTGACACTCCAAGGACTGTAACCAAGGATACATAGAAATTCTGCGCATTTATGCATTACGCTATCAAGACTTTAAAAATTATGCACAAGCCTGTGATATATTGGGCAGATTTGAGTTGCCCAAGACTCCAAGGCCTTCCTAAACCGCAGAAATTATTTAACGATCGAATAAACTTTATGCGCATCTTAATCCCAAGGGTGAAAGACTCTCCAAACATTGCTTCCGAAGGAATATAAATGATACCAGTGGAACAATCAATACCCCGAAGCTAAGCCTACATAAACAAACTCTCGCTCTCTCCGTTCATCCATATATCCCGGGCACCACAGGGGCAGGACCTGACGTTCGGAATCATTACTTGTTGACAACCTTGTTGCGTGCTAGCAGGAGACAGGTTCATGACCTTACTAGTTTTCAGGCTGCAGTCTTGGGCCCGGAATATACTCAAAAAACAAATAAAATAAAAGTTCTACAGCTAAAAACATTTAATTTAAAGTTACCCTTCCTAGCATAATCCCACCCCCACCCCCCAAGAATATACTAAAAAAACAATTAAAATAAAAGTAATAAATCTAATAAATAACACCCCATTTAAATAAAGGTTATAAATCTAATAAGTAACCCCATTCTTAACATCAATTACAAACTCACATTTACTTTAATAAACTGATGAAAGCATATGGTCCTCCCGGGATTCGAACCCGGGACACCAAACCCATAACATAAGCCTTTACACCACCAACTTTACTTTTCAATGAAATCATCAAATACAAGTGGCACTCCAAGGACTCTAACCTAGGATACCCTCACAAAATTTTACTTTAATTTTTAAGTTAATTCCCCCCCTCCCCATATCCCCCGCGCCCCGAGAGATATGCTCCGCGGTTCCAATATCAATTTGTGAACTAACTTACTGCATTCAATCCCTATTTCAGGGTAGCAGTACTGTACAAGGGGCAGATCCCTTCTGGCACTCCTCCATTCACATTCTGGGTTAGTAGATAGGTTAAGAGATTTAATATTTGGCAATATTTGGATATTATCTAATAACTTTAATTTTACCTTCATCACAGCTACCCTTACAGTTTTATTAAGCTTAGGAAAGATCAGTACGAATCAAATACTCTTTGATGCCATAGACCGTTCATAAACTGAATAACATTGAAGGAAAACTACAATAAAGCAGGAACTAGTCTGGATTTAAATTTTGTGAACACTTCTATAAATCTGTGATAACCGTTTACCGAAATCCCTGATCAGGGCACCCACCCTAGCCCAGCTATTCAGCAGGGAGTGTATGGTGGTAAAAACTGCATAAAGTTAAATACTAATCAAACTGTTAAAAAGATGGTTAAACATTATGACATTTGCCCATTTTGTTTGGCAATTTTCAGATTATTCATACAATTTAGGAGAAACCGGCCTCTGGCCGAGCCATTTTTCTACCGAAAAATGCACAAATTTATTTTTAAATAGTCTGAGGTAAAAGCAAAATTATAAATTCATATTTTTTCATCAACCAACTTTACTTCTAAACTCAATGAAATCAGCAAATACATGAGTCACTCCAAGGATTCGAACCTTGGATACTCACAAAAATTCCGTGCAGTTATGCATTATGCTATCAAGAAAATTAACATTAAAGCTCATTGTTTAAGCATTACGCTATCAAATCATGCCAAAATATTACAATCCTTCGTAACCGTACCTATTCCATAACTATCACACCGTTAATAAAGTATCCTAACAAGTTCCGAACTGGTTCTCATTTTTTAAAGTTTACCCTGTAAGCATATCATTTGGCTACATTCATGTTTATAGAGGATATATCACGTTAGGCTGGATTTGGAGATTGTAATGAAAATGGGGAGGGAGGGGGAGGATTCAGGGCACCATGGGACAGACCTTTATAGTCCGGTACAGTACTAGAAGCGGATACTTTTTCCAACATGTACTGGTGATAAAGTTGCCGTCAGTCATGGGCACAGATTATAATATAAATAGGGAAATTTTTCTATCGAAAAATGTACAAGGGGTTCTTTGTTTCAAGCTTTATTGAGGTCTACAGAGCAAACTAAGCAAACTTAAGATTTTTGGGGATTTCATTAAGCAAAAGGGATTAAATTTTACTTTTTAAAGCGCTTCAGTATACCCACACAAAACTGTCTACCATCAGTTTAAGCATTTGAAGGGCGAAAACTATTTCACCTTTTGAGTAACAGGTCCTTCTTAAACTGATTATTGAATACATAAAAGTTTAAAGACAGTTTTGTCCACACAGATTGCGGTTACAGTTTCTAGTCTTAAATGGCAGCCCCATCAAGGGCTACCTCGGTTATCAAGTAATTTTTGAGATCGGGCCAAAGTACCTGATCAAGTCATTCTAGGTAAACGGTAAAGGTGCGGTCATACTGAAGTTACAAAAATAGATTCTTTGCTGTATGGAGTTTCATTGCAGGTACGCTTAAATTCTTTGACAAGGACATTTTATTTTAAATTTAAACCCAGATTAATTTACACTTTATAAATAAATTAACTTTGAACTTCAACTTGCTAATGCAATAGCAAAGTATTAAAATTATGTATATTTTTATCAAACTTCAATGCAATATTAAATTATTTAAATGGTGTATGAGGCATACACCATTTAAATAATTTAATATTGCATTGAAGTTTGATAAGTTTGATATTTCGGCAGAACTTATTACTTTAAAACTATTTGCTAATGTAATAGCAAAGCATGTATTTATATTTAAAACCAACATATTAAACTTTAGCAAATTTCAAAACTACTTTATTCGATTAGGATTATTTTCTTTATGGTGATGGGAAAGGGATACTATATACAGTACAGATCATTTTCTGTTTTAAAAGGGAGGGGTGAGGGTAATTTTTAACCAGCATATGCAAGACACTCCAACAGTTCGAACGAAAGAAATTTATCGCAAAAGACTATCATTTATATAAAAAAAAAATCCAGCATAACATTGACATATCCTATCTAATTTTCCAACCTTATTTACAGAAGTGGTGTGCAGTGGTGAGGCGAAGATGTTAAGTTGATTCCTTGTTGAATTGGAGATTTCTTGTTACTTGAAGGATTTATAGAAGATCTGTTGATATGAAGATCTTTGCCGATATGAAGATCTTTCTCGATATTTAAGCGAAGTCTAGCTCTGTAGAAGAAGAAAAAATAGATTAGTTATACAGAAATCATGCCATTTTCTATCCTAGCCTTTTATACACTACATTCTTTGAAAAACTGACTTTTTCTATACTTCATGGAATAATCGCAATGTATTAGGTCTGCATTCTAATTACTGTACTGGTAATAATCGCAATGTATTAGGTCTCTGCATTATCTAATTACTGTACTGGTAATATAAAGCAAGTCTTTTTAATGGGTAGATGTCATTTGCAAGCTGAATAAAAGTCTAATAGTTGCCAGCATATAATTTAATTAACCCCTTCTGTACCGGCAAAGTCTAATATTTGTTCTAGCTATATTTTGACTATTGTGCAGTAAATATATTAGTTATACAGATCTCTTGCCATTTTCTATCCTAGCCTAGCCTTTTAACCCTTCCAGCCTGGGTGTCCTTTTAAAATGACACCGCGAAAGAAGGGCCGGAGCCCGGGTGTCCTTTCAACAGATAGTAAGCTTTCAAGCCTATTCAGCTTGGTCTGAACGCTGTGCGTCCGACGCATGTAAACAAAGCCGATCGTTGTGTCACCGCACCTCCGAAAACAAGGAGACATCGGATCAATGTTATTGTTGTGACGTAAGACTAAATTAGTGTCTGAAAAGCTCAGATATTGTCAACATCGCGGAAAAATTTGCTCCACTGAAATAGTCATCACAACTGAACCAGTTGACATACAGAGCTCTACTCAATGCCAGTCTACAGATTGAAAACCGCACTACGTTTATAGATGCATGGGAAATTTCTATCAGTTAAAATAAACAAAAATACGGTAGCCTAGGCCTAGAAGTTTTTCGGCCAGATCGCCCGGATACGACCTCCGTCCTTTGGAAAGGCAGCCCGGGTCACGAGGGTTAAACTGTTGGTGGTGTAATGGTTTAGATGCTAATGTTCTGGGTGTGGTGTCCCGAGTTCAAATCCCGGGAGGACCATAGGCTTTTGTTTGAGTTTGTAATTTATGATTAATGTAAAGAACGGAGTGTTACTTATACGCTACATCATTTAGAAAAACTATAGTGTTGGTTATAATTAGGCCAATATTCTTTACCACTAACTTATAGAACTCAAACGGTGTCGAACTCAAACAGTGTCGAACTAAAGGTGAATTCATATTTTTTAGGTTTATTGTTTATGTATAGCTAATATTATAGTTTATACTTAACCCATTCTGTACCAGCAAAGTTCTAAATTTTATTCTAGCTATATTTACAAAAAATAAAAATAAAAGAAAAGTGGGGATTGAGCCGGAGTATATAGATCGATATAGATATTTACATAAACAAATTGAAGGTTGGGAGAGTTTTGGTAGCTAGGGGGGTTAAAAGAGATAAGTCTTGCTTTTTAAATGGTTAGAAGTCTTTCATAAGCTGAATAAAATAGTGTAATAGTTGCCAGCACATAATGAAAAGGATATCACCAGTACATAATGGGTTAAAATACCAAAATAACAAATACTAACTGAAGATTAGTCTTCTAGAATTCTTCCTCAGCGTCAGTCACCGGATTCCTTTGGCCCTTTATTCTTATTTCCGCCGCCTTGGATGCGAGGCGAAGGTGGATTCAAATCTGTCTACACCATGCCCAACAAGTCTTCCATCTATCCATCAACACAAGGCCCACATCTGTCAATCACCACCAGGCCAACATCCGTCTCTCGGCAGTCCACATCATACCTGATAGAGCAAAAGATTTACAATTTAGAGGGATATTTGAAAAAATATAAATAAAATATATGGGGAATATGCCCAAGTATAGATACTTATTTAGATAAAGTTGATCCTAGTCAGTGAGAATTACTAGTCTTGTTAATTCAAGGCAGTTGGAAGGATACAAAAGTTTTAATGTCAAAGCAAAGTACCGGTTCTCGATTATTGCACCATTAGCTATATGTAGAACATTTTGATAAGCTTAGGAAGGATATATGGTAGCCAAGAGATCTTTCCCTTTAATGGGTAGAAGTCCTTTGTAAGCTTAATAAAACTGCCACCATACAATTAACCCTCTCCGACATAAGACGCGATTTTGAGCCGATTAGGGATACTTTAAAGCCTTTGTTACCATCAGGGGTATTTAGAAACCTTTAGTTTAGTTACTTCAACCTCTGCAGCTGTCTTTGAGTTAGCTGTGGCCAGAAAATTAATTTTGGAGAGGTAATTATAAGAGAACTCAATTTCTTATTGCTAATCTGGCAACCTCTGCATCATAGGAGTCTGAAGGGGTTAAAAGAAAGTCACCAGTACTGAATGGGTTAAAATATATAGCCACGCAATACTAATCTATTATTGGTCTTCTAGAAGTCTTCATGGCCACCACAGGGCCACTTATTATCTCCGTCTGTCCATACCATACCCAACAAGTCTTCCATCCATCTGTCCAACACATCCTTCGTCCATACCATGCCCAACATCCAAAAGGGCCAACACCATCAGGGCCAACACATCCTTCGTCCATACCATGCCCAACATCCATCAGGACCAACACCATCAGGGCCAACATCCATCAGGGCCAACAACATCAGGGCAAACATCCATCAGGGCCAACACATCCATCTGTCCACACCAGGCCAAACATAGTCCTTCGTCCAATACCATGCCCAAGTACTCCATCCACACCAGGCCCAAAACTTCTATCCATCCAACACCATGTCACTTCCGTCCATAACCACCAGGCCCAAGTCAGTCTACAAGTCTCCCTCGGCAGTCCACATCACACCTGATCGAACAGAAGATTTACAACAATTTAGAGATATTTTAAGTATAGGCTTTGATTCCTTAACCTAAGAAGTGCGCATGGGGGTAATTAGACACCTCTGCCTGTGCGGACGTATTTGAGCTGTTTCCATCACTAACATATTCATTTTACCATATATAGCATTAATACTTATCCATACGCGCCTATTATGGGTTGATTATAAAGGTATTAACCTGAAACAACAATAAAACGAGTGAAAACAGCGTTTGGATGGTCAAAATCGGAGATACAGGCCGCGAGTTATATAATGTATGGGTGAGGCAACCTGCTTTCCCGCCAATTTCCCCCAAGGCCACTGAGACACAGTCGATCGATACTCTCTCTCTCTCTCTTGCACTCGCTTGCTAACAGTGATGTCAATGCCCTGCTTGCAACTCGCTAATGTTAGCACAAAAATATACCTCAGAATAAGGGAATAACAGGGAAAATAGGTGATAACTGAAGGAGGGGAGGTAGAGGAGTGATATTTTGCATGGCCCAGGGGCAATTTTTTTTTTTTTCGATGTTTAAAGTTTATTTTTTTTTTCTCTGACTCTTAAGAGTCTTCCCGCAGTCCGCCGGGGGAACTCTTAAGAGTCTTCCCGCAGTTCCCGGGTTAATAAAGTTTATCCTAGTCTGTGATAATTACTATTCTTTTCTTAAATTTCTATTGCTTTATTTGTCGGGAATTTAGATAGAGGTTAAATTGTATAACACTGGTACATGAAATATCCCAACAAATAGTTATAATATAATTACCAACGACGTAGTCGATGGGTGTAATCCAGTCCCCCACACACGGCTAATTCAATTGCATGACGTGTAGGAACGTTCACATAATACAATATCGATACAATGAACTTAGCTTAGAGGACTGGTGATGTAGGACTGTTGTTAATATTGTTATAGATTAATATTTGTAGCACATGGTGAACTGTGGGTTGAGTCAGAGCCGGGGGGGGGGGGGAGATGTTGGCTGTATGGTGTTGATTGAGAGACTAAAGGGTCGGCGTCCGATCGCTTCGCGAAATTACATATGGCTGCCGGCTCATAATAATTATAACCCATAACTTGGTTTCATGATACATCTAGAGCTGATGTAGATATTTATACATTACAGTTAATATTTAACCTATACTTAAGAATAAACTACAATACAAAAAGAACCAGCCGAAATCGTACATGCGATACGATACCGCCAAATTCAAAAGTCCTATTGGACCTAAAACTGTCGGGATCATTACCCTATTCCCGACATATTGCCCGCCACCAAAAATGATATACAGGAGCTATATACAGAGAACAAAAAAAGGACATCGAAGTCAAAGATCACCTTGTTTGATCTTTGATCTCCAAAGATCCACGGAACTCATAGCCGCCCTCCTTTTGGAACGAGCGCCACCTGAAGCCTGAGGAGGATCATCCTTCTCATCATCAGCTGCCCCACCTTGAGGAGCACTGTCACCAGCACTCTGCCGCGGAGGGGTATCAGTAGAGACACCAGGATCATCCGGCAGTTCTACATCCTGCTCCAAGGGATATAACCTTACGACTGGGCGAGTAGTAACCCCAGTCGAAGTTCGTATTCTAGCAACCCTTATAAGACCATCAATGCCCTGGAACAAATCGATAATCCTCCTAAGCTTCCAAAATAACCTAGGACGCTCATCATGAATCAGGACGATATCCCCGATAAGAGGCCATCGTTGATTCGTCCCTTTGATCTTATGAGAGTGAGGCTCGCGAAGAGACAGCAAATATTCTTGGGTCCACCGTTTCTATAGATCGTCGGACACCTTGTTTACACACTGGAAGCGACGACGTGTGGCGTCAGCATTGCCGAACGTAGGGTCATGCAGATCTTCGTCATTTACTGACGATCTAGGAAAGGTATTAAGGGTTCGTCCACGTGTTAGCATAGAAGGCGAAATGGGTAATAGGTAATCAACATCTGCCGAGGTATAGGTCAAGGGCCTGTCGTTGACTGACATCTCAATTTCTATTAAGATGGTTAGCAACTCGCATCTGGTCACCAGTGGCCTTCCTAATACCTTTTTCATGGCAGATTTGACGATACCGATAGTTCTCTCCCAAATCGCCCCAAACCATGGTGCACGTGCTGGTATAAATCTCCACTGACAACCCTTTCCAGTGAGGGTAGCCACAACCTGCGGGTCTTCCATTAAACTCTGGAGATATTTAGAGGCCCCGACAAACCAAGTCGCATTATCGCTCATAATAATTTGAGGGAAACCATTGCGGCCTGCAAAGCGTCTTAGAGTATGCAAAAACCCCTCACTGGATAGGTCGTCAATCAAGTCAATATGAATCGCTCTGGTTACCGCACATGTGAATAGAACGGCATATACCTTTATGATATTACCGGGCGATTCTCTAACTTGAATCGCTCCGGTGTAGTCTACCCCGGTTACCTGAAATGGTTCAGTTCTTTGTACCCTGAACTCAGGTAAGGGAAGTAGATCAACTGGGGAGTAAGGCTTACCCTGTAATCTTTTACAGATAGTACAGCTATTGTGGATCCCTTTAATTGCTTGTCGCATCTTAGGGATCCACCAACGTTGTCGCATATACGCCAGAACATAATTTACGCCAAAATGTAGGCAGGTCCGATGGCATTGGCGAATCAACAGTTTGGTAATCAAATGAGAGGAGCTAAGGAGGACAGGATATTTCGCAGAATCAATAATGTCCGCCTCTTGTATCCTGCCTCTACACTTAATTATGCCTCCTTCCATATATAATCCTAGCTGCCTCATTAAGTTTGAGGGTTTGGCCTTTGACTCCTTGCTCAGGATTTGATGTTCAGTAGGATAAGATTCCCTTTGTACTAAACATATTTGCTTCTGCTGATCTCAATTCATGGAGTCTGATATGCTTCGAATCTTCACTAAGGAAAGACCTGTGAGCCCGACTTCTCATGTTGTTAATGAAACAGTATATCCATGCAAATACCCGTATTAATTGATCATAGAGGCCGTAACGTTCCCACTTTACCAACTTGTTATCCTGATGTGTAGTACTCACATTCGAACTACTTAACACATCATCTTGGGGCCGACTTGAAGGATCAGATATACAGTCCCTGAAATCCTGAGGCCATTCAGTTGGAGATAAAAGCCATGGAGGTCCATGCCACCAAATAGAGGACAACATAAACTGTTGCGCCGAGATCCCCCGGGAAATGTTGTCACTGGGGCTCACATAGCGAAATTTAGCTGTAGGAACTAAGTTATGTATCTCATCAGTGCGATTAGAAACATAAACAGGTAACACTTTCTGGCTGTGTACCCATGAAAGCGCTATTTGACTGTCGCTCCAGACATAGACATTATTAATCTGTAGTATGTCTGCATAAGCATCCAGTGTAAACTTTATTAGACGAGCAGACAGAAGCAAAGCAGTAAGTTCTAATTTAGGAACTGTAATTTTCTTTATAGGGGCTACTTTGGCCTTCGCTATAGCCAGTGTCGCTTCACTACCATTGCATATGTATATGGCAGTACCGTACGCACTATTACTAGCATCAGAAAAGGCATGTAGATCCACCTGTTGACCACTAATAACCTGACGATTAAGTTGGACCTTGCAACATGTGGAAAGGTCCGACCGAATCAACCGCCAAGTATCTTGTAACTTCAGTCGGGAGGGGCGTGTCCCAATCTAGTTTTAGCCGCCACAGTTGCTGTAAAAACATACGAGCACGGATAGTTACAGGCAGCAAAAAACCTAGGGGATCAAACAACCTCGCTGACAAGCTTAAGCAGTTTCGCTTGGTCATAAGCTCACTGCCGCATGGGGTGTGACAGAAGGATATACAATCTGTGGTAGTGTCCCATTTGTGGCCTAAAAACTTCACCTCACTATTCTCAGTAGCTACATCGTCAGAAGCAAATGGACCTTTCAAAAGACCACTATTAGTGGCCCATTCTCTCAAGTATAGATGAGCCTTGGCAAATATATCGCGGATCTCCCAGCATCTTTCGAGCAATAAGTCATCATCGTCTCCAGTGCCTTGAAGATTGTCCACATAGATCCCCTGCTTGATCTCATTCTTGAAGTCAGGATCTAGTCCAGCCTCCTCAAGACCTACCAAGTGCTAGATGGAAATTAGTAGGCAATTTACTCTTGCTATCATTCCAAGGGAGCCTTACCACATACTGACCCCTGCCAGAGTCATACGTTACAGTCTCTTCATATGAGCTTAACGCTAGCTTGGATTCACGATCAAGTTCATGTGGGTCAATTCCAATATTGTCCAAGTCCCATAGCTTATCTATATCAGTACATGTATTATCAGGCACATTTGGCCTAATATATTTATCTATGGGGCTTACTGCTACCTTGAGGACCGTAACCACCTCCACCTGTGTGTCTTGAGAGGAAGTGGCATAGGATCCAGAAATGGCATACCCTTGGATCGTGGGGAGCATTATTAGCTTATCTACCCACCGATATCCAGGGTGAACCAGGTCGTAGTAATAATCAGCTCCGACCAGTAGCATAATACCATTGTTAGCAGAGAGTTGATCATCAGCCAGTTTATAACCCTTGCTTCTGAGATATTTCAAATGTGGTTGAATCTCTGATGCTATATAGAAACTAGGTAGTGTGTCGACCAAAACAGCCTTGATGGAGCATGCCTTTCTTCTACAAACATAGGAAATCTCCACGATATCATAGTCACTGGAATCTATTTCACCAGTGAATCCATGGAGACGCAAATTCTCTTGACCCTTGCTGGTACACTTGAGCTGGGGTAATGATGACCGCAGAACGAATGACCTCTGTGAGCACTGGTCAAGTAAGGTGCGCATCATTATAGTATTATTATTACTCCCCACTACTGGCAGCATCATAGTAGGAAGCAATTGACATTCTCGAGAAGCAATGGACATGGCAGATACTTTATCACCCTCGCTCTTACCTTTCTCATGTGACTCTTGGGGGTTCTCCCCTTTTCTTTGCCGTCGTGCCGATCAGACTGGGTGCAAAGGGAAAACCAATGTTTCCCCTTGCAATACTTACAAGGTTTGATGTAGGAATTGGTGCAAGTACTGTTGAAGTGGTCTCTTGCCAGACAGCTGGTACATAACTTAAGCGATTTAGCCTTGCCAATCTTCTGTGTAGCCTTAGGATACTTAGGACACTGGTACCACAGATGACCGTGGACACTGCACAACTTGCAACCTATTGATATTGGCCTTTTCTGTTTAGGAGAAGTCTGTACCGGGAAAGCTGCAGTAGATGGCGACATCTCCACTTGTCGGTAGTGTCCAGTACTCTCCATATTGAAGACTTCAGTCTGGTACACCTGCACCAACGCTTCCAAGTTTAGTGGAGAGTCGCTTAGTTGTCGTCTTACGATTTCCCTTAGGGGAGAGGGTATCTTATTCAAGATATTAACACTAAATATTTCCTCCTTGGTGATGGCCATTGTCTCCATAAATCGGAGGAGGCTCTCAAAGGAGGCATAGTACTGCTTTAGGTCCATCACATCATAGGATGGAGGATCTAGCGTGAAGAAATTAGTAATTAACGCGGTCTTGATGACTTCCTCTCTCCCGTAAGTTCTCTTCAGCAACTCCACTGCAGACTCGTAGCTTCTAGCTTGTACCCACCGATCAACTTCAATGCCTCCCCTTTCAATTGACCACGGAGATATGTGAACCTTTGGATGGATGTGAGTGTTTTATTATGATGGACGGAACACTCAAAGATATCCCAAAATCCAGTCCAGGTAGCCGAATCTCCGGAAAAGGTAGGCAAAGTAAGCTTCGGCAGGTTAAAACCAGTCGCCTTTGGTGTACCGGTATCCTTAACAGGGGTTGATTCTTGGGTGGAAGATAGTCTGGCTAAGGCTGTATTAACATCCTCAAAGTATTCAAGATCTGCCGACATTTCTTCTTCCACATCGTCAGTAATTGTCAATAAACCATATACCTGCTGAGCATAATTATCGTAAGTGGCTAGCGATTTAGTTACAGTAGCAAATTTACCCTTAATTTGATCAGCCGTGGCACTTAATAAAAATTCATCAAGATCTCTTAAACACCTATTTAAACTTCCCTTCATCCCTCCCTTCAGAATCTTAAGTTTCTTTAAATCTGTCATCGTTAAGTCTATTAGGCTATTAACTCTCTAAACTATAAAGCAACTATTACACAAATTAATTTAAATTAAAAAATGTGGCAATAGCATTGCCACTCCCAATTTGGAAACGGTCATTAGGCTACTAGCTGCAGTAGGAAGAATTAATTGAATAAGAAATTGACAAGTAGCAGAAACAAACTAGGGCTAGTAGAAGGGTAAATGAAAAGAACTGACTAGGCTAGTATTAGGCCTAGCCCAGCTGCCCATCCCACAATCATGAGGTCTGTTGGCTGTCAATTGCTTAGGAATCAACAGAGACCGAATCCCATGACCGTAATTAGGCAACTAGGCTATAAAATGTAATTAAATGAGTCACATGAGAACCCTCCCCACCGGCAAAATTAAGAAAAGAGTCTCATAACGACAAAACACAATGAACACCACAGGCACACCACCAAAGCGAAATGAACAGCTACCACAGACACCTGCAGGCCTAGCCTGCCTAGCCTAGCCTAGCCTATGAGTGCGAAATGGTGCCCGACGAAATTACCCCTACCCCAATCTCCAGCCCAGCTAACCCACCAAAAAACGCCAAGGATCACACGCCCAAAAAAACCTGGAAGCTAGCCCCAAAAAAGAGAGGGACGGCGCCCAAACGGAAAAAAACACGAGGGAAGAAGCCGGGTCTATACTTGAGAAAGGGCAGTCGGCCCAACAACGCGCGAGGCGGCAGCCATTTGTAAGCCCACAAGTGTCAAGGAAGCAAACAAAACTGTACTACGGTAAGGAAGCCGTAGGGCACGAAGGACCATTATTTGTCGGGAATTTAGATAAAGAGGTTAAATTGTATATCACTGGTACATGAAATATCCCAACAAATAGTTATAATATAATTACCAACGACGTAGTCGATGGGTGTAATCCAGTCCCCCACACACGGCTAATTCAATTGCATGACATATAGGAATGTTCACATAATACAATATCGATACAATGAACTTAGCTTAGAGGACTGGTGATGTAGGACTGTTGTTATAGATTAATATTTGTAGCACATGGTGAACTGTGGGTTGAGTCAGAGTCGGGGGGGGGATGTTGGCTGTATGGTGTTGATTGAGAGACTAAAGGGCCGGCGATCGGAATTACATATGGCTGCCGGCTCATAATAATTATAACCCATAACTTGGTTTCATGATACATCTAGAGCTGATGTAGATATTTATACATTACAGTTAATATTTAACCTATACTTAAGAATAAACTACAATACACAAAGAACCAGCCGAAATCGTACAAGCGATACGATACCGCCAAATTCAAATGTCCTATTGGACCTAAAACTGTCGGGATCATTACCCTATTCCCGACAAAAGCGTTATTGCCACATAGCGATTTTGATATGGGTCTCTTGCCTTTATATAGTCTTGTCCTCGTTTTGGTTAGTTTATTTTGAAAGTTTTACACTAAAATTCAAAGGAAAGTACCGGTACTGTATTATTGCAGTACAGTACTAGCTCTATTTAGAACATTTTGTGAAGCTTAGGAAGGATATACGGTAGCTAGGAGGATTAATAGAACTCTTTTAATGGGTTGTTGTTGTTGTTGTTCCCCAAGCTGCCTGGCCGAACAGCCCCAAGGCCCCGAGCAAGGCCAAGGCCATAACAATGGTCTTTTAATGGGTAGAAGTCTTTTGTAAGCTGAATAAAATAGTCTAAAAGTTGCCATCATATATTTGAGGAAATCACTGGTACAGAATGACTTACAATACCAAATTACAAAATACCAACCTTTTATTAGTGCTCAAGAATCCTTGGGTCCCTTATCCTCATCTCAGTCCCTTTGGTTGTGAGGCGAGGGTGGAGGGTTGATTCAAGTCAGTCTATCACCATGCCCGACACGTCCTCAGATTGTCCAACACCATGCCCGACACTTCTTCCGTCCAATACCACCATGCCCGCAACACCAGGCTCACATCCGTCCACACCAGGCACAAGAAGTCTTCAGTCCATATCAGGCCCAATATGTCAAACGTCCAGCTTTCCAACACCAAGCCAAATACTTAGTCCATCAAACTCCACCAGGCCCACATCTGTCAGAGACCACGAGGCAGAGCACATCCGTCCAAAACACCACCAGGCCCACATCTGTCAAGAAGTCCCTCTCGGCAGTCCACACCACACCCGATAAAACCGAAGATTTACACAAATTTAGGGAGATATTGAAAGTAGGCTTTAATTTCTCAATAAAGTTAATCATAGTCAGTGATAATTACTGTACACGTAGTCTTTATTTCTAGGCAATCGGTAGGTTCCGCAAATGTTTATGTCTAAGCAAAGTACCGGATTATTGCACTACTAGCTATATTTATTAGTGGCCCCTCCATCATTGACGAACATGCCTATTACATAAGGCATCCTCTTCAAACACTAATCCGCCGTAGTTTGAATCTACCGCGCAGAGCATTTAAAAACTGAGGAGCCTTCATCATGAGCGCACGCGACCTCACTCATGGCTTCAGTCATTATGAATTGGGTTCTCACTACGAAAAAACTTCGTAAAAAATAAAAAGAAAAAGAAAATAAGAATAACTATCTAATAAGCTTTCCATCATATCGTGAATGTACTTGTGTGGATCTCTGACCAGACGCTGATTCAGGCGTCATTTCTTCTCTGCTCTGCGCTCAGCCTGCCCGGACGTGTCTCCCCACGCTCCGCTGGTTCCGCATTTGCTGCGTCCCTAGTGAGTTTTTTCTCATTTGTTTACTCCGGGATGTATCGAGTAAGGTTAGGATATGCGTAGCAGGAGTGTCCTGGGCTGGTTGCCCGCAGTGCAGTGTATTTTGGGTCGTGTGTTTGGGGCATCTATTTCGGATGTACCCTCGTGGTCCTGTTGTGGACATGTGAACTTTTTCACAGTTGAGTTAGCTTGTGATGCAGGCGGCTTTCTTTACGCGTTAATTATTGCTGCCTTTTATCTTTCTGATGAGGTAAGCTTTGCTTACTGACGTTCCCAGCGTATTTTTCTTCACTTAGAGAAGTTTTTTCTGGGTCCCGAGTCAGTCTTCCCTTTGCCGGAAGTATTTGCTACAGTGGTGTGTTGGCGGTGGTTCCTGTTGTGATATTTCCAGTGTTTTGTGTATATTTCAACATTTCTTATGCCGTCTACTTAGGCCTAGCCAGCCGCTCGTAGCTTTGCCACATGTACAAGTGTTATTGTTTATTTTTTATAAATATGCCCTACTGTGTCATGTGTATCCGGGTTTTAGTTGTGTATTGGCTAATTCCTCGGACTATGTTTGTTTCCTGGTTTAGTTGTGTATTGGCTAATTCCACGGATTATTGTGTGGACTTAGGCTAGTCGTGCGTGGCTTCCCTCGTGTCCGTTGTACGTTCAGATGGTGTCTGAACGGGGTGGGTTTCCTTCCGGCGGGTTTTTTCTCGGTTTCACCATGAAAAAAACCCGGCTGAGAGCAGTGTTGGGCCACACGTGGTTTCAACACAGGCTTGTGTCCCCGGCGATGAGGTGTCTGTGGCTCTCCAGGACTGCGTCTCTGTGTTGGTGCCTGTTTTCAGGCTCCCTTTGATTCCCGGCGGAATGGCTGTAGCCATCTAAAAACATTGTTCATGCGAACATATGTTATGAAGTTTTTCTACCCGGTTTTACAAACCACATGAAAAACCTAGCTGTTGTTAAGGGCTTTCCTCCCCGGCGATCTTTTACAAAGAAGTGGGGACAGGAACTTATGGGGTTAACGTTTTGACATCTCACCCGGCGGGTGTACCTTGGTAGGGTGGGATGAACAACTAAGTCATTCAGTTAGTTAACCGATCCATTTTTAAGTGATACTATATGTATCGCCGCCTTTACACTTACGGCGATTGAAGGTTCAATTAGGGTTAACATCGTTTTTTGCCGGGTGCTCCTGGGTGGAGGAAATAAGGAATTTACAATTCAATTTCGATTTAACCACTTAATTTAGTGATACGTTTAGGTATCGCCGCCTTCAAACTTACGGCGATCTTTTTGTGACAATTCGTTAGAAATCAGATCTCGTATCAGCCTGCCCTGTGTTATTCTACTAAAATATTTCAAGGGCCGGCGTCTTTATGGGGGGTTGTTTTTGTTCCAAAATTGAATCTTGAGACAGTCACCACCAGAAAGACTATAAACGCCATGCTGGACCGTTATATTATGTCAGAGGGTATTCTTCACTTTCTTCAAAAGATATGTTTAGATATTCTGAGCCCCGCCGTGTAGCGAGCTGTGATCGTTGTGTCATTACATCTCGTTACCCGGTGGGTTATTAACACTTGTGTGCGAACATATTGGGTTAACCTTATGAGCATTAATTCCTGGAAATTTTCTTTTTTTCCAGAGCTGGGCTCCGGCGGACCAATACAGACCCGGCGGTAGTTTTCCCCACCAGTCTCTGTCATGGCTACCTTGGCCCCAGTCTTTGCTTTATGCACTACCCCTACCTGTGCCGGTATCCCTTTTTTTTGCGCATACTCTTTGCATAAAGTGTGTTAAATGTCTAGACCGTTCAAGGGGTCTGTGGGTCATGCGTAATTGTTCTTTTTGCTCCCAATTAGCTGTAAAGGTCCTATGCGACAATGATAAGACCGCAGCGGTCGCGTTGAGAGAAGTTAGGCAACAGATGTCAGCTTACACTACGATTGTTGCGCATAAATCACTTCAATGTGACAACGTCCCTCTTTGGGATAGATTGCTGTTTGAACACCCTCCCCCTAAACGTTCCTCTAGAGTCACGAGTCATAAGCCGGCGGAGACTGGTCAGGGTTCTGTGTCTTCTGCTGCTACACCGAAACGTCCAAGAGAGCCTACACCCCCGGCGTCCGCCTCCTCGTCTCGGGCGAGATCTCGGTCTAGGTCACCTCTCAGACGCCAGTCATCTAGTCTTGCCTCTTCACCATCGAGTAAGAAGAGTAGGACGGAAAGTTCCACCAGTGGTCACGGCGATGAATCCTCCAAATCAAAGAGTAGTTCACGGTCACACCGTAGCCATAAATCTTCCAAAAAGGATTCCCATAAACGAAAGACCTCCCTACATTCACCAGCTTCTAGTGCCTCTCATCGTACCTCTACCCCAGACAGTTTGTGTTAGGTCTCAAGGGTCCAGTGCGGTGCCTGTCCCTAAAGAGGATTTACCCATTAATATTTTAACCCTGGAATTGGAGAGTTCAGGGGGATCAGTGATTGAGAATGTTTCAGACTCCCAAGAGAGTGTAGGCCAGGGCCTCGGTGTTTGGCGATTTGCTCAGCCAGGGTCTGACCACCCACGTCCGACTCAAACTAGTCACACAGTAGCTGACGTCCACAGGGACGCGGCGATCCCATCCTCTATTCCTGACTTATCTTGGCAACAAGGTACCCCAGCTTCGGCGGGATCTTCTCAGGAGGATCAGGAGGAGAAAGACGAGGTTTCAATAATTTCGGAGATGGAAGGGCAAGAGTCAGGTTCAGGCTTAGACGCCGCGCAGGATATTAATGATTCACCAGTAAGTTCATCATCAACTCAATTTGTCACGGCGCAGGAAATTGATGGGCTACTTAGTCATGCTTTATCTAAATTTTTTGGCCAACAACAGGAAACTCCCACAGTGGACTTGGGGGCTCCCACGACAAGTTCTACGGTACGGCCTCTGATGACTTCTATTGCTTTATCTAAGATCCCTAACCCCCCCACTCTGTCAACATCAGTGGTTACTAGGCCTGCTACGGCGGCATTGACCACTTCGAATGTAAGGGTTATAACGGATGTCAATCCACCCCCTCTAGACAAGGCGCCTCTCAGAAAGGTAGCTATGCCCTTGCTTTATGGACCAGACGAGTCATGGGTCCTTTTGACCCCCACTAAACCAGAGCTCGCCCAACCTACCTTGTCAGGGGAACTCCCAGTACCGCGTGAGTGGGTCATCCAGGGCAATAAATCAAAGAAATTAAGGGCCTTGGATATTTTGGGAAATGTACTAGACGTTAACATCAAGGCTATACCTAGTTATTATCACCAGGACTATTTTGTGTATGCTACTAAGCCAGCTTTACCCCCTGCCTCAGCTTCAAAATTGTTTTCAGACTGGTCTAAGCTGGATGGGTTTAATGATATTAAGACTCTGTCAGCTCTCACTCCTGACCTTGATTTACAAACCATCACAGACGAAGCAGCTAATCCAGTCTTGAAGGTGGGGCAGTTGGGTCCAGGACCTTGGGTAGATTGGGAGATAGAGGCTCAAAACTTTGCAACCACATTTACTTCCAAATCTTCCCACCAGATCCCTCAAGATACTCATTCGTGGTTCTCCATGCCGGTATGTTCTGCCGGCGGAGTCCCGTCAGCTTTGTTTTCTTTCCTAGCTGCCCCTAAGATTAATCTTTGTGAGCTAAAAGACCCTTTCACTACCCCTACCCCAACTCACCTAGACCGAGAATTTAGGCTAAGGGGGAAAGCTTTTCGCCTGTTCTCTCAGTACATAGTGTCTCAACAGGTAGCTAAGTCTTTACTGCGGTCCACTCAGGCAATCGCAGACGCGGATGCCAGAAGATCGGTTGAATTATCCCGGCGACTGCTTCTCCAGGCGTCAATCCAATCTCTGGGTGACATACGCACCGCCTTGCTTGAGGCGGTACGAGCAAGACAAGATCTCAGAATGTCTTTAGTTCGCAAGCTGCCTGATCGCATTGCGAATCGGGTGGTCATGTCACCAGTGCTTACTCCCTCTTTAATGTCCCCTGAAGTGTGGCGAACGGTGTTCAATATGGCGCAGGCCCTTAAACACAGTCCCACCCCTTCTAAGAAACCTGCCTTTAACTTCCCCAAACCCAGGCCAACCGCTAAAGCTCAGCCAGGGGGATCTAAGCCCTTTCTTCCGCCTAAGTCCTCCCACTCCCCCCAAGGTCAGTACAGGCATAGACAGAGTAGGTTTTCAGGTCAGAGAGGACACGGCCAGAATAAGCCAGGTCAGGGCCAGTCTTCGGCCAACACCAGCCAGCCGGCGAAGCGTCCAGCACCACCAACCCCACCATCAAAAAACTAAAGTCTCTCTCACTCCCGGTGCCAACCTTAAGGCCGGAGGACCCAAGGGTAGTACAGCCGGCGAACCCTTGTCTGCTAACTGGGTCGTTCCGAACGTGTCACCAAGCATGGCCATTAAACACTTGGGCACGGATGGTGGCACGCAAAGGCATCACTTGGCAGTGGCTCCGGCGACCTCGCTTACGTCAGCCGACAACGGCGAATTTTGTTTCTTTAGAGGTGGAGTCACTGGTCCAGGAAATGATTGCCAAGAATGTCATCATCCCGGTCCCCCCAAATTACCCTGTATTCACGTCCAAACTATTTTTGGTTCCCAAAAGGGACAGTGTTCAGATGAGACCGGTCGTAGACCTGTCTTATCTGAACCTTCACATTCACAACGAGTCTTTCAGAATGTTAACAGTACACCAAATCAGGCTAACACTTCCGCCGGGAGGTTGGATGTGTTCACTAGACCTGACAGACGCCTATTGGCACGTATCGGTCAACAAAAGATTTCAAAGGTTTTTGGCCTTACGGATCAGGCACCAAAATTTTGTTTTTCAAAGGATGCCGTTCGGTTTGAACCTAGCACCTCGATTATTCACGAAATTAGTCCGGCAAGCCCTGATGCCATTGTTAAAACAAGGGATCAGAGTGTTGTGGTACCTAGACGACTGGCTGGTGGTGGCAGAGACACAACAATTATGCATCAAACATGTCAATATCATTTTAAATCATGTCAAAACTCTAGGGTTCAAGGTAAATCTGGTAAAGTCAAACCTTGTTCCCTCACGAGTAATTCAGTGGATAGGGCTGGTCTGGGACACGGCCGCTCTCACTCTGAGTCAGAGTGTGGACAATCGCAACAGGTTTCGCAGGAAACTGTTCATGTTTCTTCACAGTCTGACTACGACGCGGAGGGTCTGGGAGTCTCTGGTCGGCTCTCTCAACTGGATTCAACTAACTGTCAAGTTGGGCCGGTTGAAAGTAAAACGTTTAATATTGGAAGGCAACAAATATTTCCCACTCTTACCGGCGGGAAAATTATGGCCCATCCCGAAATTAATCCACACCTTACTAGCGGTCTGGGCAAAGAGGGAAACGTTGCACTCAATAATGTCATGGACCTCTCCTCCACCAACGGTATGGGTAGACACGGATGCGTCAGGCACAATAGGGTGGGGATTTCAGTCAAATCAGGGGCACCAGGGTCAGGGGCTTTGGTCCCACTTAGAAATCTCTCACATCAATGTCAAAGAATTACTAGTCCCCTTGTATTTCCTTCAGGCTCACGGCCCTGCGTTACGGGGCAAGTCGGTGGCCTTCAGAATGGACAATCTGAATGCAGTTCACTGTATTCAGAAACAAGGATCAACGAGGTCAAGGAGGTTGCTAAACGTGTCGGAAGAGATTTTTACTCTAGCCAACAGACTAGACATTTATCTTCTCGCATCTTATCTCCCAGGCGTAGCGAACGTCTGGGCAGACGCTCTGTCCCGGAGACAGAGCACGACAGTAGAATGGGAGCTCAAGCAACCCATTTTCAACCTAATGATTGCAGAGCTCTCCCATCCACAAGTGGATCTGTTTGCGTCCGAGGAGACTCACAAACTCCTTCTATACCTCACCCGCCGGACGAAAACGCCGGCAGGGGGGCCAGACTCCCTAGTGACAGACTGGAACAGATGGAGCTCCATCTATCTGTTTCCGCCGCCAGATGCGTCACTAATGTGCCACGTAGTGAACAAACTACGAGATTATCGAGGTTTAGTCTCACTAATCGCGCCCCTGTGGCCGGCGCAGTTGTGGTACCAGCAATTGAAAACGTGGTGCCCGCACCCGGTGTCGCTCCCGGTCGGGTATTTCCACTTAGACACGATTGGCAACCTAGCGACCTCGCTGACTTTTGCATTATGGACATTCAGGAGGCCAAGTGGCTAGCACCATACGGTAGAGATGTGACCAATAAATTATTAAATCAATATACTCAGTCTACGAAACGACAGTATCACTCACATTGGCAAGCCTTTACTTCTTGGATCATCAAAACGGAACAGACTGTGCCATCAGTAGCTTTAGTTTTCAATTATTTAAATTATCTGTTTGAGCAGAAACATTTATCTGTGGTAACGTTAAAAAATCACTTAACTGCGATTAGAGTGCCCTTTTTAGACCTTCAGGTCTCTCCATACCGGTGGCGGAGGAAACAGGTTTTATGAGAGCTTGTTTTAAACTTCGCCCACCTCCCCGTCAGCTCATGCCTACTTGGTCTCTGGATAAAGCTTTGTCTTTACTTCACTCTCGTCTGTACCAAAATACTGCAGACTTTGCATTACTCTTAAAAAAGGCGGTTTTCCTTTTGGCTTTGGCCACCGGGAACAGAGTGTCTGAGCTGGCGGCGATGAGCAACACACCTAATTGCCTTAGGTTTGGTAGACTTAATGAATGTATTTACATTGCACCTTCCCCAGGTTTTGTAGCCAAGAATGAGCACAGTGCACACGTGTTTTCTGAGTTCACGGTGCCGGCGTTAAAAAGGGGAAAGGTGCATCATAATCTATGTCCAGTGCAAGCTCTAACCAAATATTTGAGAGTAGCTCCTCTAAACCCCCAAGGTGCTTTATGGGTAGCAAGTACGGGTAAACGCTTACTGAAACGGCGATTAGCCTCTCTTCTGGTCGAAGTCATTAAAGAGAGTAATCCCGGCGTTGTGGGTCGGGCCCACGATTTACGCAAATGGGCAGCCTCTTTACGTTTCCTGAAATTTTGTTCAGTAGAAGATATTGCGTCCACTCAGTTGTGGGCGTCTAATCATACGTTTTTGTCTAGATACTTGTCAGTTGCTCTAGACAAACCTTCCTTACCATGTATAGCTATAAGGCAGAGGGTCTAAGGGGCCCTGCAGTCACTTTTGTTTACTTTCAAGGGAAAGGGGGGGGGGGGGGGGGAGGGGTGCAGTCAGTTGACATAGGACACCCTAGACCCCGCCGGAGTGTGAGAGCTGTGATACAATTTATGGTTAATGTGATATGAAAATTTCTCAGCGAGAAATTGTGCTAGTACAATGTTAGTACAAAACAACGGGGTTGTTATAGTAGTTTTAGCTGCGAAAGCAATTTAATATTAGAACAGTGAAGATCCTTTGCAATTTATCTCCACGATTATTTTGGGGTTTATTATGTGCACATATAAACTGATAACTTGTTATTTTTGTCACCACTCGTTGAGTGGGGTGCCTTTGTAACTACAGATCTGTTTACAGAATCTTCAGGGTTACCCATTTTTGTCAGGCAGGCTTCTTTGAAGCACGCACCTGCCTGAACCCCTTTCTTGTATATTTCCGGCCTACGCCGTATTAAATATATTTTTTCAAAAGTAAGAATACTATGTGGTTGTTTTTATTATCTGCTTTTCTAGAGTTATGATATGATTACGAATGTCCCCCTCCAGTCTTAGAAATCAGGCATGTTCGTCAATGATGGAGGGGCCACTAATAAATTATATGTTTGACTCCTGTAAGGAGATAAAGAAAACCTAATATTTAGTAGTGGCCCCGTAATCATTGACGACTGGGGCCCTCCCGACCGTCCCCTTCCCATTCGTTGATGTATTGAGGATTTTGGTTTACTTGATATGTCAGTGAAGGAAGAATGACGCCTGAATCAGCGTCTGGTCAGAGATCCACACAAGTACATCCACGATATGATGGAAAGCTTATTAGATAGTTATTCTTATTTTCTTTTTATTTTTATTTTTTACGAAGTTTTTTCGTAGTGAGAACCCAATTCATAATGACTGAAGCCATGAGTGAGGTCGCGTGCGCTCATGATGAAGGCTCCTCAGTTTTTAAATGCTCTGCGCGGTAGATTCAAACTACGGCGGATTAGTGTTTGAAGAGGATGCCTTATGTAATAGGCATGTTCGTCAATGATTACGGGGCCACTACTAAATATTAGGTTTTCTTTATCTCCTTACAGGAGTCAAACCTATAATTTAGACAATTTTGTGAAGCCGAGGAAGGATATATGGTAGCAAAGAGGATTAATAGTTTTTAATGGCTAGAATATTTGCCACCATAAAATGAAAACCAAATAACCAGTACTAAAAGTTAAAATATCAAGCTACGCAATACTAACCGAATAATAGTCTTCTAGAATAGTTCTTCCGGGCTCTCCACAAGATTCCTTGGGCCCCTTATCCGGATCTCCGCTCTTTAATTTAAGGTGTGAAAGGAGAGGGGTAGGTCCATTTAAAGTCTACACCATGCCTATGTCCGTCTATCTCGCCACCATGCCCAGCAAGTCCTACATCCAACACCAAGCCCACCGTCCATTCACCACTTGGCCCAGCATATCTGTCTAATATCATCAGGCTCACATCCGCCAAAAAGTCTCCATCCGGCCCACATCCGCCAAAAAGTTTCCCTCGGCAGTCCACACCACATGAAGCAAAAAATTTAAAACAATTAGAGATATTGAAAGTACTGTACAGTATAGGCTTTTATTCCTAGATAAATTTAATTCTAGTTAGTGATAATTAAGTCTTTATTTCAAGGCAATCTGTAGGATACGCAAACGTTAATGTCAAAGCAAAGTACCGGTACTGGATTATTACAGTACTTACTTTTGTAGATGTTTAGGTGACAATCACCACGGTCGATCTGGGGATCAGCCGCTAATGAGCTCGTCCTGGAATCTTTAAGACTCTGAATCTTACGATTCTTTACAGGACTGACCATGCCAGTTTTATCGGCACTAGCTCAGAGAAGAGTGTTGAGAGGGGAGAAGGGGTGTTGGAGAGAGAGGAAGGTGTTGGAGTGGCTTTGTTATGTGTGTTTAGTCTGTATACGTCGTCAGGATGTCCCCTGACTGGGTGCAAGCATGTGAAACATGCTAGGACGTACTACCGCACCCACTAAATGTCCGCCGTGGCAGGGATTCGATCCCGGGTCTTTCAGATTCACACGCGAGCGTGCTCACCACTTGACCACCACAGCTCTACTGTACTAGATATATTTGGAAAATTTTGTCAAGCTTAGGAAGGATAGATCGTAGCTAGCAGGATTAGTAGAAGGTCTTTTTTTAATGGGTAGATGTCCTTTGCAAGCTGAATAAAATAGTAAAATACTTTCCTCCATAAAATTAAAACCAAATCACCAGTACCGGTACAGAATTGATTAAAATTTACGAAATACGAACCAATATTAATATTCTAGAAGTCATCTTCAGGGTTCCCCACAGGGTTCTTCTAGTCCCTTATCCTTATTTCTGCCCTAGAGTGCGAGGGGAGGTGGTCGATTCACTTCCGTCCACACCACGCCCAATGCTTCCTCCATCCATCCAACACCAAGGCCCCATCCATCCAACACCAAGGCCACATCCGTCCATCTCGAAGGCCACCGTCCATCCTACATCCGTCAAAAAAGTCCCCAAGCCCACATCCGTCCATTACCAAGCCCACCGTCCATCACCATGCCAAACACTTCCACCATCCATCTGGCCAACAAGTCACAAGGCCCAGCACATCCGTCCAACAATCCTCCAGGCCCATATCAGTCCAAGTCTCCCTCGGCAGTCCACACCACACTAGAGCGAGCAGGTTTAGTAAACATTGGGAGATATTCAAAGTAAAGTATACACAAAATATACAAATTACGGTTACTTTTTATGTTTTGGGAGCCTACGGAACAAAAAATCTTTCTGAAGTACAGTATATACACAATTAAATATTAGAGTACGAAGTTAATTAGGCTACTCTACCAGTAATTTAACTTTTAATTTAACCAGTATTTAACTTGATGCATGCTATGCTTACAGGTACCTACCCGATAGCACTATCGTTAGTGAGTGGTGTACTGTATTTTATATATTATTTTGTAATAATATAGATATCTTATCAATATTTGTATTTTGTACTATTGTTAATGTCTTGTCATGTTGCAAATTTGATTTTAAATGAATATTTTGACATTTAACATGTAGTTTCTTTATTCATGCAGAGTTTAGTAAAAATTTACCAGAACGTCCCAGACTTCCCAAATTTGACTAATTGCTTGAACTTGATAGTGCGTTGTTATGTGTGCGATTAGTTTGCTTGGGAAACAGATTAACTTGCTCATGTAGTAGTGTACACCCTATGTGGTGGATTGTGTTCTTTTATTTCATAGATTTCATTTTAGTAAGCGTTGTTTCCACATAGCGATTTTGATAATTTAATTTTACTTTATATTGTCCTTGTCCCAATTTTGGTTTGTTTAGTTTGCAAGTTTTACATTTTAATTTTAACTTTTTACATTAGAACTTCAGTTTAGTCAGCTTTAAATTCCCACATACAGTACTCACCAGTCCCGAACCATGATCTCGGGGTGAAGGTATGGAGGGATAAGCCTTTATAACGGCACCCCTTAAAAACTTCCGTTCCTAATTTCTGAAGGGTGTAGAGAGGGGAGGAGTTTGAGAGAGAGAGAGAAAGGGCTGGAGTAGCTTTATATTCTTGATTGAAGGGCGGTTAGAGTTTGACTACTAAACCCTACCACAGTCCACCACTGAGAAGGAGTCCCAGGCGGCCAAGCGGACCCAAACAGCACAGGTAGGGAATCACAGGTGCCGAAGTAACCCAACGCCACAGGAAGATCTTTGTGCACTTGATACCAGTCATGGAGGCCAGAGTCCACGTCACAGCCACCGCGAACAGGGAGGGTGAATTCAAGATTCCAAAAGAGACTAGGCTGCAGTCCGATTCCAAACAAGATGAAGCTGCGAGAGAGAAGTCAGATTCCAAACGAGGAGGCTGCAGGGAGTGTAAAGTCAGATTCCAAACAAGGAGGTGGCTGTAGCGATGAAGGGTCCGATGGCAATAGAAGAGAGGGCAGTTAAGGTAGTGCTCAACCGTCTCTTACACCGTCCAGCATTACGGGCAGGAGGAATCTGGCAGGGCGTCAAAGTAGGTAAATTTGGTTTGAAGATTATGAAAAGGAATAAAGCAAAATTAAATTTTAGGAAGGAGCATTGCGTACAGATATTACAATCCCCATTTCTAAGGGCAACTTTAATTTTCCAATTTATTTAATTTATTATCAGCACTAGGAAAGTAAAGAATTAAGAGTAAAGGGGCAAATCAAAAGGATTCTTTTAACTTAAAACAACTAAAATAATACTGGTCAAAATTAGATTACAGTATAATGAATTCCCCATATTGGAGTTAATATTAATATTAATATTGATGATTTTTAAATTTATTGTTCTTGTTAAAAGAGTACTCTTTGTTTAAATCTGTTGTTACTTCATATTTTGCAATTATTTGTCTTTATATTATATGTATTCATTGTCGATAGTATCAATTGCTTACTTTTGCGATTTCCTTAGTTTATTTGTGCTATAAATGTAGGTTATTTGTAGGGTAGTTATTGATAGGGGTCACTTGAGGCATGCTATGCTTACAGGTACCTACCCGATAGCACTATCGTTAGTGAGTGCTGTACTGTATTTTATATATTATTTTGTAATAGTATAGATATCTTATCAATATTTGTATTTTGTACTATTGTTAATGTCTTGTCATGTTGCAAATTTGATTTTAAATAATATTTTGACATTTAACATGTAGTTTCTTTATTCATGCAGAGTTTAGTAAAATTTGCCAGAACGTCCCGGACTTCCCAAACTTGACTACTTCCTTTAACGTGACGATAGTGCGTTGTTATATGTGCGATTAGTTTGCTTGGGAAACAGATTAACTTGCTCATGTAGTAATGTACACCCTATGTGGTGGATTGTGTTCTTTTATTTAATAATTTTCATTTTAGTAAGCGTTGTTTCCACATAGCGATTTTGATAATTTAATTTTACTTTATATTGTCCTTGTCCCAATTTTGGTTTGTTTAGTTTGCAAGTTTTACATTTTAAATTACTTTGCGGTGAATATTAAAGTTATGCAAATTAGATAGTTTTACCAATTTTTTAACCCTTTCAGCACAAGGATGCCTTTTTAAATTAGACTATGGCTAAAATAGACCTATGCAATATGCAGTTTAAGAAGGACCGGTGTTACAGGAATTATAGAGATAGAAATTTACCCCTTTGAGTTCTAAAGGTAGATAAGCTAAAAAATAGTCTAATGGCAACTAGAATAAGTCATTGTGCTGAAGGGGTTAAGAAAATTCAGTTAAATGTTTATAAATTACCTATGGCTCTGGCTGTCAACAGCATCGGCGAATGCCGAGTCCCGAGGAAGCGTTACCAGTGCTTGATAAACCAGACTATCCGAGGGAACAGCTCTTCCTTCCGGGACACATGGCTGATTAGGCACAGTATTAACCATGGCTCTTCATGACTTCCGTTGGCACATCAATCAGGTTTCTTGCGTTCTGGTATTCAGCCTAGACTACCCCCTCAGATGGATTATGGAAATACTTAAAAAGACCAGTCATAAACTTTTATTTTCCCCATATTAAGCCTGATAAAATTGTTCAGTATACAAAGGCTGCATAGTATCCAATACAGGCATGTTAAATAAAAGTGAAAAGGGAAAAAAAAGTTATGCAAGACTTTTTAGCCAATTCATCTACATTTAGTCTGAAAACTAAATGCTCAAAAAGGGGAGCCTATTTGTAAACCGTTGTTTGAAAGTTTTAAAGATAAATTTAGCAGATACACTACTAATAAAGTACAGTACAGTATGCTAACTTTCCAAAATAATTGTATAAAGTTTACTGAAAATTAAGTTTATCAGTTACTGTTTATTAGACATGCCTAGAAACTGAGCTCAAATAATAAAACTTACCGCCTTCGTATTCTGTAAAGAACTTACCGCATTCGACAATCTGCAAAGGTGAAGTTACCGAATTTCACTATCTGCAAAGAACTTCCTGCTGCCAAGAATCCAAAGTGAAGACCTTCTTGGACTTTGACAATCAGCAAAAGAATTTCCCACCTCACAATCTTCAAAGAAGAACTATCTGCCTCGCTATCTGCAGAGAACTTACCACCTCGCAATCTGCAAAGAACAATTTACCGCCTCACAATATGTAAAGAACTTACAATCTGCCAAGGCGAACTTACCACCTCGGGATTCGGAAATTAAGAACTTCCCGCGTCTCCATCTGTGAAGAACTTACCGCCTCAATCTGTAAAAAAGAACTTATCACCTCACAATCAGCAAAGAACTTACCGCCTCGGGGTCCAGCAAAGAACTTACCGCCATACAATCTGTAAATAAGAACTTATCGCCATACAGTCTGTAAAAGAACTTACCGCCACGGGATTCAAAGAACTTACCGCCTCGAGATCCAGCAAAGAACTTACCGCCACGGGATTCAAAGAACTTACCGCCATACAATCTGTAAATAAGAACTTACCGCCATACAGTCTGTAAAAGAACTTACCAGCCCGGGATTCAAAGAACTTACCGCCTCGGGATCCAGCAAAGAACTTACCGCCATACAATCTGTAAATAAGAACTTATCGCCATACAATCTGTAAATAAGAACTTATCGCCATACAATCTGTAAATAAGAACTTACCGCCATACAATCTGTAAATAAGAACTTATCGCCATACAATCTGTAAATAAGAACTTACCGCCATACAATCTGTAAATAAGAACTTATCGCCATACAATCTGTAAATAAGAACTTATTGCCATACAATCTGTAAATAAGAACTTACCGCCATACAATCTGTAAATAAGAACTTATCGCCATACAATCTGTAAATAAGAACTTACCGCCATACAATCTGTAAATAAGAACTTACCGCCATACAATCTGTAAAAGAACTTATCGCCATGGGATTCAAAGAACTTATCGCCATACAATCTGTAAATAAGAACTTACCGCCATACAATCTGTAAATAAGAACTTATCGCCATACAATCTGTAAAAGAACTTACCGCCATACAGTCTGTAAAAGAACTTACCGCCACAGGATTCAAAGAACTTACTGCCTCTTAGTCTGTAAAAAAAAAACCTACCACACAATCTAAAAGAACTTACCACCACGGGATTCTGTAAAGGAGAACTTACTACCACGGGATTCTGTAAAGAACTTACCACCACGGGATTCTGTAAAGAACTTACCACCACGGGATTCTGTAAAGAACTTACCACCACGGGATTCTGTAAAGCAGAACTTACCACCACGGGATTCAGCAAAGGAGAACTTACCGCCTCGGGATTCTGAAAAGAACCGCCATACAATCTGTAAAATAACTTACCGCCACGGGTGTCACCAAAGAACTTACCGCCACAGGATTCAACGCAAGAATTTTATGCCACAATCTGTAAAGAATTAAGAACTTACCGCCTCACAATCTGTAAAGAATTAAGAACTTGCCGCCTCACAATCTGTAGAGAAATTATCGCCACACAATCTGTAAAGAAATTATCGCCACACAATCTGTAAAGAACTTACCGCCACGGGATTCAGCAAAGAACTTACCGCCTCGGGATTCAGCAAAGAACTTACCGCCTCGGGATTCTGAAAAGAACTTACCGCCTCGGGATTCTGAAAAGAACTTACCGCCACGGGATTCAAAGAACTTACCCACTCTCAATCTGTAAAGAAAAACTTACCACACAATCTAAAAGAACTTACTGCCACGGGATTCAGCAAAGAACTTACCGCCAAGGGACAACAAAGAAGGACTTTCCGCTACACAATCTGTAAAGAAGAACTTACCACCACGGGATTCAGCAAAGAACTTACCGCCTCTGGGTTCTGCAAAGACTAACTTACCGCCACGGGATTAAACGCAAGAAGAATTTGCCGCCACAATCTGTAAAAGAATTAAGAACTTACCGCCTCACAATCTGTAAAGAACTTACCGCCACGGGATTCAGCAAAGGAGAACTTACCGCCTCGGGATTCAGCAAAGGAGAACTTACCGCCTCGGGATTCAGCAAAGGAGAACTTACCGCCTCGGGATTCAGCAAAGGAGAACTTACCGCCTCGGGATTCAGCAAAGGAGAACGTACCGCCTCGGGATTCAGCAAAGGAGAACTTACCGCCTCGGGATTCAGCAAACAACTTACCGCCGTGGGATTCAGCAAACAACTTACCGCCGTGGGATTCAGCAAAGAAGAACTTACCAACTCTTATCTTCAGAAACATAACTAGCTAACCTGAATAAAATTGTTTACCAGTATATACAATACAGTACAGTATAAATAAAACTGGCTCAAAGGCTACTGTAATCTCCAGAATAATTAAAGACCTTTTTGCATAGCCTATGTTATCCCTCTCGTTCGCCAAAAAATGCACTAGTCTTTTACCCCCTCTAAACGCAGCTTTCAAAACAATAATTGACAAATCACCCAAGGATGTTAATCTCATTCTCCATTTAAGAAACAAGGAATTCAGTGAGAACTCACAACACTTAAGCCAAAAATAAAAGCTTCAGACTTTCTTATTTTATGCCTCAGAATTGGAAATTTTTTGATCTATCATTTTTTTAGGAATCTCTACTACGTACAATGTGTCCATATGCGATTGGAATCCAATACTCTACAGTATAGTAAGACAGAAGTGCTTTGATATAATCATGTGGTGAAGAAATTGTCCGATACTCATATTTTTAACCCTTCCAGCCCGGGTGTCCTGTTAAAAGGACACCACGAAAGAAGGGCAGGAGCCCGGGTGTCCTTATACCAGGCAGTAAGCTTTCAAGCCTATATCTTGGTCTGAACGCCGTGCGTCCGACGCATGTAAACAAAGCCGATCGTTGTGTCACCGCACCTCCGAAAACAATAAGGAGACGTCGGATCGATGTTATTGTTGTGATGTCGGACGAAATTAGTGTCTGAAAAGCTCCGATATGGTCAACATCGCGGCAAAATTCGCTCCACGGAAATAGTCATCACAACTGAACCAGTTGACTTAGAGAGCTCTATTCAACGCCAGTCTACAGATTGGAAACCGCACTACATTTATAGATGCGTGGGAAATTTCTAGCAGTTAAACTAAACAAAAATACGGTAGCCTAGGCCTAGAAGTTTTTCGGCCCGGGTACCCCGCACTGTCATTAGGAGAGCTAGCCCGGGCCCGGAGGGTTAAACAAGTTCCAACTGCCAATGGTACATTACCGGTATACTGTATACGCATATGAAAATATTCTTATAACTTTTTTAGTGATACTTTGTTCTTGCTTTAAATTTAATTTCTTTATATATTGCTGTCCTATATATATATATATATATATATATATATATATACAGTATATATAAAAGTCCAACATTTTAAGCCTCATAGTGAAGTGAAATGCGGGCATAAAGCGAAATTTTCAACGATCCCTCATTACAATTTGAGACCCTCCTCACAAGCTGGACAGGAGAGCACGATTACATCCCAGGACTCAACATAAACAACACACCCCTAACACACACACACACACACACAAAATCCTAGGAGTAACATAAGACACCCAAATGACATTCAAACAGCACACCACAAACACGAAAAAGAAACTGACACCCAGACTTAACGCCCTCAGATCACTTGCCCACATGAAATTTGGACACAACAAAGAAACCACCACCACAGTCTACAAACAATACATAAGATCAGTTATGGAATACGCAAGCCCGGCCTGGGCTTCTAACCTAGCTGAAACACATCATAAGACCTTACAGACTATTCAAAATAAAGCCCTTAAAATCATCACAGGATGCACAGCTACTACACCCTTTGGTTTCCCGGACGTTTTCGCGCCCTCCTCAGCTCCCTGCCTTAGAGTGGCTTCGGTCACCTGGGTTTTGTTAGTGGTAAGCAGGGAGGGTTTTGTGGGGGCGCTCTATGGCCTTGGCCTTGCTCGGGACCTTGGGGCTGTTCGGCCAGGCAGCCTGGGGAACAACAACAACTACACCCACAGATCACCTACATCAAGAAACCAAAGTCCTAAAAGTCAAAGATCATCTAGACATGAGAGGCACTCAATTCCTGGCAGCAGCCTCCACGAATCAACACCACCCACTACACTACATGGCAACACACCCACAGACACCAAGAAATATTAAAACACCCAGCACACGCCATCACACACAAATACTGTCTTCTCTCCCTCCCTGCCCACCCCAAACCAACTTCCGGAAGCACATCCATACTCATATCACTCGCCGTTCCATCCACTCACTCATAGACAACACGCAGCTGCAAGCACGACCTCCCGAAATCCATCCTTCTGAATCCTCCCTTCCTCGCGAGGACAGAGTCCACCTGGCCAGGCTGAGATGCGGACACCATCCAGCTCTTCTGAGCTATCAGAAGAGACTGGATGACTCCGTCGTCGACACCTGCCCGGGTTGTAACACAGCACCCCATACCATAAAACACATCATAGAAGACTGCATTTCACACAACCACTTACGCCAACAACACAATTTACACTATTTGAGAGCTCTGTGGGAGAGCCCGACCGTGGCCATGGCCTTCCTTAAGGACTCGGGGCTGTTTGGCCAGGCAGCTTAGGGAACAACAACAACAACAATTTGAGATTAAAATATTCATATTAATTAAATTATTTATGGGAGAAATTGGATAGAAATGGCAAGGGCATACAAAATTATAGTACAGTACAGTACTCTCAACAAAAAACACTGGTCATTTAAGTTTTCAGTTAAATTAATGCAAGGATAAAAAAAAAATCCCCATACATTTGAGATATTTAGGTTTATATCTTATACATGATTATAAGTACTGTACACAGTACAGTAAACCCCCGCTAACTCACTCTTTTTAGTCGGAAACCCGCACTTCTCGGAAATGTCCCTGTACACTATCTCTGAAATTTCAGAGTTGGACGGGTTTTGTGTCCGGTTTACAATGTTCTCTCACTCGGTTTTAAGCGATTTTAGGATGAATTGAAGCCTGTGTCTTTTAATTATTGTGTTAATATTAATTACTATGAACTGTACTGTCCCTGAAAACATAAGGTTCGTATTTGTCATTAATATGATGAATTTCACATTAAAAAAAAAAAAGTAATCTCAATTTTCTCTGACCCGGACTTTCCTCTTCCAATTCGGAATTTTCCCTCTCTTAAGTCGGACATAAGTCGGACTTCGGACATCTCTGAAAATCGGCCTTCTCGGAAGTGGCCTCCCCCCCAATTAGTCCGAGTTAGCGAGGGTTTACTGTATATAAGAAAAAGACAAAGTGGGGATTGGGCCGGAGTAAATAGATAGATAAAATGTATAACTAGTAATTCTTATACCGGTACTAAAAAATGGATTACATTTTTTGGTTCGACAGCATACTCATTACGCCAAAACCTAAAATTTGGAATACGTATTTACAGTAGGCTACTGTATATAGAATGCAATACTGTATTAGAATACCGTATTTCCGAATAAACCGAGAAGCAGAAAAATGCTGGATCGGCCAGGATATACTTTATAAAAACAAAATACTGCAATTAACTCTAGTAATAAACCATATGAACGTATGGGAAGAGAGAATGACAGGTGTAAGGACAGAGGGAGAGGTAAACCGAGAGAGACGTGGAAGGATGGAATGAATGCAGTGCTGGGAGGAGGGGCGTAGACTGACTGGGGGACAGGGGTGTATGGGGGCGTTTCATTCGTGGCCACTCCTTCAGGGATCACAGTGTCTGACAATAGATATATAGAACTCTAGTAATGCCCAGTGAGGGTTCATATCTCCCCAAAAATTCCATTTCCAAAACGCAAGTGCATTACTGTAGGCTATGGGTATATACTACAGTATAATCAAATATATTATTAATTTCACTCAAACACCAAACTCCTCCCAATTAATTAAATTAAGGAAAGCATGTGATCCACCGGGATTCTAATCTAGGTTATCAGATTTTAAACACTAACCATTATACCATCAAGCCATATTTCACAACCTCACTAAAGCGGTATGAACCAAAACAAGGAGAGCTTTCTGAAGGTGAAAGAGATTTAGTTCTTTATCACATAACCGCATTGCTATTTTATTAGAGAAAGGGTTGGTAGTATCCTTCCCACAGGTTGTAAGACACTGTACAAACAAATTTAAAGAAGTGCTTACATTCAGCGAACTTCCAGTCTCTCAACCTAATGCCAGCATTCTAGGCAGCCCTGTTCAGAGCCATCTCGCTCTTCAGGTTTTATAAATTAAAGATAATCGTGCAGCGAGTCACATTTCTTAGTCTAATATTACATTCAGTTTAAAAAGGGCCTCTAGCAATTAACAGGCTTTGAACTCTTTTTCCATATTAGTTTACTACCACAGATCCTCCTTTAACGGCACAAAATACAGTAGCCTACAAAAGGCTAGAATAAAATAAATGCATTTGAAACTACAAATGGGGTAAAGTCTTAACCATCATCCATTTAACTGTACTGGTATTCAGTAATTTTGACCAAGGTAATAGATCTAGTTTGACAGCCGGATTATGGTACTGTACTTTCATAGTTTTCACACCCACCAATTTTAAAATAAACATAACTAATGAAATCAATGAAAATAATTAATACAGGTGGTACTCCTGATAGGCTAACCATTAAAACTTTCAGTACCGTGTTGTCCTAAACTTAATTCTGGTAACACAAACCGGTACCATTAGATTTTATTCAGTTTATAAAAGGGCCTCTAGCAATACATAAACAGGCTTTCAACTATCTCCCTTTACCCTTCTTACTACCACAGATCTTTCTGAAACTGCAAACAAAAATGGCTACAGCTAGCATATAAACTAAATGTTGCCAGTACAGAAGGGGTTACCGTAATTTAAAGGACTACAAAAAATAAAAAAATACTATGCAAACGATTCTGAACAGAACTGAAAAAATAAGCTTTACAATCATGAGTCGTGGCATAGTCCGTAGAACTTCGGCAGATTGAGCCCTCACCGTCAAAAGGTTATTGGTAGATTTAAAGCCTGGGCAACTTTACCTAGCGATTTGTAACAAACTTCCAATATTCATGGCCACCCCATCTCGGGAATTAGGCTACAGAGTGTGGCAAAAATATAAAATACCGGTAGGCTACTATGCGTAAGATTTGGAACCGAACTGTTAAAATACCCTTTGTAATTAGATCTGAGGGAGGGCATTCCGGAACTCCTTTTTCGCTCCATTAGTTTGGGGACAGACATTTCAACATTAGTTTGGTGATAAGACTTCATTCCATTCACTTTCTATTTTCAGTCTAGCGATAGGGAGACCAACTTAAATTCTGCCTTCAGCCGTGGGTCTGGGTGGGCATTGTGTTTTTAGTTTGACTAATAGGGACCAAATATTTGCTAGCCTAGTGGGACAAACTCATTCCTCAAAAATGTTAAAAACATTAAACAAAATTTTTAATTTAATGAGGGTATATGGTTTTTGTGGAATCCCTTCACTTTTAACCCCATTAGTCAAGAGATTAACACTCAATTTTAAGAACTTCTAGTGCCATTTAGGTGGCGACTTTATCCTGGCAAGCGGAAAATTACCGGATTTTTTTTTTTTAAAGTTTGGAGGTCTAGGGAGGAAACTATTAATGTATAAAGATAAACCCTATCCCCCTTAATATCATGACCCAAGGATACCGGTACTGGAAGTCTCAAAAAAAAAAAAAAAAAAAAATAGCCCCACATTTTTACAACCAATGCCTGGTTTTAGTCAACTTTCCCTGTTCATGTAAACCCCCCCACCCCGGAAATTAGTGTTCACCCATTACTGTATCTAACCATCTAAAGACACCGCCCCTCCCACTTGGTTAGGTCAGGGTGTCAAAGAAGAGCAATATTGTTAGGTTTAAAGGAATATTAATAAATATCAAATGCTAGCATTTTTTTGCTATTACTGTACAGTAGGGTCTCACATAAAACGAGTTTATGGTCGATAAACGAGGGCGTTTTATGTGATTTCGTTTTATGTGAACACATCATTTTGGTGGCGCAATATCGTCAATGTTCACTGTAAGCGAAAATTTTCGTACAAAGCGAACGATATTTCGTACGTTTTGTACGATATTTCGGCGCTCTATATGAAAACTCCTCGGATTTGCCCCACTTTGGCGGCGGACTCGTTTTATGTGATCACATTCGTTCTGATCGAAAATTAAATATTAATATTTTAGGTCGGTCGTTTTAATCGAGACTCGTTTTATGCGAACACGTTTTATGCGGGACCCTACTGTATATAACTTCTACAGAAAATTTAACCATAGTTTTTTTTAAGCTTTAAATTTTAATTTTTATCTATCTATCTATCTATTGCCTGACGCCGTGATCCCCGAAGGGGTGGCCACGAACTAACCGCCCCCATGCACCTCTGTCCCCAGTCAGTCGACGCCCCTCCCCCCAACCAGCACCGCCTTCGTTCATGTAGTTCCTCACTCCATCCTTCCACCTCATATTCGGTCTACCTCTCCCCCTCTGTCCCTCCACCTCGCTCTCGTACACCCTCTTAGTCATTCTCTCGCTTTCCATACGTTCCATATGGCCGAACCATCTCAAGTTGTTCCTTTTCACACTTTCCAGCACATCTACCTCCACACCACACCTCCTTCTTACTTCCTCATTAGTCTGTCTATCCCTCCATGTAACTCCGCACGCACTCCTTAAGTAATTCATTTCCACTGCTCTCACTCTTGGTCTGAGTCTCTCAACCAACGTCCATGCTTCGCTTCCGTAAGTCAGTGTCGGGATTACCACACTGTCATGCAAGGACTTCTTCACTTCCATACTGACCACCCTATTTCTTGTTACTGCTTTTAGCGTTCCTACAACCCTCTTCCCCTGTTGTACCCTCTCCCGCACTTCTTCATCCATAGTCCCATCTTTACTCTACACACTGCCCAGATACTTAAAAGAGTTGACGATCTCCATAGCCTGACCGTTCAGCTTCACCTCACACTCTGTGACTTCACCCCTTTCGAAGACCATAACCTTGCTCTTCCCCGTATTTACCTTCAAATTCCGTTTTTCGCACACTGTTCCAAACTCATTTACCAGACCCTGCAACTCCCATTCATTATCACTCATCAGAACTGTATCATCCGCAAACAGCAGTATAGGTAGCTTCCACTCAATTCCCTCCCTTTTCAACGATACACCAACATCCACTGCTCTTGATAGTATTTCTTTCATAACTCCATCCATATATACAGTAAACAACCACGGGGACATCACACCCCTGTTTCAAACCAACATTCAGGTCAAAGAACTCGCTCTGCTCACTCTCCACACGTACTGCCGCCTTTGCACCCTCATACATGCTCTTCACTGCTTTCAGCAACTTGCCCTCTACTCCGTATATTCTAAGTACTTTCCACAAACCTTCTCTATCCACTCTGTCATAGGCCTTCTCCAAGTCCATAAAGGCAACATACACCTTTTGTTTCTTCTCCAGATACTTCTCCACAACACAATTCAGGGTAAAAATCTGATCTACACATCCTCTTCCCTTCCTAAAACCTCCCTGCTCGTCGCCTATCCATTTCTCCGTTCTCACTCTCACTCTCTCAATCACTACCCTACTGTATACCTTCCCTACTACGCTTAGAAGACATATTCCTCGGTGGTTACCACACACTCCTCTTTCCCCTTTGCCCTTATATAGGGGGACTATTATGCCAGTCTTCCAGTCATCGGGTGCACTCCCCTTCTCCCATGCTAGTTTGCACATTTTCCATACCCATTCTATCACTATCTCTTATCTTATCTCACTTAATTTTTATATACAATTAAATACTAAAATACTAATCTACCCTTTCCGTTGACACCCTGGTTAGGTTAGGCTTTGTTAGTTGGGCTAGGTTCAAGGAATATGAACTGGGAAAGTTCGGAGCGGGGCGAGTTCCCCAAGAGGGGAGACTTGCTGGTAATTTTGAGGCAAGAAAATAGTTTTTCAGGTTGTCTTCCAGTACAGTATTCAAACATAAGAAATTTGACCCGATTGTGTTTAACGATTGATAAGAGTTACCGGTATACTAAAGGTGAGGATTTTAGTTTCCTCCTTAGACCTCCAAGCTTAATTGATAGCGCCTTTCTAGATAAATAATTTTTTTTGGTAGAACACTTCCTGAATTACATGCTCGCCATTGCTTGCCAGCAAAAAAATTACTCAAATGGCATTAGGTCTCAAAATTGAAAACCATGGCGAAAAATCTTCGCCAAACTAATGGGGCAAATTTCTTAAAATCTCAAAAAGTAATGGGCTTTAACATATGGGAGGAGGCGATCCAAAAAAAATAAATAAAATAAAACTTCCCCTTAAATCTGAGTTTAGCCTACAGGTCTTTACCTACCCCCTCGAGCCAATTGGAAAGTTACCAGTACAGTACTTTTATTATTATTATTATTATATGAGATGCCGAAGTCTCCAACCAGGGTGCAGAAACACCATCAAGATCAATCCACACAAAACACCCGGAGGTAACTTAGGAAAAAATAAAAACATATACTGTATACTGTACTGTACATATACACATATTAAACACAGATAACATATTATGCAGTGGAGGATATCGAGTATAAATATAATACAATAAAATAGAATAAAATAAGTTTAAAAATTAGAATTAATGCTGCAAAAAAGCATTAACTCTAGACTTAAAAATGGAGATATTAGCTGAATTGACTAGCTCATTTGGCAACTTATTCCACAAGTCAACCATGGCCGGCACAAAACACCATGAAAACTGTGTAGTAGAAAAATTAACACGGCTCATGGAAAGATCATTAAGATTGCTTGTGAATCTAGTTGCACGAGCCCAGACATAGGGCCCAGGCAGAACCCCATGTAAGGGATGCTGAGGGTTGTTAAAAACTTTAAATAAAAGACTAAGGGCACCAACTTTACGTCGATGACACAGATCAAGAGACAAATGAGGTAGAATAAAACTGATGGAATTTAGCGACCTGTCAAGCAACTTGAGATGGCAGTCAGCTGCTGACAACCAGACAGGTGAGCAGTACTCGAAATGTGGCAAAATAAAAGCATAAAAAGACTTGATAACTGTGGCGTCACAAGCAAATGTTTTATAAACCTTGCGAAGCAGACCAATTTTTTTGGGAAATGGAAGAGGAGAAAGAACGAATATGCTTTTCAAAAGTAAGTTTGGGATCAAAAGTAAGTTTGGGATCAAGAGTAACTCCTAACAAACGCAGAGTATCCACATTCTCAATTTGCTCGCCAGAAACTTGTAGATAAGGATGGGGAGGATCCAAGGTACGAGATCTGCTGATGATAATGGAGTGTGTTTTACTAGCATTAACCCTCTCAACACGGATGGGCTCTTAAACGCCCATAAAAAAGCATATACCAGGAACCCGGAAGGACTCTTGAACACCCCTGTAGTTGAAAGCCTGTGAGCTTCGTGTGCGAGGCGTCGGTCCGACGCATGTAAACAACAGCCGGCTGGACCGACGCCCCGCATCTCCGGCCACAAGAAGGAGAGCGGCGCTTGTTCTTGTGTGCCTGTATGTTGTTGTTAAGTATCGAATAGTAGTGTAAAGTGGCTGTTTTGACCATAAAGTTATCTCCAATGAAATCATCATCACAGCTCAACCAGTTGACTTAGAGAGCTCTACTTAATGCCATTCTACAGGTAAATAACACAGCTACGCTTGGGGATGCGCGGGAATGCGGGAAGCAGTCTGATTAACGAATATACGGTAGCCTAGCCTAGACGTTTTTCGGCCAAAACACCCGGTTTTCGAGGAATATATATATAATACATAGCCGGGGCTGGAGGGTTAAGTTTCATGCCCCCAAGTTCACACCATGATGTAATTTTGGCTAAATCCCTATTCAGAGCAGTAGAAATTACGTGTCGATCTATTGGTGATGGAATTGACGCATATAAAGTTGTATCATCAGCATAGGAGATTAGTTTATTTTCAAGCTCGGAACACGGGTCAGCAGTAAAAATAATAAAAAGCAAAGGCCCAAGGACACTGCCTTGTGGAACACCAGAAACAAAAGTAACAGAAGGGGAATGACACCCATCAATGACCACAGACCGAGATCTTTTCGTCAAAAAATCTTCAAAGATCCTTAAAAAATTGCCACCAATACCAATGAGCTGTAACTTAAACAGAAGTGCTTTATGGTTGACTAAATCAAAAGCAGAACTAAAGTCAATAGCCACGACACGAGACTCATGTCCCTGGTCCAATGAAGATTGCAAGTCATGGGTGAGTGTCAGAAGTGCATCACATGTACCCAGTCCCTTACGAAAACCAAACTGTGAGTTTGGTATCAAATTATGACTATTACAATAAGAGGAAAGGCGTCTGGACAAAAGCCTCTCATAGAGCTTGGATAGGATAGGTGTAATGGAGATAGGGCGATAGTCATTAGGAGATGATGAGGCAGTATTTCCCTTTGGAATAGGAGTGATAATAGCCTTACGCCAGCAAAGAGGAAAACTACCTGATTCAAAAGCAACCTAAACACCACAGCCAATTTAGGTGCCAAGACCACTGCAACCTTTTTATAAAAGAGAGGGAAAAACCCATCTGAGTCTATGCCACCATAGGTATCAAGATCCAGCAAGTACCTTTTCAGTTCAGCTGATTTGAATGCCATTGAATTGAGGTTGGGTCTAGGGAAACATGTCAATGGCAAAGACAATTTCTGATTACTCTGCTTATTAATAAAAATATTAGATAGAATATTGGCCTTCGATAATGGATCAAAAGAGATGGAGCCATCAGAATCACAAAGAGGAGGCATGGAGGAATCTATTCCAAATAAAGAGGATTTCAAAGCGGACCACCATTTATGAGGCTGTGTAGCTCCTGCCAGAACATCCTGAAGATGGGAGTTATAATCCCTCTCAGCACCATCATAAACTCTCTGCGCAGCTGCCCTTTTAAAAACATAATTTTCCCAATGCAAGGGGGTTTGATTACGCCTCCATAGACGATATGCAGCCTGTTTGTCATCAAATGCACGCTTGCAGTCATCATTAAACCATGCTTTATCCCTGATACGAGACTTAATTGTCTTTGATGGAACTCTTTTGCGAAGGATACCAAGAAGGGGATTGTTGAGAGCTGAAACCGGGTCATGAGATCTTAGTATGTGATTCCACTCAATATTACAAACATCATTACAAACATTGTCCCAGTTAACCCGGGATTTAAGGTAGACTTTACGTGAGAGAGTAATATCAGGAACAGAAAAATCAAGATTAATTTTACACATGATGGCATTGTGGTCGGAAGTGCCAACAGGTACAAGAACGGAGGTTTCTACAACGCCAGGAATATCTGTTAGTACTAGATCAAGACAATTTCCAGACATATGATTAGGTCCTTGGATTAGCTGTTCACAACCAGATAAGTTTGCAAAATCCAATGCAGCATGACCATTTCTATTAGTTGGAGAGACCGAGTTCAACCACTCTTGATGATGCGCATTGACATCACCAACAAAAATAAAAGATGATTTGACATCTACAGTCTGTACAGCCAGGGCTGTTAAAAGGCAGTCATATATGTCATTGTTAACATCAGGATTTCTGTACAGGCTAAAAATGTAATGATTATGATACTTGCTGGAAACTTTAACTAACTGCATCTCATGGCATTTACAAATATGCTTAGTTAAGTGCTGAGCATTATACCCAGATCTAATATACAAGCTCATTCCACGAGCACGAGGAATAGAATCACGCCGAATAAGAACTGGTTTACCGAAGTTAGTTTATCACAAATATTGATTATTATGTTCCTTCCAACAACCAACCAGAAGAGAAGTCTAATTCGGCTAGAAGTTGGATTGTGGTAAATTTTTATCCCTTTGAAGATTTAAAAAAATTATAATTGTCGCGAATAGACTCGCAGCGTTATTATACATAATTTATTAGGGAAAGTGAAGCTCTATGGAATCCTTATAATATACTCACATAGATTCCGTTGTGGTAGAATAGTTTTGATAAGTTTTGTAACTCTATTTTGTCGATATAAATAGTCCCGCGCATAAACAAACTCAGTCCCGCAATCTTGAGAGCTCTGCTACGGACGTGTTCAATGTTTACAAAAAGTGTTCGGAATGGAGTACACTTGCTACGGTAAAGTGTTATGTTCTACAAAGATGTTACTGTATGTCTAATACTGTATATGAACCCACAATAGCTGGCATGCAAGGGCTAGTGTTGTATCCCATGTACTGGGTCTAGGGTTTTAGGTTGTTTGGTTAGGTTAATATACTAGGTCTCGGAAACAAGATTCGTAGTTGCGGTAGTATTTACATCAAAACTATAGTTAACTATCAAAACTATTCTCCCACAGTGGAATCTATGCGAGTATATTATAAGGATTCCATAGAGCTTCACTTTACCTAATAAATTATGTATAATAACGCTGCGAGTCTTTTCAAAATAATTACCAAATGTTTTATTATGGAAATTATTTTACCATTATATGCAGCTCAAAGGATCTGTGGGAATTAGAGGGTAAAGACTATCTAAATTAACCCTCAGACTTCCATATACCCTTCCTAACCCCTACTGTACCAGAGCATTTCACAATTTAACCCAAGAACTGCTTGAACCTGGCACAAAAAAAAAATAAAAAAAAAAAATATGGAGGTTAATAGGCCTAGGGCCTATTCATAGTAGACTTGGTATGGTTTGATGCTCGGAAATGTCTATTTTACTTTAAATTTATTCATTAAAGTATTAAACCTACACTAAAGTGAGTCCCTAAAGTTAGGCCCTAGGCTAATATTAACCTATTAGGAGCAACAGAATAGCAACAAACCATGGGTTGTGAAGGTATATTTATAAATATTTTGAACAGGGTATACCCTAGCCTAGGCTAGCCGGCTGCCGGTAAGTTTTCCGATTAACATGTGCCGCTGTGCGAGTTTTTCAAACAAAATGCAGTTTCCTAATTTTTGTTAAAGTCATTTATTAAATTTTAACCCTCTGAATCCGGAAGGCCTTATAAGAGGCGTGATCTATTGCGTGACTCAGTGATACGGATGGCCTCCTAGAAAAAAAGTCAGTAGGGCCTAGGCTAGGCCTAATCCAGGAGGCCTCACAAGAGGCAAAATGTGCGGCTAAAAATCCCCGCTAAAATCAAAACACGGCAACCACGCGTTTTAGCAAGGTCATCTCAACGGCATTCTACACCGAATCTACAGACAAAAAGTTCTACAATTTGCAAAAAAATTGACTGCTCTAGGTAGTCTCAATCAGTAGCTACTGAATTATGAAGATACTGTATCGCTGTACACAGCGATCGGGATCATATGAGGCCTCCCAGATTTAGTGGGTTAACACCCATTTCTACTTAGGCTAGTTGCAGAAATTTCACTTTTTGACCATAGGCCTAAGCCTACTCCATAAACAATTTCCATAGTTTGTCATTAGGCCTAGCTTAACCTGGGCAATTATATCTCCACCCGATTAAAGATGGCCGCCTTTCCCATATTTAACCCAGTAGGCCTAGCCTAGAAAATATTTTATTTTTGCAGGTAGGCTAGCCTATTTAAATTTATCCTATAGGCTAGCCGCTAGAAATTATGCAAGTCATAACGACTAGGCCTAGGCCTAAATATGGATTTTTTTTATTTTAATACCACGAATTTTCCTTGTTTTTTATAAACAAATTTGTTCATTTGCATCAATATATAGTGTTTGTAATTAATTAGAAATCTCGGGAAAACCTATTTTCCCCATTAGGCCTATCCTATCGATCGATGTTGAGACACGCCCCCAGATAGTGATTTGAAAAGACATTAGCCTAACTTAACAACCTTACCTAACCTAACCTAGTATTATGCGTGGGGGCTGCCGCCCCCACACCCCTACTGGTTGAGTACTAATCCCTTAGTAAATACAAAAAAAAAAAAATGGCTGTCGATTATACTAAGGTGAAAGAAATTCGATGAAGTCTACGGTGTTTACACTGCAATGTTCAGCTTTGATTGTACATTGATAACGGGAAAGTACCGTATTGACAACCTTGTTACGAAATTAAATTTGAGTAGCATACTTTTTAGGTTTTTCCGAGGGTTTAACACATTTTCATATGATCTTTAGAGCTGCCGATAACTGGAAGTACCGTATTGACAACCTCGTTACGAAAAATAAATGTTAGTATTGTACCTGTACCATACTTTTTTATTAGGTTTTGCCGAGGGTTAAAACAAATTTTCTTTTGATCTTTAGAGCATATAGGCCTAGATTCAATATTAATCTTCAAATATATCAACAAAATTTGTGGTATTAAAATAACATTGAACCCTAAATATATTACAAAGATTAAAGATACCTAGTGCATGTGTCAAATCTGAAAAATATACCGGCTGGGCTAGGCTATATGGAAGTCACACTCAGTCGAAGAGTTTAATCTGGCCTGGCCCAATCTTTACCCTTTTAATTCCCATAGACGCTTCCTAAGCGATCTATAATAGTCAAAGGACATTCAGAATCTGTCAATACGAGTCAGAACACCAAAGGGGTTAACAAAACTTACAGTAAACAAGAGCAGAGACCGGAAGCACCGGAAGCACCAAATCCTTCCAAATCCTGTCCTCTGCGCATGCGTGAGAATCACAGATTAAAGATGGCCGCCTTTCTTACCTGGTTCTTACCTGGTGGGCTTCCCAGACCCCAGAGCTAAGTGGTAGGTCAGGGTCCACGGAAGCCACACACTGCTGATGCGCCAGCCCAAAGATAATTTAAAATTTGTAGTAAAAACAGGGAGTATAGAAATCTATGGACTGGAAAGTGCATCATAAGCAGCTACGTTAACAAACAAGGTACAAGTATAAGTGGTTGAGGAGGCCAGAAGGTGTGACATCGAGAACAAAATCATGAATATTCATATAAAACTCCTGCAAGATAGTCGGAAAGGGCAGCCTTGAAAGATAACAGGTTAGTCAGGGATACCAAATCTGTGGGCAAAGAGTTCCACAGAGACACATATCTAAGATTAAAAAAAAAAAATCTTATTTCAAGCTGGCATCTTGAGTGAGCAATTTTATATGGGTGACCCCTGGTTGCAAAATATTGGGGACGATCAAAAACATCTTCAGGAGTAATTGAGCAGAGACCGCGAAATATTTGCCAGTACTTAATTATGTCATGCCTAAGAAGTCTACCCTTAATGGAAAATAGGTTTAATATCCTCAATCTCTCACCATAATCAAGATTCTCGAGACCTCCAATAGATTTAGTCCAGCGTCTCTGAACAGACTCCAGTAGTCTTAGGTCCCCCAAATACCCAAGGATCCACAGAGAGGAAGAATATTCTAATATGGGACGAATATGGGAAATAAATAGTGGCATCATAAAGGAGGCATCCCGGTTGACAGTTGACCTTAGGATACTATGGGCGAGTCCTCCAGCCTTGTGGACAATATTAGAGATGTGTGTATGAAACTTAAGGGAGGAATCGATTAAAATTCCTAGATCGGATGCAGCGTCTCTAATAGGGATTAAGGAGTTGTCAAGATAGTATCTGCCAGAATGACCCAGGTCATCCCAATCAATTTCTTTCCTACAAAATCTTAGGTGGACACATTTATCTGGGTTCATCGTTAGGCCCCAGGATTTAGAGACCTTAGCAAGCACGTCTATATCAGACTAGCAAGCAAACATACAATTAAGAAAATTTAAGAGGTTATCATATTTGATTTTTACATACAGTTTCAAATCATCAGCATATATTTTGGTAGACGAATTAATATTACGAGTAATATAATTGATAAATATGAGGAAAAGCAGGGGACCAAGGACAGAGCCTTGAGGGACTCCGCTAAGCATATCCCTGAAAGAACTAAAATGATTATTTACTTTGACATGCATAATACGGTTATGGAGAAAGTCCCTAATCCAGTCCAGTACCCTACCCCTAATTCCCAAGCTATAAAGTTTGGTGATCAGAATGTCATGATTAACCACGTCAAAGGCCTTGGAATAGTCAAACAGGATCAAGTCAACATTATAACCCTGGTCCATCCATTTGGTGATGGCCTTGTAAGTAAGAAGGAGTTGGTCCTCGGATGATCTGCCTGGTCTGAATCCAAATTGGTCCTTATTGAGAAGATTGTTAGAGTCAAGATATTCATAGATAAATTTAGTTATAATACGTTCCAAGGACTTTGAACAGATGGAAGTTAGAGAGATTGGTCTATACATTAGTGGATTGTAGCGAGAACCCTTTTTACAAATGGGCACAACTGAGGAACTCTTCCAGGCAGAAGGGAGGGTTCCAGAGACCAATGAGGCACGGTATATCAGCAAAAGAGAATATGCAAGGGTATGGACACAGGATTTGAGTGGGTGGGCGTGGATACCGTCTGGACCCATCGATGAGGACGTATCAAGTTTGTTGAGAACAGATATAACATCATTAAGATTAATATTGATATCTGGAATTATACTGTCTGTTACCTGATGTGAGGCAGGGGAGGTGGGAGCAGATGTTGAAAAAACACTGGCAAAGGAAGACACAAATAGTTCAGCCATAGCCCCTGCATCGTGAATGATGTTACCTGTGGAAGACTTGAGTGGGCCAATACTGGGTCTACCCACCTTCTTTTTTCGGATATAAGAATGGAATATTTTAGAGTTGGTTGTGAGATGGTCAATCAGTGAAGCCTCATACCTGGAGTGACTATGGATGGCATAATTTTTGTACTGATAATTAATATCTAAAAACTGATCCAGGGCGTCCTTAGCCTGGTTAGAGTTACGACCAAACTGTGTACGAGTTTCTTTATAATTGGTCCAAAAGTTATGTCTGGTATTTTTTAATAATATAGGGGGTCTGACAGGCCATGGAGGACAAGAAAAGTTATTGAAACTCTTTGTAGGGATAAAACGGTTAATTAAGGGCATAAGTACAGTAGGGTCCCGCATAAAACGTGTTCGCATAAAACGAGTCTCGATTAAAACGACCGACCTAAAATATTAATATTTAATTTTCGATCAGAACGAATGTGATCACATAAAACGAGTCCGCCGCCAAAGTGGGGCAAATCCGAGGAGTTTTCATATAGAGCGCCGAAATATCGTACAAAACGTACGAAATATAGTTTGCTTTGTACGAAAATTTTCGCTTACAGTGAACATTGACGATATTGCGCCACCAAAATGCTGTGTTCACATAAAACGCCCTCGTTTATCGACCATAAACTCGTTTTATGTGAGACCCTACTGTATGTCTGTAAAACGAGAAAACATTAGATTAACATTGAGGTGGGCAAATTCAAAATCCCAATCAATATCCTCCAAAATTAGGTTAATCTCTCTGTAGTCACCTCTATGCCATATCTTGATGTTAGTGGGCTCGTCATTGATAGTTTGGATCTGGAATATATAATTGGTGATAACTGGGCTATGGCCACAGTTGGGAAATGGAGGAAGTACCTGTGTTTCGCCAATTCGGTCGTTTTCCGAGGTAAGAATCAGGTCCAGTATATTACCTGACGGGTGGAAAGTGGGTTCTGTAATAAGTTGAGTAAGTCCCTAGGATGTAAAACAGTCAAGGAATGTTGTATCGAGGAGACTGAGACCTCTACGAATAAGATCACAAGACCATTTAATAGAAGGGAGGTTGAAATCTCCCATGAGAACTATTTCCTTGTCTGAGTAAAAATCATACATAAAGTCAAGTAATGTCTCATTATCTAAGGGGGTGTAAGAAGGGGGGCGATAAACTGTTATTATGTAAATATTATAGTCAGGCAGAAAAATAACAAGGGTATTTTGAAGGTCAACATCAATTTCAATATATTTTAAGGAAGACTTGACATGCACACATACACCATGTTTTGGGATATCGCCGTGGACATCTTTTCTTAGGACTGCATAATTGGGAATAGAAATAGCGGCGGTAGAGACATAAGGCAGCAGCCATGACTCACTAATACCAAGAACTGAGATATCGTTATCGTATAAAATTGAAAAATATAGTTAACCTTATTAAGTATGGAATTAACATTAACATGAGCTATGGACAAAGAATGGAATGTGTTATTGTCAATGAGTTGGAGTTAGTTACTGGGATAAAGGGAGATCATCAACGTTTTCACTCCTTTGAGTGTCAGATCCGGGGGGCCCCCGGCCTCCATCCACTGCAGAAGCCGCAGGGACATCTTGAGCAGCAACAGGGGGGATGTCACGAGGGGGAACAGGACCGGGCGGGGCCTGTGGCTGCGGTCTGGATGGGGCCAGAGCGGATGTCACAGCACCCGCCCGGGCACTCGCGGCTTCGGATCTTCTCTGAAAAAGTTCCTGTCTCTGCTTATAAGTTAAATCTTTGTGGATGTAATCATTGGGGTAGTCATTAGAATCTTTCAGTTTACGGGCTGAGGATAGTAAGTGCTTTCTGTCATTATCATCGAGGATATTTCCCCTAAATATTCCCTTATCCTAGTCTATGAGGGCAACATTGGCAATGGAGAGGTCTCTGTCTATCAAAAAGGAAGAAATACCTTTAAATGTTTGGGCAACCTGGCCCAGATTAGTGTTAGGAAGTCCACGCAGAATAATGGACTTGTGCCGCTTCTCCCGCTCCCTCATATTCCCTCATATTCCCATATTTAACCCACAGTCTAGGCTATAAGATATAATTTTATTTCCACAGGTAGGCTAGACATTTATAGAAATTATGCAAGTCATAAAGACCAAGATCAGATCAGATGAAGTATTGAGGGATAAGCCTTTGCAACGGCACCTCTTATTTACATTCTACTTTTCCTATTTTTCTGAAGCGTGTAGAGAGGGGAGAGAGAGGAAGCTGTTGGAGTGGCTTTGTTATGTGAGTTTAGTCTGTATAAGTTACAAATATTAGATATCTCTTGCATGTCACATATGGCAATCTGGAAAAATACCGGCTAGGCTAGCCTATATGAATCATGGCAGACTCCGTCGAAGGGTTGATTATGCCAATCTTTACCCTTTTATTAATTCCCATAGACCCTTCTTAAACTATTTTTCCTTATTAAAAAATCAGCATCACGTTCTCTTTAGTTTTCTTTTACAAATAACAGTTCCCCGATTAAATTGCTATTGGCACTAATAACTAAAATCTAGTAGGCTAGTAGCTAGAATAAAGTTAAAAGGATGGCACCGGAACAGTTTTATTTTGCGAAAAACAAAATATTTAAATGCCAGGACTTTTAACCCGGGAACTGCTGGAAGACTCTTAAGAGTTCCCCCGGTGGACTGCGGGAAGACTCTTAAGAGTCAGAGAAAAAAAAAAAAAAATTGCCCTTGGGCCATGCAAAATATCAGTCCTCTACCCACTTTCCTCCCCTCCTTCAGTTATCACCTATTTTCCCTGTTATTCCCTTATTCTGAGGTATATTTTCGTGCTAACATTAGCGAGTTGCAAGCAGGGCATTGTCATCACTGTTAGCAAGCGAGTGCAAGAGAGAGAGAGAGAGTATCGATCGACAGTGTCTCAGTGGCCTTGGGGGAAATTGGCGGGAAAGGAGGTTGCCTCACCCATACATTATGTAACTCGCGGCCTGTATCGCCGATTTTGACCATCCAAACGCTGTTTTCACTAGTTTTATTGTTGTAACAGGTTAATACCTTTATAATCAACCTATAATAGGTGCATATGGATAAGTATTAATGCTATTTATGGTAAAATTAATATTTTAGTGATGGAAACAGCTCAAATACATGCGCACAGGCAGAGGTGTCTAATTACCCCCATGCGCACTTAACCTAAGACGTGCGCACAGGGTTTTTTCTACAGGGTGATACTGTGCGCACGTATGATGATTTTGGGACCCATTGCCAATTTCGATAAAAAGTACATCATCGTGTAGGGAATGTTTGCGTACATCGGCCCATATATATTTGACCCCCCAAAAAATGTCTGGGGGGGGGGGGGGGAACGGTCCGTAGTTGAAAATTGTGGAGCGAATGGCACCGCGCGGCTAGATTGTCATCGAGCGGCGAGATTTCCCTGCCGAATTTTCACGCGCCCAGGGGATAGAAGGAGGGGGTGGGTTACTGCGTATTATCACGTATATCTCCTTTTTTTATCCCTTTTAGGCTATGTAGAGTATGTATACGTGTGTAGGCCACCCATATAACAATGAATATGCCTCATAGTGACCCAAAATTGCAATATATAAGGGAATTATAAGAGAATTTTTAGGCGGGAATGAAGATGGGTTGGAGGTTTGGCGGCAATTTATGAGCTGAGAGTGTGGTTTGCGCTATAATATTACGTATATCTCGTACTTAGAGCACTGTCATGCTATAATACAGACTTGTACGTATGTAGACGTGCCATATATCAATATATATACCGCATATAGACCAATTCATGCGATATTTACGCACATTATCAATGAGTTTCTAGCAGACGGAGGCCTAAAAGGGTGGGTGGGGGTGGGAATGAAAGGGGGAGAGGGTGTGTTACGCCATAAATATCACTTATATCTTGTACTTAAAGCACTGTCATGCTATAATACAGACTTGTACGTATGTAGACGTTCCATATATCAATATATATACCGCATATAGACCAATTCATGCGATATTTACGCACATTATCAATGAGTTTCTATGCGTAAACCAAGGTGTGAGTGAGTTGTGCTGGGAATGAAAGGGTGAGAGGGTGTGTTACGCCATAAATATCACTTATATCTTGTACTTAGAGCACTGTCATGCTATAATACAGACTTGTACGTATGTAGACGTGCCATATATCAATATATATACCGCATATAGACCAATTCATGCGATATTTACGCACATTATCAATGATTTTCTAGCAGACGGAAGCCTAAAAGGGTGGGTGGGTGGGTGGGAGGGAGGGAGGCAGGGAGTGAGTCGTGGAGAGAGTGAAGGCAGTAAACATATGCAGCTGTGTGATAATTGTGGAGGCGCCCCAGGCGTATGGATGTCTTGGGATTTTGAACCTTATGTCTAGCAGGTGTCTGGTGTTCGTTGCCACCAAGAGGTCTACAATAACATGAGTCAGGAATGGAGAGAGAGAGAAACTGAGACATGCGTATGTGCATTTTTATGCAAGCAGACATTGCATTTTAGACACATGTGAAGTACCACAGAAACATGTAGGCCATTGACTGTAAATAAAGTACTATATTATAGACCAGCAACGAGGGTGGTCAGTAAACACAGGCAGATTGCCTTTTTTGATAGAGAGCTAAATATAGACTGGTGTCTCCTTACACTTGCGAAAGGGTAGATTGCCACCAGAGAAACTTATATTTATTTATTTCCAAGTAATATGCAATCTAAATGTATATTCGAGACCTACTGCAAGTATTTGTATGACAGTCATGACTATGTATAATCCAATATACGCGCGTAGGCGAGACATAAGAAAGCTGGTTGAGCAATTTTCGACACCCACACAGTTATTATTCATTTTTATTTACAATATTATACAATACAAATGTATTTGTGAAGAGTATTTTAGGCATTATTGTATTTATACAAATTTTGTTCCCAGACAGAGCTGCTGTGGCTGGAGCATCAAGGAGCGGCAAGGGTCACCCCGTGACCGCTTGACCGTGTGATAATGAGTGGAGTCACACTGAGAGGGGCAATTTTGCTGAGTGTTTGGGCAATTTTTGACAGAATAAAGTTATATAATTACTAATTCTTGACAGAGACAAACTTTTATAAACCATTGCATGATATAATTGATAATCCCATCAATTTACAAACGTAAATTGGTGGGATAATTCATTTTTTTTTTGTATATTGTCATTTCGATTGTAGACACAAAGTTTTGAGTGATATTTGGTATGAGCTCCTGTGGCATGGTTGGTAAGGTCGCGGACTGGAAAACTCAAAATGTGGTAGGGTAGTGGGATCGAATCCAGGAGGGGGTTATGGGGAAGGTTTAACCCGTGGAGCCCCGGCTAGTTTTGTAATGTTTGCGCACCAGAAGCCGGCCGGTTTTCAAAAAATTGTTTTATTCCAGAAACAATAGCGAATGGGTTAGGAATGAAGGAAAAACCACGAAAAACCGCTCAAATAGCTTAAAAAATGGTCCTACAGAGCCCCCGAAAATGGATTTTACAAGAGTAAAAAATTGAAGGCAATTATCCCCAAAAAACAGGTTATTGCGCGCTCGCGCGCACGCACGTGGACTTTGAGAGTTTTCAACCATTGGCACGGTTGCGTGGGATACGTACACAGTTCCCATACAAATCTGAGCCCTCTTGAGTGGCTACACCTGAGGTCACGGTCGGCGCAATTAGGGTGACGCGCCAGGCGCGTCTCTGGGGCTGTGCGTTACATACATCGCCGACGCGTCAGACGCGTCGCTGGGGCTATACGGGTTAATACTGTCTAGAAAATTTTTGATAATTTTGTTTTTTTACAAGATCATGCCATTGTATTCAAACAATATGAAATATTCATAGAATATATCATATTGTAAGAATACAATGACATGACTTTTTTTTTTTTTATTGTTTTATTTTATTATCTTAGTAGGTTTGACAGGATTTATTGAAACATATTTATTTTTGTACAATTCATTTGAGGTAAGAAAATAATTATATACACATTACTTAGACTAATAACAAACATATATATTGATATACTAAAAAAAAGAAGGCATATTACATGTAAATCTTTGAAACTTATAAACTAAATAATGAAACATACAATTATATAATGTAAAAGCTATATCACAGGGACATCTTTGGAACTTATACATTATATAATATATATGTTACATTATGAGGTAGCGTGATCAATTAGGTCAGGTCAGGTAAGGTAGGGCGCGAGTCCAGGGCAGGGCAGGGCAGGGCAGGGGGCGAGTCCAGGGCAGGGCAGGGCAGGGGGTGAGTCCAGGGCAGGACACGGGGCGAGTCCAGGGCAGGGCAGGGCAGGGGGCGACACTCAGTAATTCTTGAAGGTGTGGTAGTCCCTGAAGCAGTCACCCAAGCAGAGTCCAACTTTGCACTCGGCGCACATTGAGGGGACTCTTTTGGTGACATGGGGTTTCCCGACACTGGAGCTGCAGACGTTGCACTGCACCTGCCTGTGACGAGTGCCAATCAGCTCGGTGTTGGTTAGGTAGTGTCTTTGGACACCCACCTGGACTCGGTCAGGAACGTGATCCCCACGCCATGCCGTACGTCTGTGAGTGGTGGTGCCATACTTCTCCAGGAGTTGGTATGACACGTTGTAGACGAACTCCCGGAATTTCAGCTTCTGGTTTGGGGACATCTCCCCCTTCACCAACCACAAGTTGTAGGCATTGAGCATCGTGATGTCAACTAGGTGGAGGAAGAGCTTGTGATACCACTTCAGTCTTCCTCAGACACTCAACGCCTGACAGCTGACAGTCAGACTTGTCCACCATGCGCATGTTCTTGGTATAGTCCACTACCATGTCGGGCTTGTAGATGGTCTTCCTGGTTCGGTAGTGGATTTTGCCAGAGCAGGTGGACGTCTCGTTTGTCCTTCCACTTCAGGGCTATCACTTTCCCACACTTTTCGAGCTGCTTGTATTTCTGCCCCTTTCGTCGCCTTCTTCGCACATGCCTCTCACGGTGTTCCTGGGCCAGGTCGTCTTCTGAAGGTGTGTCAACTGGAGGAGGCATCTGTAAGAGGAATGACATTACCGGTGAACTTAGGCATAAACTTTCTTGTCTTTCTGACAGTCCTACATGACCCCGTTTGGTTGTCATGAAGAAACGGCAGAGAGCAGGAGAAGTATACCAGTTGTCAGTGTAGATGATGTGGCCTTTGCCCAGGTAAGGTGCCAACATTTTCCTGACGATGGCACCTGACATGCCCATGGGGTCATTGGCAGCGGCTTTCGGTATGTCAATGTCAGTGCCTGTATACACGATCATGTCAAGCACTATTCCAGTTTCACAGTCTCACAAAACAAAGAGCTTGATTCCGAACCTATGCCTTTTCAAGGGGATATACTGCTTGAAAACAAGACGTCCTTTGAAGAGCACGAGCGACTCATCAATCACCAAATTGAGGAAGGGGTAAAAGTATTTCCTATACCTCTCCAACAACATGGTGAACACATCCCGAACTTTCCATATCCTGTCAATCCTGTTAGGATTGTCGTTGTCTGCAAAGTGCATAAATCTTAGCAGCAACAAAAATCTGTCACGAGTCATGAACTTATTGAAAGTTGGGGTGGCGATGAGAGGGTCGTGCTTCCAATAGTGTTGCAACACATGCTTCTTGCACAGAGGCATGAGGAACAACAAGGCAAAGAACGTCATGAATTCTTCCACAGTCGTATCCACCAAGCCTCGTATTCTCGCTTTTGGAGAAATGACGTCCAATCTGCCAAACACCCACCTGCAGTAGGCGTTTGTTTGGGCAACGATGTACGTCATTACCTCCATATCGAAAAAAGCGAGGAAGAAGTCGCTTTCGTTCACTTGCTCGTCACAGGGCCAGTCGTCAGTTGTACCTGACGTCCCAGGATTGAACTGGGGCAAGTCAGGTACAACATTGACCCCGTCAGACCAATCGAACGAAGGCAGCCCAGGGATCGGAATGTCGTCTGCGTCTCCTTCACCGTCTGAAATATCGCTTCCATGGTCGCGATACAGCACTGCATCATCATCACCCTCCTCTTCACTTGACAGACGCCCTTCCTCATTATCGTCACCGACGTCGGACTCACTCCCACTGTCCACTCCCAAATCCCCCCACCCTTGGTCCCGTCCTAGGGCTTCGTCGTCGAAACCCGTGCTGCCAATGCCCTGCGAATCACCATCAAACAGCAGGGCGGCATACTTTGATGGTGTCAGAGTTTTCCGGGTCACTCTAGCACGTGCGGGAGTCTTATGGACAGGGACAGCAGGGGCGGCGGCAGGGGCAGCAGTGGTGCGTGGTCTTGTGGCCCTGGAGGCAGGCAAGATGATGGTGGTGCCTGTCGCCCTTTTCTCTGTTCCTTGGGCAGGGGCAGCAGGGCCAGCAGTCGCTTTCCCTCTCCCTTTCCCCTTCCCCTTCCCTTTTCCTTGGGCAGGGGCAGCAGGGCCAGGGGCGGCTGGTGGTGGTGGTGGTGGTGGTAGGGTCACTGTGGCTGGCGTACGAGTTCTCTTCCCTACGCCCGTGCCTTTAATTTTTCCTGCCCCTGCAGGTTCTGCAGCCCTAGGGCGGCCTCCTGCGTCGCTGGTACCGGTGGCAGGGGTGGCAGTGGTGGCAGTGGTGGTGGTAGTGGTTGTTGCAGTGGCCTGGGTCGTGGTGGCAGTGTCCCAAAACACCAATGACCTCTGTACATTTGCCGTGCTTGCACGTGTTTTCCGTGCTTTGGGTGCTGGTCTTTCGTCCTCAGAGCTGTAGGGCGTGTCGTACTGGTAGCTAGGGTCTTTAGCAGCCACCCTCTGCCTTCCACGGCGGCTAACACCACCAGAAGGAGGGCTGGTTGTGTCATCAGGGAGCGAGCGTGAGGGACGTGTGGGTTCCATGACTAGTGCTTGGTTATTGGCGCGGTGGTGCTTGCACGAGTGCGGGGCGAGCGTGTGGTGGGGTGGTGTCGAGAGTTGACATGTAGTACTATACCCACACCAATTTTCAGCCGCCTGGCTATAAACGCACGGTTTCGGTACGCGTTCAAAAGCTCTGCTCTTAAGAGTCTTCCCGCAGTCCGCCGGGGGAACTCTTAAGAGTCTCCCGGGTTAAGAGGTTAATATGACCTACGTCGGTGCTGTAAATGAGAAGACCTGTCAGATATGAACAATAAAATGCCATAATTCAAGGAGTTTCGGAGGCATAAACTATTAAATTAATAGCCAATTCCTGTTATACAACTTAATTATTTTCTCATTCAGGAAAAGTAGACCAAGTTAAAATACAATTACCGCTGTTTTTTTAGAGTAACCTACCGGTAATAAAGCTAGAATGAAGATGCCGGGTTTTAAGTTAGAACTGTGCGAGATACGGTGCAGCAGGCTATATGTTTAGAATCTGGGACTACTTTAATGAAAATCTGGCACACTATTAACTACGATAACAAGTTTTATTTGCGCCCAAGGTAAAGCTAAAACCTAGACAAAGTACATAATTCCTAAAGTTTTGTTTAAAGTTACCCCATATAGTTATATATAGAAATAGTGACCGGGAAATTTGAAAATTATGGCTAATATTTATAAACTTCTATAAATCTAAAAAAACAAAAAACTGTGCTATATATATTTAGGATTATTAAGTCAAACAAGCTTTAACTTCTTTGAGACTAAATTTTAGCAGGGACATGGGGCTAGAAGTCCTCCCATTATACAATTCTACTCTAAGAGACAAATAGGCGAGGGAACGCGGAAGTAGTCCGACCCTGAGAATAGGAACTTTAAAAGCTTCTGTTCGGGCTCTGTCTCATGTCGGCCACTCCCAGTAATGGGGTATGTGCCTGAGTATATACTGTACATCAAATATATACCATACATTAAAAATTGAAATACTGACTGGGAATTCTGAAAATTAAAGAAATTATGAATAGCCATCTATAAATCTAAGAATTCCTAAATCTAGTTAAGATTATTAAATCAGACTAAGATTTAACTTCTTTAAGACTACATTTTAGCACTGATTTTTTTTTTTTTTTTTTTATTAGAAATGCAATTTTTATATTTTCAATTTATAATGGCAAACATTAAGTTAATTTTATCTGCAAGTAAAAGAAGTTTGATTCACAAGCATGCTTCTACATTTTACTTTTAAAAACCTTCTAGAACTTTCATAAAAATATTACGTTAAAGGCAAAATTATGAACAAAAAACTAAGATTTAACACTCACCAGAAACACCAGTTCAGCAACAGCTCTACTGCATTATAAGGGTACCTCTTGGATCGGAATTCTTTTCTAAGAAATATTTAGTTCCTTTTTTCGTACCGGTAGTAGCCTAAACACTTTACCCAATTTTAGTGGTAGTTTTACGGGACATTTCAACGCCACCCCTCGCTATTGAAATTTTATAGGTAAATTTTCTATCAGTTTCAGTTTTATCAACATTAATCCCCACATTAATACGCATTAAGCTATACATTCCCCTGCCTTGGGAATTATTAACCCCTTCAGCATGAAGTCTAATTTGTAATCATTCTGATAACCATTACACCAATTGATTTAGCAATAGCAAATAATCTACCGGTACCTCTGATTTTAAAGGGGTAAACACTCAATAAACCATCTGAATAATAGTTTAAATTACACAAGATCTAGATTTAGACATAGGTAAAAGAGTAATCTTGCTGAAGGGGTTAAATAGGTGGACAGTCTATTTATGGGAATTATAGTCCGTTACACAGATCAATATCCTAATTGGAGCGTAAGTAGAACCTTTGGTAAATTTAATGCAGCAGCATTTATTTCAGAGATCAGCTTCTAGATCACAAATATTTAATTTGGCAGTAAAAATGATTGGGCTACTGCTAATCACTTCACATAACACTTCCGTACATTTGGATCCGAGTACGGTTTCTAGTTTTTCAGAGGTTTAGTTTAAGATTAGTTTTAATTATTATTAATTGTTTAATTTTGTACAGTAAAGCTACTTTGTTTTTCCATTTGGTAACCCAGGTTCGAATCTCGGGAGGATCACATGCTTCCATTAATTTCTTTGGAAAGCGTTTGGTGTTGGAAGTTAAATAAATAAATTATTTTTTTCTTTTTCGGTAGATCTTTTCACGCAAGATTTCTACCGCTAACCAATAAAGTCAGTTACACGAGCGCTTTTTCCGGCAATTGACCACTTGCGAGTTTCGTTCTATAAGGAAGTTGTATCTGTAAACTTCGATATTTAGCAGAATTACCAGATAAAACATGGTCATAGTACATTCATAAATACATAACACCCAATTAAAGATAACTTATTCATCAGATCAGAAACCGAAATTATTATTGTACTATAACATATAAATATTTACGGCTCAAACTTCCTTATAGCCTGAAACTCAAGTAGTCAATTTTCGATGAGGAAGATTTTATTTCAAGAAGCATTTTCGCTTTGCTTTGGATTCAGAAACTAGACTAAGGTAAATTTTTTGGACAAAATTAGGTTGGGTTCAAATTTTAGCCATAAATTTCAATGGTAGCTAGCCTATAGGTTATAATCTTTTATTTCAGCGGATGGCAATTTTAATCCTTTAGCAGCTAATTTCTCAATACTGAACACAAAAATATTAAACTAAGTCTATGCGTGTTATTAACCTAAGAAGTGCGCATGGGGGGTATGAGACACCACACTCCTGTGCTGATTTTTTTTTTTTTTTTTTTTTTTTTTTAAGAGACAATGAACGGAGGAAGGAAAAACACAGATAAAACAAAAAGGTAAAAACACAGATAAAACAAAAAGGTCCATGTGCCTAAAGGCATCCTCCATTCATAAAATGTTAGTAACAACTGGATTTAAACATTTGTAGATTGTAAGTTTGTGGAAAGCAATTCGAGGGAAGTGAATTCCAAAGAGTAGTAGTTCTAGGGATAAATGAATTTTGATAAGAAGTTCTGCATTGTGGAGGAGAAAGTGTAAATTCATGGGCGCTCTCAGCTGCCCTAGTTCTACGGGGAAAGATGTGGAGAGGCGGCACAATTGAAGCAAGTTCCTCGGAACAATTGCTGTGAAAATATCTGTAGAATAATGCAAGGGATGCAACGTTTCTTCGTACGGATAATGTAGGAAGGTCCTGTGTGATTGCAGGCTTATTGATTAATCTAATAGCTTTATTTTGAATTTTGTCCAACTGCCTCAATGCAACCACTCCACTTCCACCCCACAGAGGTGAACAGTAATCCATCTGAGAACGCACATGACTTTTATATATTACGGCCAACTGCTCGTCAGTGAAGAATTCTCGAACTCTGTACAGGAGTCCCAGTTTTTTAGAGGCATTCTTAGCAATGCTTCTAACATAATGTGTCCAGCTCAAGTTAGTAGTTAATGTTACACCGAGAATGTCAATACTAGGGGAAGTGGGAATATTTACATCATTAAAAAAATATATGGGAGTCAGTGATATTCTGTCGGTTAGAAAATTGAATGTACTTGGTTTTCTGTGCATTAAAGGAAACTAGATTCTTTTGTCCCCATTCTTCAATTCTAGAAAGGTCCTGGTTCAGAGAAATTGCAGTGCTTATTTTTGAATTTATAAGATCGGGTTGGGTGAAAGAATTGGTAAATGTGAAGGAACTGTGGAGTGTTGAGTCATCTGCATAGGAATGTATTGGATTATGAGTGGTAGATATGAGATCATTGATATGAATGAGGAACAGAGTTGGGGCCAAAACTGATCCCTGGGGAACACCAGCATTTATTGAGTGAAATTGAGAATAAAGGCCATCTACCATTACACATATTTTTCTGTTATGAAGATAAGAAGAAATTAGTGGAACTAATGATGCAAGGCCGTAGTGTGACATCTTCGACAATAAGGATTGATGCCAGACTCTATCAAATGCCTTTGATATATCCAGTGCTATTGTATGTGTTTCACCATGTTGGTCTGTAGCTTGGTTGATTTGATGCGTAAGAAGGCAAAGAATGTCTGCAGTCGATCGACATCGTCTAAAACCATATTGCCTATCACTGAATAATTTATTATTCTCAAGATGCTTAATTATGTGATTATTTAATATAATTTCAAAGACTTTACCAAGAGTGGAAGTTATAGCTATTGGTCTGTAGTTTGATGGATCTGAAGAGGCACCTCTTTTAGGAACTGGATGGATGTTTGCTTCTTTCCAGGGTACTGGGAAGCATGAGGTATGAGTACATAGACGGAAATTTTTTGCCAATACAGGAGCGAGCACCAAGGAGCAATTCTTAAGTACTATTGGAGGAATTTCATCTGGACCAGGAGCCTTATCTACTGAGAGATTCTGCAAAATAGTTTTGACATGTCTAGTGTGGATCTTAAGTGAGGGAATTTCAGGGGAATTAAAATTAAGTACAGGGACATCTTATTTCATCTAAGGTTGAGTTGGTGGAGAAAATATCCGCAAGAAGGTTAGCTTTACCTCGTGGGTCACTTACAAGATTGCCAGTCGGAGATTTTAATGGTGGAATGGATGAAGCAGTTGTGAAGTTGGATTTGAATGAGTTAAGAGTAGACCAAAATATTTTGTTATCATTTGGATTATTTAGAAGTTTATTTGCCTGCTTGTGGAGAAAGTTTGATTTAGTTAGGTTTAATACAGTTTTGGCATGATTTCTGATGTTTCTAAAGTAATTAAAGGCTTCATGTGTTTTTGAGCTGTTCCCATTACTAACATCGTTATTTTACCATAAATAGCATTAATATTTATCCATATGCACCTATTATAAAGGTATTAACCTGTTACAACAATAAAACAAGTGGAAACAGCGTTTGGATGGTCAAAATCGGCGATACAGGCCGGGAGTTACATAATGTATGGCTGAGGCAACCTCCCTCCCCACCACTCTTTCCCAAGTCTGGAGAGAGACTGTCGATCGATACTCTCTCTCTCTCTCTCTTCCACTCGCTTGGTAACAGTGATGACAATGCCCTGTTTGCAACTCGCTAATGTTAGCACGAAAATATACCACAGAATAAGGGAATAACAGAGAAAAAAGGTGATAACTGAAGGAGGGGAGGAAAGTGGGGAAGGAGGGGAGGTGGAGGAGTGATATTTGGCATGGCCCAGGGGCAAAAAAATAAATAAAAAAATAAAAAAATAAACAAAAACAAATTTTGGGGGGAGTTTTAAAAGGATTTTTTTTCCCCCTTACTCTTAAGAGTCTTCCCACAGTCCGCCGGGGGAACTCTTAAGAGTCTTCCGGCAGTTCCCGGGTTAATGCCAAGTTTTAATAAAAAATAATATTTCACTAAAACATCTTTAACCTAACAAGTGCGCATGGGGGTAATTGGAAACGTCCCCCTGTGCTGACGTATTTGAGGTGTTTCCGTCACTAAAATATTCATTGTACCATTAATACTTATCCATATGTGCCTATTATGGGTTGATTATAAAGGTATTAACCTGAAACAACAATAAAACGAGTGAAAACAGCGTTTGGATGGTCAAAATCGGAGATATAGCCCGCGAGTTGTATAATGTCTTGTATAAAGTTGTATAATGTCTTACTAAGGCTAGTGACATAGTATTTCACAAGCATAACAAAAATTACTCTTTTAACAAACCTGGGTGGAATGACCATGTTTCAGAACTATACCAGGCATCCCGAGATGCTCGTAGTGTATGGCTGGATCATAACAAACCGAGACAGGGACCCATTTTTGACATGTTCACCAGACTAAAGGCTAGATGCAAGTATGCAATCAGATATATAAAAAACAATGAAAATGTATTAAGAAGAGAAGCATTGGCCAAAAACTTTGCTAGCAAAGACACATTGGCCTTCTGGAAGGATATTAAAAAAATGCATAATAGCTGCACACCTCTACCCGTTAGTGTAGATGGGATCTCTGGTACTAATAACATAGCCAATCTTTGGAAAACACATTACCAAACTTTGTTTAACTCTGTTGGGCACCAAGGAAATACCATTGCTGCTACAACAGAGTGTAACAAAGAAGAAAAATATGACACAATTAAAGTTACAAGTGAAAAAATCAAGGCTGCAATAAGTAGGCTAGATGCTAACAAATCCTGTGGTTTTGATGGTATATATGCTGAACATTTGAAGTACTCCTCCACTCTCCTCTTGGAGAAACTCAGCAGTTGCTTTACCAGCTTTCTAATCCATGGTTTCCTACCAGAATCTATGATGTCCGTTACCTTGATACCAGTAATTAAAGACAAGGCTGGCAAAATTACATCAAAAGACAACTATAGACCTATTGCCCTTGCCAGTATTGTAAGTAAGATACTAGAGTTAATCATTTTAGACAGAATCTCAGTGTATATCTCAACTAATAGTAATCAATTTGGTTTTAAAAAGAATCATGGTACGGACCAGTGCATCTACACTCTGAAGGAGCTAGTGGATGGGTACATCAAAATGAACAGCTCTATTTTTGCATGCTTTCTTGATGCTAGTAAGGCATTTGACAGAGTCTGCCACAATATCCTGTTTGATAAATTAGCAACAAGGGGAGTGCCATCCTATATACTGAGAATCTTGAAGTACTGGTACGCCAATCAAACATTTAATGTAAGATGGGGTAACATTATTTCGGATTCCTTTACAGTAACCAATGGAGTGAGACAGGGTAGTATTCTCTCACCTTACTTATTCAATGTATATATGGATGAATTAAGTGATAAATTGAATAAAGAGCAGATTGGATGTTATGGTGGGAATAAAATCATCAACCATCTCATGTATGCTGATGATCTGGTCATTATTGCACCGTCTTCTGCGGGTCTGAGCAAACTTCTTGATATATGTGAATCTTTTGGTAGTAAACATTGTGTTAAATTCAACCCACTGAAAAGTGCTGTTCTTATATTTAGATCAAAATTACTGTATAAAAGTAAACTGCCAAATTTCTCACTCAATAATCAAATTATTCAAGAAGTAAACAAAATAAAATACCTGGGACACATTATCTCAAACGATTGCTCAGATGATGCAGATATCGGCCGTCAGCGCAGACAGCTATATTTACGTGGTAACACCATCTTGAGAAAATTCCACATGTGTAATTGGGAAACTAAAGTCACTTTGTTCCGGACATATTGTTCCTCTATGTACACGGCCCATTTGTGGTGGAAGTATAAGAGAGCCACCATAAATGGTCTGTGTACATCCTATCATAATATACTCAAGATGTTCATTGGTCTCTCTAAATATGAAAGCACTAGTATGGTGTGCACACTGTTGGATGTGCAGTGCTGTCGGGCTGTCATCAGGAGACTGGTGTACAGCTTTTCGCAGCGACTGCAATCCTCCAGTAACACGCTGATTGTAGCTCTTTGGTCTAGTGATCATATCTATGAATCCCGTATTATATCTCACTGGCAGAAGCTGCTGCACACATAGTATGTACTGTAATGTAATATATAGGTCTAATTGAACTATGAGCAATGATCTGTGCAATAGGTGTTAACCAACATTGAGCAATAGCCTTAGTTAGCCTATCTGTGTTATATTGTGACAAAATGTGATATGTGCTCTATTCTGTAAATAGGCCTACTGTATTTTTTATTTTATTGTGTCTTTATTAATATATCTTTGTGTATAATTATTATCTGTGCTCTGACGAGAAGTGTATGTGATATGGACCATTAGGTCGTACTGTATTTATACTGTATCTATCTTATGTGTCTGGAATAAAGAATTATTATTATATTATTAATGTAGGAGTGAGGCAAGCTGCTTTCCCGCCAATTTCCCCCAAGGCCACTGAGACACAGTCGATCGATACTCTCTCTCTCTCTCTTGCATTCGCTTGCTATCAGTGATGACCACACCCTGTAACCGGATTTCTAATGTTAGCACGAAAATATACCTCAGAATAAGGGAATAACAGGGAAAATAGGTGATAACTGAAGGAGAGGAGGAAAGTGGGGAAGGAGGGGAAGTAGAGGACTGAGATTTTGCATGGCCCAGGGGCAAAATTTTTTTTTTTTTTTTTTTTTTTTTTCGATGTCAAAAGTTGATTTTTGTTTTCACTCACTCTTTAGAGTCTCCCCGCAGTCCGCCGGGGGAACTCTTAAGAGTCTCCCGGCAGTTCCCGGGTTAAGTTAGTCTACAAATATTAACGCAGTAAAAACAGAGCGATTCCAGCTAAAGACATGGCAGCAAAGTATATGCATCGCAAATAACGCATTAACCCGTGGAGCCCCGGCTAGTTTTGTAATGTTTGTTCACCAGAACCCGGCCGGTTTTCAAAAAATTGTTTTATTCCAGAAACAATAGCGAATGGGTTAAGAATGAAGGAAAAACCACGAAAAAACGCTCAAAAAGCTTAAAGAATGGTCCTACAGAGCCCCCGAAAACGTATTTTACAAGAGTAAAAAATTGAAGGCAATTACCCCAAAAAACCAGGTTATTGCGCGCTCACGCGCACACACGTGGACTTTGAGAGTTTTCAACCATCGGCACGGTTGTGTGGGATACGTACACAGTTCCCATACAAATCTGAGCCCTCTCGAGTGGCTACACCTGAGGTTACGGTCGGAGCAATTAGGGTGACTCGTCAGATGCGTCGCTGGGGCTGTGCGTTACATACATCGCCGACGCGCCAGACGCGTCGCTGGTGCTGGACGGGTGAAGGGGAGATTTCGGTATTTATGAAGCAAACCGGCCACGAATTTTCCTGGAAATTTGGAAGTCACCCATCGAATGAACATAACCTATACTTCATATTAATATACGTTTCAACCGTCGGTAAAACCTATTTAAAAAGCGGTAACAACATGTCTTCCTACCTTTAAAATGTTGTCAAGAGTCTCCTATAGACGGCGCGGGTTTTTTTCAGCCATTTTTATGTGGCCTCGGGAGTATTTTTGTATTTTTGTATTTTTTTTTTTAGCTGGTTTTCATCATTATACATGTCGAAGTTTATTTATGGCAAAATAAATCACCCAGGTAATGTATGTGTTTACCTGTGAACAACATAAAACTGATTAAGATCAAATAATACCAAAAGCAAGAGTTTGACGTCTCAAAAGGTTTTCCCACAGCACAACTGCAATCAATTTATAACTCCTAAATAATAAATCAGTCATTCACATAATCCACAAATTAACCTTCGTATATTCACAAATAAGTTCACTAAGAAATAAATATGAAACTCACCGTACAACACATATAACAAGGATTAACCCCTGACAGGGTTCCACTCAGATCAAATTGCGCCAAAATCCCATCCTGCCCTATCTTATCTACACGAGTATCATATGTTCAAAAGTCCTATAACTAGATTAAATAGATACTTATAGGCCAACTAAAAATACAAAGAAACCTAAAAATGCATAGACTAATCTTATAAATACAAAATATAATAGATGAGCATAATAATAATATTGAATGGGTCCGTTTTCTCTCATAGGCTCGTTGTCACTATAAATAGCCTACATATTTCAACACAGACTAAACTATATTTTCCTAACCTACACAAAGCATTATTTGTAATCATTTAACACACTACATGTAACATATGTACAGTATGTATGTACTGTATATACACAGGCACATACCCCATAGCTGGGGGTGGCCGACTCCAGACATATGTATAGATATACAGTACAGTATATGAAGACTAAATCACAAATACTAGTGATCAAATTATGTAGTAAAACTCGCAGGAAAAATTAAACATTGCAACACCAAGCTTTCGTTTATTCTCTCAAGACATCTTCAGAGAGAATAGACGAAAGCTTGGTGTTCCAATGTTTAATTTTTCCTGCGAGTTTTACTATATATACAGTAATAATAATAATAATAATAATAATATTTATTCAGTTAGCAATTTACAGAGTTGGTACCACATAGTTTGTTATAAATATGACATGTACCAGCCTTGCATAATTCCAACTAAGGATAGCCCAATAAGGCCGTTAGGCGTATTTCCATTGGGGTCCTTGTGGGATTAGGTTAGCTGGGGAAATGGGGAGGATAAAGAAATAGATACTTTAGAGAAAGTATTTCTAGGGGGTTATTTTAAGATACCTTACATCCTATAGTAAAAATCAGTAATCCATAATCAGAATCATTTCAGTTTGGTTTGTCTATCTCTTATGTCGTATTTAGTAGTAGACATAAGCTTGGTGCTCCCTTCTCGCAGCTGTCCGGTTCAGATGTTCCTTCAGGCTACGTCTGAAGGAATACAGTGTTCTCTTTTCACGGACTGACTGGGGTAGGTCGTTCCAGTCTTTGATGGCAGTGAAGAAGAATGTTTGCTTACCCTGTCCTTGGATTCTCGGGACCTTAAAATTAAACATCATGTTTCTTGTATTATGTCCACTCCTCTCATTTGCTTTAACAAAATCATTCTTTAGATACTCTGGAGCTCTGTCAGAGAAAATTTTGAAGGCATTAGTTAGCCTGATTTGTTTGGCCCTGTCAGAGACATTGAGCATACCTAGTGACTGAAGTTGTTCCTGGCCAACATGTGATCTGGGTCCTAGGTTCAGCATGAACCTAACCATTTTATTTTGAGTGACCTGAAGTTTGTGCTGTGCTGATTTAGATGATGCAGAGTACCAGGATGACACAGAATAGTCAAAATGACATTGAACAAGCGCTTGGCAGAGGGTCTTTTTGGTCGCCGCGGGCAAGCATCCCACCTGTCTATACAGGTATTTTATACGTGCTCTACACTTACTCAGGATAGATTCCAAAATAGTTTCACCTGACAAACTCGCGTCCAGTTTCAGTCCGAGATATTTAACTTGTGACACTGTTGTTATAGGAATATCATTACAGTTGACCGAGAAGCCCACAATGTCTTTCAGTTTGCGTTTTGTTCCACATAAGATGGCTTCCGTCTTGCCCAGGTGAAGAGATAGTCTATTGTCCACTAGCCATTCACTACATGATGCTAGTTCTTTGGAAAGTGAAGCGGCAATACTTATTGGGTCTTTTCCTGAAACCAGAAGCACGCTGTCGTCTGCATACAGTAATAATTTACATGAGACGCTCAGTTCCATGTCGTTCACATAACAGAGAAAGAGTAAGGGACCAAGGATGCTTCCCTGCGGGACCCCACAGTTAATTGGCATAGGATCAGATATATTATCATCAATTTTGACTCTTTGGGTGTTACAATATTGGTAATAATATTGTAAGCTAAATATATAATCTACAGGCGAGCCGATATTAAGGCATGGCTTCCTAAACCTCCCTTGACGACAAGAAGCATGTAACCAGACTCTCCCAATATATGTGAACCCCTATCCAGTGTGTCTCATTAAGAACCCGATATATATACCCATATCAACATGGTGGCAGCTGGGTAAGCAGTGTACGTGTGAATGAAGTACTGCTGACCAAGTTCTACAGCTGAAATAGTGAGTTATCCTTGGATTTAACCTCAAAAAGTCGAAAGATATGAGTGACGTCATGGCATCTACTTCACAGCCTTTATTCGTCTGCAAGTCTGAGATTGAGCAAGCAGTGGTGTGGAGGCGTTACAAGAAGAAACTCTATCTTTACATCATCGGCAACGGTCTGAAGGGTAAGAGTGATGATATTAAAATAGCGAAATTGTTGACTGGAGGTGACATTCTGCTAGATATCTATGAATCTTTTGGCATAGAAGATGAATCTGCCCTGACTTATGCAACATTAATTGGGAAATTTGACAAGCATTTTTCACCAAGAGATGAGCAGCTGATGGCGAGGTACAACTTTCATGATAGCGTGCAAAGGAAAGATGAATCCTTGGAATCTTTTATCACTAGGCTGAAGACTTTGGTAAGACACTGTGGATATGGAGAACTTCAAGATGAACTTCTGAGGGATAAAATTGTTTTTGGTTGCCAAGAGGATACACTTCAGGAAAAATTCTTTAGGGAGGATAGCCTAACTCTAGATGTTGTACTTAAGATGTGTACTGCCTATGAAACTTCAAGGAGATCAATGACAGCATTTCGAAGTGACAAGCAGGAGTCTCTACACAAACTCAGTGCAAAACCCAAGAAGAAGAGTAATCCACAAACAACAAAGACTAAGCCTAACCTCACGCAGTGCGACTGGTGTGGTTTAGCACATTATTGGGGTAAGAACTGTCCTGCAACTGATGCCAAATGTCATAAATGCAAGAAAATGGGACACTATGCCAAGAAATGTCCAAGTAATGCAGCGACCGGCGGAGCACCAAGAAGCGCAGCGACAGGACGCAAAAAGAAGACATCGCGCAGAGTCCATGCGGTAGAAGATGGAGTCACAGAAGAAAGCGACGACTCAGAAGATAACTCAAGAGGACGGGAATACATCATGAACGTATCGACCGGATCCAGAGGAAAACACATAATGGCTAATCTCATGGTCAACGGTAATAAAGTGAAGTTCCAGATCGACAGCGGGGCAAGTGTGAATGCCATTCCAAGTCATCTGGTACCGGACGCAGAGCTACAGCCGTGTGAGTCAACTCTTCAAATGTGGAACTCTACTACAATTCAGCCGTTGGGAAAGTGTAGGATTGATGTCCGCAACTGCAAGCAACCACAAAGGTACTATTCTGTTGAGTTTGTTGTTGTAAAACAGGTTGTTACACCAATTCTTGGTAAGCGAGCGTCTGAGAAGATGGGATTCATCACAGTTAACTATGAAAACATCTGTGCAATGAATGACATCCTAACAGACTACGAAGACGTATTTGCTGATGAAGTTGGCAAGATACCAGGAAATGTTCATCTAACAGTGGATGAGTCGGTGAAACCTATTGCAATTCCTTCATGTAGAGTACCATTGAGCATCAAGTCGAAGGTTAAAGAGAAACTGGAGCAGTTGGAGCAGGAAAATGTCATTACTAAGGTCGACGAGCCTACAGAATGGGTAAGTCGAATGGTAGCAGGAACCAAGAAGTCGGGGGATCTGAGAATTTGCATTGACCCTCAAGCTCTGAACAAAGCACTCATAAGAGAGATGCACCCTCTACCGGTAATCGACGACATTCTGCCTGACCTTGCAAAAGCCAAAGTTTTCTCCAAGCTTGACCTCAAGAATGGCTACTGGCACTGTGTGTTGGATGAAGAATCACGCAAGCTGACAACATTTCAAACACCGTATGGGAGATACAGGTGGAACAGACTTCCTTTTGGTCTGGCTGTAAGTAGCGAAATTTTTCAGAAGAAGCTACAACTGGTTCTGGATGATCTACAAGGCGTAATTTGTGTTGCTGATGACATTTTGGTCTTTGGAGTTGGTGACACTGATGAAGAAGCTGCAAGGAATCATGACTCAAAGCTGAGAAACTTACTGGACAGATACCGAGCAAAGGGTCTGAGGCTGAACAGAGCAAAGACTGAGCTTGGTAGTACAGAAATCACATTTCTAGGTCACAAGATCTCGCGGGATGGTCTGATGGCTGACCCAAAGAAGATTGAAGCAATCATGAAGATGCAAGCACCAGAGGATGTGACTGCAGTATGAAGACTGTCTGGAATGGTGAACTACTTGAGTAAATTTGTACCCAGTCTATCGGATGTCATAGAGCCTATGAGGAAGCTGACCCATAAGGACACCGAGTGGAAGTGGACAAGAGAACACGATGAGGCGTTCAAGAGGACCAAGAAGATGATGACCCAAACACCCATCTTACAGTACTACAACCCAGAGCAAAAGTTGGAGATTCAATGTGATGCATCTCAAAAAGGTTTAGGAGCAGCGTTACTTCAAGAGGGTAAACCAATCGCATTTGCAAGTCGAGCACTGACTGACACGGAGACACGATATGCGCAGATAGAGAAGGAGACTTTGGCAATCGTCTTTGCACTGAACAAGTTTCATCAGTATTGTTTTGGGAGGAAGACGACAATCCAGAGCGACCATAAACCTCTAGAAGCTATCCAAAATAAGCCTTTGTCAAGTGTACCAAGACGACTGCAAGGGATGTTGATGAGGATACTACAGTATGATGTCGAGATTGTTCACAAGAAGGGCAAAGAAATGTATCTAGCCGACACTCTATCAAGAGCTTATCTTCAAAACACAAGAGATATGCAGGAAGAGGTGTTTGAACAGATCAACATGACAGACTACGTACCCATCCGAAGTGAACGATTGCAAGAAATCCGTCGAGCAACTGAGGAAGATGAAGCATTGCAACTATTGAAGGAGATAATTCTCAAAGGATGGCCAGAAGACAAGAGTGAAGTAGAGACCATACTGAAACCATACTTTAATGTACGAGCAGAACTGTCATTTCAAGATGGATTGATCTTCAAGGGAGAACGTGTTGTAATTCCTACGTCAGAAGATGAAGTCCGCTATACATTCGTCACATATGGGAGTTGAAGGTTGTCTACGACGTGCAAGAGAATGTTTGTTTTGGCCAGGAATGAATGCAGAGATGAAGCAATTCATTTCAGAGTGTGAAATTTGTAACACATACTCTACAGCTCAACAAAAAGAACCTCTGATGACTCATGAGCAAACCAGCCGACCATGGGAGAAAGTAGGTGTAGACCTTATGACAATGAAGAGTCACAACTATCTTGTTACAGTGGACTATTTCAGTAATTTCTGGGAAGTTGACTACCTGGAAAGCAAGTCAAGCGCTGTTATCAGGAAGTTGAAGGCGCACTTTGCAAGATATGGACTGCCAAATGTACTAGTTAGTGACAATGGTCCGCAGTTCAGCAGTGAAGAATTTCAAGAATTCGCGGAGAAGTATGACTTTGAACATCGAACGAGCAGCCCACATCATCCCCAGTCTAACGGTAAAGCAGAATCAGCGGTCAAGACGGCGAAGAAACTAATCAAGAAAGCTGTCGAGAGTGGTGAAGATCCGTTTTTGGCGATTCTAGACTACAGAAATACGCCTATGCAAGATTTCGAAGAGAGTCCAGCGCAACTCAACTTTGGTCGACGTACGAGGATGTTACTGCCGACTACTAGCAAGTTGTTGGAGCCGAAAGGAATTATGTTGGAGCGAGTGAAGCGGAAGAAGATGCTGAAAGATCTCAAAAGCAAGAAGTACTACGACAAAGGTTCGAGAGTTTTGGAACCATTGGTTGAAGGTGACGTGGTGCGAATCAAGCCAACATCACTAGGCAAGAAGAAGTGGGAACGAGGAGTTGTAACCAGGAGATTAGACGAGCGATCGTATGAAGTGGAGACAGAAAATGGAGCGATAAGACGAAATAGAGGTCATTTACGGATGACAAGTGAAAACGCTGACATAAGAAATAATGGAAAAGTCACTAATACAGACAACACCACAACCATTAGATTTACAGATAGGAATTATACAGACATATGTGTTCCAGTCTACACAAACAACAGACATGTGAGAAACATACACGGTATACTTGATGAACCTGTCACTACACATGAGAACAGGACGAGCGTGAGACGGAATAGGAATGTATTACCTACCAGGTACCGAGAGTTTGACATGACCAGGTAAGAGTACAGTACCGGTATGACTGATTGCATGTCTGACTAACAGTCCAATACTGGTATGAGATGAGGCACTGGCAGAAATGGAAATGCTGGATGAGAATGTTACAGGTTGAGAAAGATTATCTAAATGGAGTAAGTGAGTGAGAATACGACTGAAGCCACTGAATGAGGAGTAACCTAACATTACAGTCTGAATGATAAAGGTTTTGTAATGTGAATGGGAGTGTAAGGACATTATAATGCAGATCGGTATGCAAAGAAATTGTAATGCGAAAGGAAAGAGATTGGATGATTTTGAGTACGGTACTGGGTATCAGGATCTATAAATTTAAGTCAATCATATAACCTTTGTCACTAATTTACTAATCCTGCATGATATAACCAAGAACTTTGCATGAAACATTTTGTAATTTTCGGAACATTGAATATTAATGTTCTAATGTACTAACTTTACTAATATACCAACAATTACTAATCCCATATAATCTCATAAAATAAATTCTTATGTTTAGTTGGCACAAGGGTATACAATATATTTTTGTATCATATATATTCACTATTTGTGGATATTCTCATGTAGAACAGTATTATCAACTAATAATTAACCTACCTAACCTAGTCTTGTAATACCATATCAATAGATTTTACTAATATACCTATCTATTTCATATCTCATATTTACATACTAATAGATTAATATTCTAACAAAATTAATCACATTCCATACTGTACTAAAAATACTAATTACTGTACCGGTAACATACTGTATACAGTACAGTACCAGTAACTTAACAAATCATAGTACTGTACAATTTTATAAATCATATTGGTACTATTATTACTCTAGCTCATGTGCCATAATAGAATAAGCATTACTTAATAATCCTAGGGGACCTCAAAATGTCAAAATATAATTATTCTTATAATACCAATTTCACTGGTAGCTATCTTCTCAAAAGAGAGAGGATGTTACAATATTGGTAATAATATTGTAAGCTAAATATATAATCTACAGGCGAGCCGATATTAAGGCATGGCTTCCTAAACCTCCCTTGACGACAAGAAGCATGTAACCAGACTCCCCCAATATATGTGAACCCCTATCCAGTGTGTCTCATTAAGAACCCGATATATATACCCATATCAACATTGGGTTCTACCACTAAGATAAGATTTAAACCAGTTCACAGATCCTATGCCCATTGCTTGTAGTTTATTACATAGGATATCATGGTCTACTGTGTCAAACGCTTTTTGTAGATCATAGTATATATTACATTATGTTAAATATAATAAAGAGAGCCGTAGAACGTACCCATAGGTCTCCATGTATGACAGGTGATGGAGTGTTGACCTGGTGATGTTGGCATATGGGTCACACCGTACCCACATAGGTCAACACGACCAAGGTCATCTTGACGGTACACTTGTAGCAGTAACCGAGGCCAACCTGGGGACAGAGAACGCTATATTAACCCAGGGACTGAGACGGTCCTTCCGGACGCATGGTATTTAAGGGGGGATGGTTCACTTTTTGAGCAATTTTTGCATATACTGTATTCATTATTTTTCTAGTTTCCTCCCTAGACCTCCATCAAATTTAAAAAAAAAACATCCATTAGATCCCTCTTCTAGATTAATTTGTACATTTTTCAGTAGAAAAATTTCCCGGCCAAAGGCCGATTCTTCCAACATTACAGGCTCACTATCGTTCGCCAGGGAAAAAATCGACACCTAAATAGCATGAAAGGTCTAAATATTGACTAAGAAATGGGGTGAAAGGTCTTAAAATTGACTAACTAATGGGGCAAACATTTTAACATCTGAAAACTAATGGGGCTAAACATGAGGGAGAAAGTGGTCCAGAAAACCGGCCTATGTCCCCTTAACCCCTAAGTGTCGGCGCGCAACATAAGTCGAGTTAAATAAATCTGGACTATGTGGCGGCGCGCGACATAGGTCGTGTGGCAATTTCAGCACGTAATGTTGCTGAGAGAGAGAGACAAGTGGTGGCAGGAGAGTAGCGAGCGTATGACTGCTCCAGACCACCGCGGCGAACCTACTGACACAAATCCCACCTCCTCCCTCCCTCTCTCACTCGCTATATACGGAATTGTATGGGGAAGGTGCCGAATTACATGCTTTTTGCACTCGCGTTGCGCGGTTGTTGCAAGAAAACTAGCCATCATAAAAGGATCGTTATGGTGTCATTCGAAAGCTCTGTTTATGCCCTTTCAGGGATAGATACTTGTTTTACGCTCTGGGTCTTATTTAGGCATGAAAATGATCACGTAAACAGCCCTATTTTGGCTAAAAACACCCCGCTGGGCGGTACATATAAATAAACCGCCTAGCCCGCTAAATAAGGGTTAAACATGTGTAAAAACAACCCTTCAAAATTTAATACTGTGACAGTGCCGGGAAATGTCTCAAAATTGGGTGACGCATAGAAAGTAGTGGCATCTCTCCATACCACATCCTCTACTCCTCCCCCTCTTTATACCCCCCCCCCCCTCCCTCAACTTGACCTTTTATTTTGCACAGGTTCTATAGTCAATTCGCTGTAAGTAGGCGAGAAATCATGACCTCTAACCTCTGTAACTCAAAAACGACTGGAGTAATCGAGCTAATATTTCTACCATTTGGGAAGAGTCTACAAAACAGTTCTTATAGATGCTTAACCCTTCCAGCCCGGGTGTCCTATTATAAGGACACTGCGGCAGATGGGCAGGACCCCGGGTGTCCTTATAACAGGCAGTAAGCTTGAAAGCCTATTCAGCTTGGTCTGAACGCCGTGCGTCCGACGTATGTAAACAAAGCTGGTCATTGCGTCACCGCACCTCCGAAAACAAGGAGACATCGGATCAATGTTGTTGTTGTATGGTATGACGAAATTAGTGTCTGAAAAGCTCCAATATTGTCAACATCGCGGAAAAATTCGCTCCACGGAAATCGTCATCACAACTGAACCAGTTGACTTAGAGAGCTCTACTCAACGCCAGTCTACAGATTGGAAACAGCACTACGTTTAGAGTTGCGTGGGAAATTTCTAGCAGTTAAAATAACACAGATACGGTAGCCTAGGCCTAGATGTTTTTCGGCCAGATCGCCCGGATACGACCTCCGTCCTTTTGTAAGGCAGCCCGGGCCGGAAGGGTTAATGTATTCTATGTTTAGTCATAAATGATGTTGGTGGTATAATGTAATATAAGTCGGCTGAAGGTAGGCAAAAAGGGTCAAAAGGGGGACTTTGGGAAAGTGGTCGGAACGAATAATAATAATAATAATCTGGTCTTTTATTTCTCGCAAGCGCCAGTTCTTCCAGAGGAATTCACTAGCGCTCGTAACACATTGCACCACAATCAATAGAAGTGTGGTGCAGTTCACCTGTAGTTCAAGCAACAACTATTTAACATGGCAGCAGTTAGAGTCTGTAACGACCTGCCACTGTGCCACTTGCAAGATCATAACTCCTACAGAAGAGAAAGGTTTTCAACTGTTTTTGAAAGAGTCTATGGAGTTCAGCTGTCTAATTGATAAAGGCAATTCATTATATAACCTAGGAGCCACGAAAGAAAAGGACCGATCGGAGAAAGAGGACTGCTGGATAGCTACCGGTTCATCAAGACGCAGCACATCATCACTGCTTCTCAGGATCGCACCAGAACGTGCCAAAGGGCATCTCAAGAGGTCAGTAAGATACTTAGGTTCGCCTAACATAAGTACAGTACCTTAAAAGTCATAAGACACAACTTAAACTCTATCCTAGCTTTAACTGGCAACCAGTGCAGCTCTATCAAATATGAAGAAGTGGGGGTTCTTGGAGGTAGATCAAATATGAGCCTCGCTGTTCTATTTAGTATGGACTGAACTTTTTGCAGCAAGTTGTTGTTGTTGTTGTTGTTGTTCCCCAAGCTGCCTGGCCGAACAGCCCCAAGGCCCCGAGCAAAGCCAAGGCCATAACCGAGTGCCCCCACAGAACCCTCCCTGCTTACCACAATAAAGCCTGGGTGACCATCCATGGCGGGGAGCTGAGGAGGGTGCAGAAACGCCCGGGAAACCAAAGCCCCACCCAGGGCCCTGTGCCCCTCAGCAATTATGAAGAGAAAGTTGAGGGGCAAAGGAAAAATGTGACGCTTTGGCTTCCAATCTTGGTAAATTGGGAGGTCAATCCACAGAAGAGACGCCGTCACTTGAGATCTAGAAAATATATAAGTACAAGGAACAGTCAGAGTAAGCTATGGGTATGGCAGAGATCGCTCAGTTCTCACTCTGATAGACCAGCCCATCACCTTGCAGCAAGTAATTAGGAAGGCCAACCAATAAGGCATTACAATAGTCCACACGTGATAGGACAATTGAGTGAACCAATGTTAGAAGACAGCGCTTGTTAAGAAACCGTCTCACTGAATACAAGTTTCTGATTTGGAGATTACAAATTTTGATGACCTGATTGATGTGATTCTCATAGTTCAATTTAGAGTTAAAGTATACTCCAAGGTTTCGCACTGAGGTTACTGGGTGAAGTTGAGAACCTCCTATATCCAGAGTCACTACATTTTCAGCATCATTTCCCCTTCTATTTCCATGAATGATAATGATCTCTGTTTTGTTCTCATTCAGTTTGAGTTTCCGCTTTGCCATCCAGATCTTAATTATTATGTTCCTTCCAACAACCAACTATACTCCTAAAATCGATTAATGAAATTTACAAACACATGTGGCAGTCCGTGGATTCGAACCCAGGACGCTCACACCGAAAATCAACACCTTATGCATCGCACCACGAAGACAGTTAAAGGATGGTGGACACTGCCTACGATTTATTATGCAACTTCGAATCCTGCATATCAATCTAAGCATGTACACACATCCCAACTGAAACTCACGTAGGCTATGCATATGTGAATGGAAAGAGCAATTAATGGGGCCTTAACCACTAGGGAAGTCCTCTCGATAAATTACCCCTGAACCAATATCAATTATTATGTCAGACAATAAGGATTCCATTTTGGTCTTAGTATCATTAATGTTTTTTATCTTCACATACAACTGTGTCATCAGCGTAAAAGTGATAGGCAACACCATGAGCATCTAGCAAGGATGCCAAGCTGCTAGTGTAAACTATAAAGAGAATCGGTCCCAGAACCGATCCCTGAGGAACTCCAAACAACAGGGGACCTTGGTCAGAGATTCTTACAGTAGATCCTCTGGAAAAAGGCAAACTAGGCCTGTGTATCCAGCTCAGTGCCAGTACTTGCACTACTGCGGTCGTTCACGGTGTTGGCGGCGGCGGCAGCAGACGCAACATTTTTACTATTCTGTATAGGCCTATTTGCTTTATAATCAAACTTCAAATCTTGTCTTCCCCATGCTTTATCAAGATTACTTTCAAACTTCCTTATTGATTCGGAATCGACTACATACTGGGGCAGTGCGTTCCACGCATTTACCACTCTATCACAAAATGAGTTCTTTGCCTTTTCAAGCCTATTTCTTTTTTTGTATTTTTTTTTAGAGAGTCCTCTCGTTCTTGTTCCCTCCCGCATCAAGAAGATACCTTCACACACATCCTCATCATACTTTCCTGACACTATCTTAAAAGTCTCTATCATATCCCCTCTCTTTCTCCAATATGCCAGTGTCGGAAGTCCCAGTGTCCTCAACCTCTGCTCATAGCCCGCGTTCTTCAATGTTGGTACTAGCTTGCTAGCTCTCCTCTTCACTTTCTCCACTGCTTCTTTATCCTTTACCATATATGGAGCCCACACCTGGTTCGCATATTCCAGGTGCGGCCTAACCAGCGCTGTATAGAGGTTCCCGAAGATTTCTTCATCAAGTGACACAAATGTCCTCATCAGCCCTACAATTCTATTGGCTTTGTTTATCTTTTCCGCTAAATGTTCTGAGAAATTTAGCTTATTGTCTATCACTACTCCTATATCCTTTTCTGCATTCACTTCCTCCATCGCTTCATACATACTGTATCCTACCTTGTCTATCTTGCTTGTCCCAATCCTCATGTACTTGCATTTTTTTGGATGAAAAGGCATTAACCAATGTTCAGACCATCCCTTCATGCCCTCCACATCTCCTTGAAGCAAACCCACATCTTCCGTACTCCTCACTCTTCTATACAGCTTAGTGTCATCCACATACAGGTATATCTCACTTCCATTAGTTATAACTTCAGGTAAGTCGTTGATAAATATAACGAACAGTAGTGGTCCCAACACAGATCCCTGAGGTACCCCACTTGTAATTTCCCTCCACCCTGAGCCTATTCCATTCACCAGTACCCTCTGTCTCCGATCTTTCAGGAAGGCTTCTATCCATTTCACACATTTCTCCCCTATACTATAGCTTCTAACTTTCTCTATTAACCTTTTATGTGGGACCTTATCGAAGGCCTTCATAAAATCGCAATATACCACGTCTATAACATCACCATCCTCCAGAATTTGCATCCCATCATCTACCACCTTAATTAGCTGTAGTACCGTCGACCTCCCCGGCAAGAATCCGAACTGTCTCCCACTGAAAAGTTGGTTTGATTTCATAATATGCTCCATTATTCCTTCTCTAATTACCGTTTCCATTAGTTTACATACAACACTTGTCAAACTGACTGGTCTATAATTTCCTGGGTCATTTCTCTTTCCCTTCTTAAATATAGCTGTTATGTTCGCCTCTCTCCAGTCCGTTGGGATTTGTCCTGTATTAAAAGATACCTCAAATAACATTTTTAATGGCTCGTTTACCATCTCACCTCCTTCCTTTATGATTCTTGGATGTATTCCATCCGGTCCCGGGGACTTACTTCTGTTCATTTTTTCTATAGCCCTCCTTATTCTAGCATGGGAAAACTCTATTAGTTCTAGTGATGGTGCCTGTTTGATATTATGGCCAATCACCACACGGTGAAATCTATCTGATAAATATGATTTGAGGAGCAAGAGTGCTCTTTCACGAACACCGTAAGAGTGCAGATCTTTTAACAGTAGGTCATGGTCCACTGTATCGAAGGCTGCAGAAAAATCCAACAAAACCAAGAGAGACACCTTCCCGTTGCATGTGTTCTCCACCAAGTCATTCTGAATCTTACATAAAGAGGTCTCAGTTGAATGGTATTTCCTATATGCAGACTGAGCAAGAGGAACAGCTTTGTTCTGTTCAAGCAATGGTAACAATTGATCAAGTATGGCCTGCTCAATTATTTTTGAAAGAAATTACAAGTTTGAAACAGGTCGGTAATTTGACATATCCTCAGCATCAAGTCCAGGTTTCTTTAGAAGAGGCACCAATAGAGCTTGTTTCTCAGATTAATTCCCATAAGGCCTGTTATTTCTAAACAACGGTTTTGATATAAACGGTACGTACACGGTATGAATTAGCCACGTATATCGAGACCTGACTGTACACCGAACTTGTGATCAAGTGAGGGACAGTGAGGTAGCGTAATAGGGTCGCCCTGGTAATTCCCGAGGTTTGTGGGTGGCTGGTTACCATGGGCGGCTTCCTTTTCATTCGGTAGGCCTATAACATATAGTATGAAGGAGACAAAAGGTAAAGCTGCCTGTAAAAAGAGCGCCCCCCCCCCCCCACTAAAGTTGAAAGAGTGAAAGAGAGCCAAAATCAAAGTGCGTTAGAATCAAATTGTCTGGACGCACAGAGCTTGAAGCAGCTGCAGTTAAAGTCATAGGATGAGGGAAAGACAGATTGGAGATAATTCCAGAGTTTACCCCTGGGGATAAGGGAATAGAATATGCCCCACGTGCCTCCTGCATGTCGTAAGAGGCGATTAAAGAGGTTGGGTCGGTGGGCTTGCGACCCCCCACCCGTGAAAAATACTTACTGCAACAAAGAACGAACGAACAGCCTCGGATGTGGACGGACCTAATGTTGACGAACCCCGACCGACTATGGACAATCTTAGAATAGCGACTTGGAATGTGAGAGGCGTGAATGATGACACAAAAGAGAGAGAGGTACTGGAAGTGTTAGTGAATGCCAGGCTGGATGTATGTAGAATGACTGAGACCAAATGGAGGGGTACAGATGTGGGAGTGTGGAATGGGTGTGTATGCTGGAGTAGCGAGAGAAGGTGTGTGTTTATTTTTAAGTAATAAATGGAAGAAGCGTGTAAGAGAGTATGGGTCTGTGGGTTCAAGGATTGTGTGGGTGAGAATGAAAGTAGGAATACAAACGTGGGGGATTGTGTGTGTCTATGCTCCGACAGAGGATAAACCTGTAGGAGAGAAAGAGAAGTTCTGGGTCAATGTGGAGGCGTGCCTGGATAAGTTTGGCAAGAATGAAAGAATATTTCTGATTGGCGATATAAATGGGAAGGTGGGTGATAAGAAAGTTGATGGAGTGGTGGGAGGTACCGTTAGCGGTGAATGGGAATGGTAGTGCACTTGTGGACGTATGTGTGGGGAGGAGGCTGTGGATAGCCAACACCTTCTTCCGACACAGAATGATACACAGGTACACATGGAAAGTGGTGTGGAGGAAGAAGGATAAGACAGTGGTGGAACGAAAGGTAGCAAGGGAAACAGTAAGGGTGTGAAAGATAAGAATGGGAGAATGCTAGCCGAGAAGCAAGAGAGAATCGAAAGATGGAGGGAGTACTTCAATGAGTTGCTAAATGTAAGGAATGAAGAGCCAGCAAACATAGCTGGATATGGTATGGGAGGGAGAAAAAGAGAAGTAGTGGAGAAGGAGGTGGGGATCAGGAGGTCAGAAGTGTGGGAAGCCATGAAAAGAGTGAAGTTGGGGAAAGCACCAGGAACAGATGGAGTGTGTGGGAAAATGTTGAGGTATGGTGGTGAGATAGTGATCGAATGGGTACGGAAAATGTGCAAACTAGCATGGGAGAAGGGGAGTGCACCCAATGACTGGAAGACTGGCATAATAGTCCCTCTATATAAGGGGAAAGAGGAGTGTGTGGTAACCACCGAGGAATATGTCTTCTAAGCGTAGTAGGGAAGGTATACAGTAGGGTAGTGATTGAGAGTGAGAACGGAGAAATGGATAGGCGACGAGCAGGGAGGTTTTAGGAAGGGAAGAGGATGTGTAGATCAGATGTTTACCCTGAATTGTGTTGTGGAGAAATATCTGGAGAAGCAACAAAAGGTGTATGTTGCCTTTATGGACTTGGAGAAGGCCTATGACAGAGTGGATAGAGAAGGTTTGTGGAAAGTACTTAGAATATACGGAGTAGATGGCAAGTTGCTGAAAGCAGTGAAGAGCATGTATGAGTACAAAGGAGTACAAAGGAAATCAAGCAACAACAGATATAGTGACCCTTCTAGGCTGCTTGTCCTCCAAAACACTGAGGATCAAGTGTCCAAACAGTGGTTTAGAGTGGGTAAGGGAACATTGGAAAGGGAACTACTGCCCTGCCACTAACGTGGCAGGACTAGGAAGTTAGTAGGGGACATATGGGTTAGTAACTGAGGGGAGGATAAAGTTATTCATTTACAAACGCAGTCAGTCGCGGTTTGATGCGAGATATTTGTCTAGGCGGAATTTAAATGAATCAACGGTGCTGCAGTCTATAACGTCTCGGGGAAGCCCATTCCACAAGTTGACAACTCGATTGAAGAAGAAATTCTTAGATTCGTGCGAGTTAAAAGATTTACCAATAATTTTGCAACCATTTCCCCGCGTGTAATTAGATTGGTCGATAGTGAAGTACTTACTACAGTTCATATTGTCGATGCCTTTGATGATTTTGAACACTTGAATTAAGTCGCCTCTTAATCTGCGCTGGGTTAAAGGAAATAGATTTAATTCTCTAAGACGCTCTTCGTATGGTTTGTTCTTTAGGCTAGGTGCCTAAGGTGCAAAGGCGGCAGTACGTGTGGAGAGTGAGCAGAGCGAGTTCTTTGACCTGAATGTTGGTTTGAAACAGGGGTGTGTGATGTCCCCGTGGTTTTTTACTGTATATATGGATGGAGTCATGAAAGAAATACTATCAAAAGCAGTGGATGTTGGTGTATCGCTGAAAAGGGAGGAAATTGAGTGGAAGCTACCTATACTGCTGTTTGCGGATGATACAGTTCTGATGAGTGATAATGAATGGGAGTTGCAGGGTCTGGTAAATGAGTTTGGAACAGTGTGCGAAAAACGGAATTTGAAGGTAAATGCGGGGAAGAGCAAGGTTATGGACTTCGAAAGGGGTGAAGTCACAGAGTGTGAGGTGAAGCTGAACGGTCAGGCTATGGAGACCGTCAACTCTTTTAAGTATCTGGGCAGTGTGTTGAGTAAAGATGGGACTATGGATGAAGAAGTGCGGGAGAGGGTACAACAGGGGAAGAGGGTTGTAGGAACGCTGAAAGCAGTAACAAGAAATAGGGTGGTCAGTATGGAAGTGAAGAAGTCCTTGCATGACAGTGTGGTAATCCCGACACTGACTTACGGAAGCGAAGCATGGACGTTGGGTGAGAGAGTGAGAGCAGTGGAAATTAATTACCTAAGAAGTGCGTGCAGAGTTACATGGATGGATAGACAGACTAATGAGGAAGTAAGAAGGAGATGTGGTGTGGAGGTAGATGTGCTGGAAAGTGTGAAAAGGAACAACTTGAGATGGTTCGGCCATATGGAACGTATGGAAAGCGAGAGAATGACTAAGAGGGTGTACGAGAGCGAGGTGGAGGGACAGAGAGGGAGAGGTAGACCGAATGAGAGGTGGAAGGATGGAGTGAGGAAGTATATGAACGAAGGTGGTGCTGGTTGGGGGGAGGGGCGTCGACTGACCGGGGACAGAGGTGCATGGGGGCGGTTCGTTCGTGGCCACCCCTTTGGGGATCACGGCGTCGGGCAATAGATAGATAGAAAATGTTCAAAGATGTCCGAATTGACCCCTGAAAAGTCCGAATCTATACTGGAATCACTAGTTAGTCCTATGAATGTATTTTAAATCCATGTCCGAATTCTGGCTAGGTGTCCGAAATTGCCCCAAATCGTGTCTGAATTCGGACACCTTTATTATATGTATAATAAATATATGCAATGTATTTTACTTTCATTAATGATATGATTGTATACCCCAATGTACCAGCTACACATACAATACTTAAGATCTTACATTGATATAAAAACAAGACTACATGCTGCGGAAATACGCAAAAATCGGACGAATTCGCCCCAGTTGACGGTACAGTACTTAGAATATACGGAGTAGATGGCAAATTGCTGAAATCAGTGAAAAGCACGTATGAGGGTGCAAAGACGGCAGTACATGTGGAGAATGAGCAGAGCAAGTTCTTTGATCTAAATGTTGGGTTGAAACAGGGGTGTGTGATGTCCCAGTGGTTGTTTACTGTACCGGTATATATGGATGGAGTCATGAAAGAAATACAAGGAAGAGCAGTGGATGTTGGTGTATCACTAATAAGGGAGGGAAATGAGTGGAAGCTACCTACAACAGGTACTGCTGTTTGCTGATGATACAGTTCTGATGAGCGATAATGAATGGGAGTTGCAGGGTCTGGTAAATATGTTTGGAATAGTGTGCAAAAACGGAATCTGAAGGTAAATGCGGGGAAGAGCAAGATTATGGTCTTCGAAAGGGGTGAATCCACAGAGTGTGAGGTGAAGTTAAATGGTCAGGCTATGGAGATTGTCAGCTAATTTAAGTATCTGAGCAGTGTGTTGAGTAAAGATGGGACTATGGATAAAGAACTGCGGGAGAGGGTGCAACAGGGGAACAGGGTTGTAGGAACGCTGAAATCAGTAACAAGAAATAGGGTTGTCAGTATGAAAGTGGAAAAAGTCCTTGCATGACAGTGTGGTAATCGCGACACTGACTTACGGAAGCGAAGCATGGACGTTGGTGGAGAGACTCAGACCAAGAGTGAGAGGGATGGAAATGAGTTACTTGAGAAGTGCGTGCGGAGTTACATGGAGGGATAGACAGACGAATGAGGAAGTAAGGAGGTGTGGTGTGGAGGTAGATGTGCTGGAAAGTGTGAAAAGGAACACCTTGAGATGGTTCGGCCATATGGAACGTATGGGAAGCGAGAGAATGACTAAGAGAGTGTATGAGAGCGAGGTGGAAGGACAGATAGGGAGAGGTAAACCGAAAGAGAGGTGGAAGGATGGAGTGAGGAAGTATATGGATGAAGGCGGTGCTGGTTAGGAGGAGGGGCATCGACTGACTGGGGAGAGATGTGCATGGGGGCGGGGGATGGAAGTAGTGTCCGGGCGTACGGTCGTCATATTTACATAGGACGATCGCCGCGGTTAAGTTTGTGTCTATTTTGACAGCGATTTTTTTCGGTTATTTGCCCCCTGCTGGTAATATATATGATGATGACAATATGTCATGGGGGGGGGGGGGTGAGGGGGGCAAAGCACCCCTCAACATATTATTGTATACAATGGCATTCAAAATAGACGGGAACGTGATCGCAAGCGTCAGACGCCGCCGCCGTCATGTTTCCATGTCGATCGCAGTGGTTAAGTTCGCGTCTATTTTGACGGCGATTTTTTTTTAGGTTATTTGCCCCCTTCTGGCAATATACAGTATATGATGATAACAATATGTGAGGGGGGGCAAAGCCCCCCTCAACATATTATTGTTGTTGTTCCCCAAGCTGCCTGGCCGAACAGCCCCAAGGCCATAACCGAGCGCCCCCACAGAACCCTCCCTGCCGACCACGATAAAGCCTGGGTGACCGAAGCCACTCCATGGCGGGGAGCTGAGGAGGGTGCGGAAACGCCCGGGAAACCAAAGCCCCACCCAGGGCCCTGTGCCCCTCAGCAATTATGAAGAGAAAGTTGAGGGGCAAGGGAAAAATGTGACGCTTTGGCTTCCAATTTTGGTAGATTGGGAGGTCAATCCACGGAAAAGACGCCGTCACTTGAGATCTAGAAAATATATAAGTTAAAGGAACAGTCAGAGTAAGCTATGGGTATGGCAGAGATCGCTTAGTTCTCACTCTGATAGACCAGCCCATCACCACATGACTAGAACCCAATCCTCTCGGCATCAGCTAGGAAAGGCCCTAGAAAGCCGCCTTTGGCGGGGGGATAGCTCCCCTATTTCAACCCCTTTCGGGGTCGGGCACCCGCCACATGTGGAGCTAATGTGGAAGAATATGTGCAGATAAAGCATGAATTTGAACATATTATTGTATCCAAAAGCAGTCAAAATAGACGGGAACATGATGGCAAGCGTCCGCCGCAGCCCCGCGTGTAAAAAGGCTGGCGGTACGCCCGAACTCTACATTCTACCCGGGGGCGGTTCGTTCATGCTAACCCCTTCAGGGATCACGGCGTCAGGCAAGAGATAGATAGATCACTCGCGGTTAAGTTCCTGTCTATTTTGACGGCTATATTTTCTGTTATTTGCCCCCTGCTGGCAATATACAGTATGATAATGACAAGTCATGTGGGGGGGGGGGGCCAAAGCCCCCCCTCAACTTATTATTGTAACCCACGGCAGTAAAAAAAAGACGGGAACATGATCGCGAGCGTCCGCGTAGTGTAAACAAGACAATTCTTTTGCATAAAGATAAACACCTTAAAACTCACTAGGCTAATCAATCGAAGACCTGATGAAAAAAAGGATAATGGTAAAAATAATACAAAGACGCAGGGAGAGGTACATCATCATCTACGTCTGGAAGATCTTGGAAAAAAGGGTACCAAATCCAAACAACCAAGAGACTCATCACCAAAGGCGAGGGAGGCTGTGCTATGTGAGGACTACGCTGGGATCAACACAAAAAAATAAATCCCTGATCCATCACAGCTTCACATACAGTGGAACCAGACTGTTCAACTGTATTCCAGCCTCTCTCAGGAACATGACCGGGGTGTCTCCCGACACCTTCAAAAAACATTTGGACATGTGGTTGGCCAAAATACCGGACCAGCCACCAACACCAGGATACCCCAGCGCCAACTCCAACCAACTTCTGGACTGGAGCATGGAAGAAAAGGAGCTGCCTGGTCACAGTGGAGCCCCAGCTCAACTGTGTCGCTAATGGACGGAATACTTCAAAGTGTATCAAAGTGTAAGTGTATGTGACCTAAAATGCATATTGACTCATTCGCATCTAATTTGACTGCTGTTATTTGCCCCTGCTGGTAATATATATGATGATGACAATAAGTCATGGGGGGTGAGTGCCCCCTTCAACCAATTATTGTAACAATTTGGTCCATATTAACCCCTCAGACCCGGTTGGGCTCTGAGGCATCCATAAAAAAACACCCCCACGGAACCCGGAAGGGCTCTGAGGCTCCGGCAGCTTGAAAGCCTGTAAGCTTGGTGTGCGAGGCGTCCGTCCGACGCATGTAAACAACAGTCGGTTGGACCGACGCCGCGCATCTCCGACCACAAGGAGAGGCGTCCTTGTTCGTGTGTGCCTGTATGTTATTGTTAAGTGGTGAAAAGTAGTGTAAAGTGGCTGATATCGCCACAAAGTTATCTCCACGGAAATCGTCATCACAACTGAACCAGTTGACTTAGAGAGCTCTACTCAATGCCATTCTACAGGTACGAAACACATCTACGCTTAGGGATGTGTGGGAATGCGGAAGCAGTCAAAATAACAAAGATACGGTAGCCTAGGCATAGACGTTTTTCGGCCAAAACCCCCGGGTTTCGGTATGGAATACATAGCCGGGTCTGATGGGTTAAGGAGACGCACCACACCTATTTCCACAGTCATTTTTTGTTGGTTTTGTTATTTTTTAGGTTTATCAGTGTTTAATGTATGTATGTATGTATATATATACTCTGGCACCTTCCCCAGTTTTCCTATTTTTTTATGGGGGTGGCCGACTCTAGACAGAGCCCTAACAGGGACATCACAACATATCAGAAAAACAAAACAGACATCTAGGTCACACAGGAGAAACACCCAGAGACCCAGGCCCATTTGGGGTCCCCAGCAAAAGATTCCCAGGTCCCAGATCCCCCGGAGAGGCGCCTATTTCCGTAGGCAGAACCGCAGCGAAGCCTTACCACCACAAGCCCACCCACCATGTTTCCAGGCGCACCCTTCATTACCACCGGCTCCCCGGGCCAGGCGCCTGATGGACTACTATCTAGTTCAACTGGCGCATGACCCTCTCTCCCAAACAACTGCGTTTACATTCATCTATTCACAAGCATTCTCCATTCATTCCTGTTTATTACCACTTCCTTTGCCTATCTATAGTCATTCTTCTATCATCCAAAGCTTGTCTTACACAGTCCCTCCATCTCAATGGGAGTCTTCCTGCCCCTCTATCCCCTTGTAGCTGACTCACATATTCTCTTTGTAAGCCTTTCATCTTCCAATCGTTCAACATGACCATACCAACTCATCACCCTTCTGTCCACTCTGGCTGACAAATGTTCCTGCTGCCCCACTCTCCTACGTGTCTCTTCATTCCTCAATCTGTCTCTATGAGTAACTCCACACATACTCCTTAAGCAGCTCATCTCCATCACATCCAGCTTTCTTCTCTCCTTTTCCTTCAGAGCCCATACATCACTGTTGCACAACAATTCCTTAATACATTGCACTTATTACTTTCATTCCGAGATTTCTCGTCTTCCACATACTTCCCATTGCTCCGAAAACATTCCTTGCTTCACACACTCTCTGTTTTACCTCCACTCCTGCTTATCATTCCTCCTAGATATTTAAAACACTCTACTTGTTCCAATATTTCCTCATCCAGCCTCACATCTATATTTACCCCTATTACACACCATTACTTTTATTGACGTTCATCTTCAGTTTCCTCCTCCCACAAACCACACCAAACTCTTTGACTACCCGCTGCAATTTCTCCTCAGAATCCGCCACCAATGATGTGTCATCAGCGAACAACAACTGATTCAACTCCCAATCTCGGGCGGGTGACCCAACCCCGAAAGGGGTTGAAATAGGGGAGCTATCCCCCCGCCAAAGGCGGCTTTCTAGGGCCTTTCCTAGCTGATGCTGAGAGGATTGGGTTCTAGTCATGTGGTGATGGGCTGGTATATCAGAGTGAGAACTGAGCGATCTCTGCCATACCCATAGCTTACTCTGACTGTTCCTTTTACTTATATATTTTCTAGATCTCAAGTGACGGCGTCTCTTCCGTGGATTGACCTCCCAATCTACCAAAACTGGAAGCCAAAGCGTCACATTTTTCCTTTGCCCCTCAACTTTCTCTTCATAATTGCTGAGGGGCACAGGTGGGGCTTTGGTGTCCCGGGCGTTTCCGTACCCTCCTCAGCTACTCGCCATGGAGTGGCTTCGGTCACCCAGGCTTTATTGTGGTCGGCAGGGAGGGTTCTGTGGGGGCGCTCGGTTATGGCCTTAGCCTTGCTCGGGGCCTTGGGGCCACGCAGCTTGGGGAATGGCAACAACAACTCACAATCTCTACCATTCTTTCCTACTAAACCCAAACCTCTTCCCATAGTTCTCATTTTCACCTCCCTCACCACACCATCCATAAACATATTAAACAGCCATGGTGACAATACACAACCCTGTCTCAAACCTACCTTTACCTCAAACCATTTACTCAACTCACCATTTCCTACTCTAACACATGCTCTGCTTCCTTCATAAAACCTCTTAACTGCTTCCAACAAATTTCCTCCAATTTCATAAATCCTTAACCCGGCAACGGCAAGAAAGCTCTTAAGAAGTTTTACTGGGCAACAGCGGCAAAGCTCTTAAGAGGGAAGGCTTAAAAAAAACATTTTAAAAGGCCCCAGTAGCACTTAATTTTTGTTTTTCCCTCTATACTTCATATCACTCCTCCACATCCCCTCCCCCTTTCAATTATCACCTATTATTTCCTAATTCGTTGGTATATTTTTGTGTAAGCATCTCCAAGCCGGCTCTATGGCGTGGTCATGTGACTAACGAGTGTGTTGCGTAAGGGAGAGTGTGAGTGAGTCAGTCAGTCAGGCTTGAGGCATCGCGAAGGGAGGGGCTGCCTCAATTTGCTCCACAATTCATGAATGGGCTGCTCCATGTTTATTCGCGATTTTGACCATAAAAACATTATTCCCACTTGTTTTATTGTTGTTACAGGTTACTATCTTCATAGTGAAGGTAAAATAGGCACATATGAATAAGTAATAATTATATTTATCGTTAAATGACGATTATAGGCATGAATGGAGCCTAATATCGTCGCCCAGAACAGTGGTGTTCAATACACACAGCTCGCCGTTTTTAGGTTAACACCTTCCACATTGCTTCACGATCCACACGATCATACGCTTTTTCCAAATCCATAAAAACCCAAAATATCTCCTTATGCTTCTCGCATAACTGTCTAACTGTTTAATAATAATTAATATTACCGGAAATTGGTAACAGTATTTAGTTACCGTACCCATTATCCAACAATCTAAAAATATGGCCTTCACTAGTGGGGAAGGCTATGAAGTTAACATAAGAAAATGGGAGTCTGCAGAAAGCCAATTGGCCTAAGCAAGGCAGATCCCTGTCCCACACAAGCCCAATTATAGGCTCAACACTCTAATACCCTGAGGATCATCTTACTAAAACGGTTAGAGATTAACGCAGGGGTCTGCAGAGCACTGATTGGCCCAACCCGGCTGATCCCCCTTCACACCCAACCCTTCTCGTCCATATGCTTATCCAATTTTATCTTAAAGCTCCCTACCGTTTGTAATGCCACTATAGCACTTGGTAGTCCATTCCACCCATCCACCCACTGTTACCAAACCAATATTTGCCTATATCTTTTCTGAAACGAAATTTAACTAATTTGAAACCATTGGTACGAGTTCTTTCGCTATCACTGAGCTTTAGTACATTTGTCATGTCCCCTTTGTTAATCCCACTAACCCACTTGAACACCTCTATCATATCCCCTCTAACTCTGCGTCTCTCTAACGAATGTAAACCTAATTTCTTCAACCTTTCTTCATACGGAAGATTTCTAATATTATGGATCATTTTTGTCATTCTACGCTGAACTCTCTCCAATGAATCTATGTCCATTCTGTAATAAGGACACCAAAATTGGACAGCATAATCCATATGGGGTCTCACTAATGACAAGTAAAGTTTTAAGATAACATCAGCAGTTCTGTTACTCACACTCCTAGAGATGAACCCGAGAATCCTGTTTGCCTTATTACGAATGCTTATACACTGTTTTCTAGGCTTCAAATCATTGCTAACAAACACACCTAGATCTTTCTCGTAGTCTGAATTTTCTAACTCTAAATTAGCGAGTTTATATTTAAAATTTGTTTGCATCTTCCCTATCTTTAATACCTTGCATTTGTCAATGTTAAACTTCATCTGCCAATTTACTGACCATTCATGGAAGGTATCTAGATCCCTTTGGAGGCACTCTATATCGCTATTTGAATCAATTGATCTCCCCATTTTAGTATTGTCTGCAAATTTACTTATCCTACTAGTTATACCTAAATCTAGGTCATTTATGTATACAGTATAAGAAACAACAGGGGACCTAATACCGATCCCTGGGGGACACCACTTTTGACTGCTCCCCACTCTGACTTGGTACCATTTATGCCGACTCTCTGTTTCCTACCAATTAGCCATGACCTAATCCATCCCAACAACGACCCTCCTATTCCATGTGCCTCAACCTTTCTCATCAATCTCTCATGAGGGACTCTGTAGAAAGCTTTACTGAAATCTAAATATATAATATCATATGACTTGTCACTATCTACTGCTTCATATACCTCTGAGAAAAAGCTAAGCAAATTAGTAAGGCAAGAACATCCCTGAGCGAATCCATGCTGAGAAGAATTTATTAAGTTAAATTTTCCTAGCAATAATAGACTCTAGCAACTTTCCTATGATTGATGTGAGTTCAGGGAAAATGAGGGGTTAAAGGAAATAACTACTTTATTAACCATTTGCCATTGGATACAGAATCCCCCCCCCCCCCAGGACTTCTAGAAATCCTCATTTATGTGGCCAGCACCTAACAAAAAACCCAATTGTTGGATAATGGGTAAATACTTATTTCCAGTATTTTGCCAACCTCTACATCAATGCTTATACCAGCGAGGCCCGCGGGGGTCTGGGGGCGACAGCCCCCAGGTTAGGTTAGGATGTTAAGTTCATGACAAAATTATAGGTTTGACTCCTGTAAGGAGATAAAGAAAACCTAATATTTAGTAGTGGCCCCGTAATCATTGACGAACATGCTTATTACATAAGGCACCCTCTTCAAACACTCATCCGCCGTAGTTTGAATCTACCGCGCAGAGCATTTAAAATTTGAGGAGCCTTCATCATGAGCGCACGCGACCTCACTCATGGCTTCAGTCATTATGAATTGGGTTCTCACTACGAAAAAACTTCGTAAAAAATAACAACAAAAAGAAAATAAGAATAACTATCCAATAAGCTTTCCATAATATCGTGGATGTACTTGTGTGGATCTTTGACCAGACGCTGACTCAGGCGTCATTCTTCCTTCACTGACATATCAAGTAAACCAAAATCCTTAATACATCAACGAATGGGAAGGGGATGGTCGGGAGGGCCCCAGTCGTCAATGATTACGGGGCCACTACTAAATATTAGGTTTTCTTTATCTCCTTACAGGAGTCAAACCTATAATTTATTAGTGGCCCCTCCATCATTGACGAACATGCCTCATTTCTAAGACTGGAGGGGGACATTCGTAACCATATCATAACTCTAGAAAAGCAGATAATCAAACAACCACATAGTATTCTTACTTTGAAAAATATATATTTTAATGGTGCAGCACATATATACAAAAGGGGGTCAAGCAGGGGCGTGCTTCAAAGAAGCCTGCTTGATACAAAACGTTAACTCTTGAGACTCTGCGAACAGATCTGTAAGTTAAAAAGGCACCCCACTCAACATAAGTGGTGAAAAATAAAAACTTATAAGTTTACATGTGCACATATAACCCCATAATACTTGTGGAAATATTTTGCAAAATATATCCAATGCTTAAACTAAATTGCTTTCACAGCTAAACTACTATAACAACACTGTTGTTTGTACTATAATTGTACTAGCACAATTTCCTGCACTGAATAGTACAGAGAAATTTTCATATCAACAATACCCATAACTAGTATCACAGCTCTTATACTCCGGCGGGGTCTAGGGTGTCCTATGTTACCTGACTGCACCCCCCCCCCCCCCCCCTTTCCTTGAAATTAAACCAAAAGTGACTTAAGGGCCACCTAGACCCTCTGCCTTAAAGCTATACATGGCAAGGAAGGTTTGTCTAGAGCTACTGACAGGTATCGAGTCAAAAACGTATGATTAGAGGCCCACAAATGCATGGACGTAATATCTTCCACAGAAAAATTCTTCAGGAAACGCAAAGAGGTTGCCCATTTGCGTAAATCGTGGGCCCTACCCACAACGCCGGGATTACTCTCCTTAATGACTTCGACTAAAAGAGAAGCCAATCTACGTTTGAGTAAGCGCTTACCCGTACTCGCTACCCATAAAGCACCCTGGGGGTTTAGAGGAGCTACCCTCAAATATTTGGTTAGAGCCTGCACTGGACATAAATTATGGTGCACCTTTCCCCTTTTCAACGCCGGCACAGTGAACTCCGAAAACATGTGTGCACTGTGCTCATTCTTGGCTACAAACCCTGGGGAAGGTGCAATGTGAATACATTCATTAAGCCTACCAAACCTGAGGCAATGAGGTGTGTTGCTCATCTCCGCCAGCTCAGACACTCTGTTCCCGGTGGCCAAAGCCAAAAGGAATACAGCCTTTTTAAGAGTAATGTAAAATCTGCAGTATTTTGGTACAGACGAGAGTGAAGTAATGACAATGCTTTGTCCAGAGACCAAGTAGGCATGAGCTGACGGGGAGGTGGGCGGAGTTTAAAACATGCCCTCATAAAACCTGTCTCCTCCGCAACTGGTATGGAGAGACCGGTAAGGTCCCAAAATGGTATTCTAATCGCTGTTAAGTGATTTTTTAACGTTACCACGGATAAACGTTTTTGTTCAAATAGATAATTTAAGTAATTAAAAACTAACGCCACCGATGGCACAGTCTGTTCCGTTCTAAGGATCCAAGAAGTAAAGACTTGCCAATGTGATTGATACTGTCGTTTTGTAGACTGAGTATATTGATTCAATAACTTATTGGTCACATCTCTACCATATGGTGTTAGCCACTTGGCCTCCTGAATGTCCATAATGCAAAAGTCAGCGAGGTCGCTAGGTTGCCAATCGTGTCTAAGTGGAAATACCCGACCGGGAGCGACACCGGGTGCGGGCACCACGTTTTCAATTGCTGGTACCACAACTGCGCCGGCCACAGGGGCGCGATTATCGAGACTAAGCCCCGATAATCCCGTAGTTTGTTTACTACATGGCACATGAGAGACGCGTCTGGCGGCGGAAACAGATAGATGGAACTCCACCTGTTCCAGTCTGTCATCAGGGCGTCTGGTCCCCCTGCCAGCGTTATCGTCCGGCGGGTGAGGTACAGTGGGAGTTTGTGAGTCTCCTCGGACGCGAACAGATCCACTTGTGGATGGTAAAGCTCTGCAATCATTAGGTTGAAAATGGGTTGCTAGAGCGCCCATTCTACTGTTGTGCCCTGTCTCCGAGACAGAGCGTCTGCCCAGACGTTTGCTACGCCTGGGAGATAAGATGCGTGAAGATGAATGTCCAGCCTGTTGGCTAGAATAAAAATCTCTTCTGACATGTTTAGCAACGTCCGAGACCTCGTTGACCCTTGTTTCTGAATACAGTGAACCGCATTCAGATTGTTCATTCTGAAGGCCACCGACTTGCCCCGTAAAGTAGAGCCGTGAGCCTGAAAGAAATATAAGGAGACTAGTATTCTTTGACATTGATGTGGGAGATTTCTAAATGGGACCAAAGCCCTTGACCCTGCTGCCCTTGGTTTGACTGAAAACCCCAACCTATCGTTCCTGATGCATCCGTGTCTACCCATACCGTCAGCGGAGGAGAGGTCCATGACATTATTGAGTGCAACATTTCCCGCTTCGCCCAGACCGCTAGTAAGGTGTGGATTAATTTTGGTATGGGCCATAATTTTTCCGCCGGTAATAGTGGAAAATATTTGTTGCCCTCCAATATTAAGCGCTTTACTTTCAACCGGCCCAACATTACAGTTAGTTGAATCCAGTTGAGAGAGCCGACCAGAGACTCCCAGATTCTCCGTGTCGTAGTCAGACTGTGAAGGAACATGAACAGTTTCCTGCGAAATCTGTTCCGATTGTCCACACTCTGACTCAGAGTGAGAGCAGCTGTGTCCCAAACCAGCCCTATCCACTGAACTACTCGTGAGGGAACAAGGTTTGACTTTACCAGATTTACCTTGAACCCTAGAGTTTTGACATGTTTTAATGTTATGTTGACATGATTTATGCATACTTGCTCTGTCTCTGCCACCACTAGCCAGTCGTCTAGGTACCACAAAATCCTGATCCCTTGTTTTAACAATGGCATCAGTGCTTGCCGGACTAATTTCGTGAATAAGCGAGGTGCCAGGTTCAAACCAAATGTCATCCTTTGAAAAACATAAGTTTGATCCCTGATCCGTAAGGCCAGGAATCTTTGAAATCTTTTGTTTACCGAGACGTGCCAATAAGCGTCTGTCAGGTCTAAGGAACACATCCAACCTCCCGGCGGAAGTGTTAGCCTGATTTGGTGCACTGTTGACATCCTGAATGACTCGTTGTGAATGTGAAGGTTTAGATAAGACAGGTCTACGACGGGTCTCATCTGAACACTGTCCCTTTTGGGTACCAAAAATAGCTTGGATGTGAAGACTGGGTAATTTTGAGGGACCGGGATGATGACATTCTTGGCAATCATTTCCTTGACCAGTGACTCCACCTCTAAAGAAACTAGATTCGCCGTTGTCGGCTGACGTAAGCGAGGTCGCCGGAGCCACTGCCAAGTGATGCCTTTGCGTGCCACCATCCTTGCCCAAGTGTTTAACGGCCATGCTTGGTGACACGTTCGGAACGACCCAGTTAGCAGACAAGGGTTCGCCGGCTGTACTACCCTCGGATCCACTCGCCTTGAGACCGGCCCCGGGAATGAGAGAGACATTAGTTTTTTATGGTGGTGGTGGTGGACGCTTCGCCGGCTGGCTGGCGTTGGCAGAAGACGAGCCCTGACCTTGTTTATTATAGCCTCGTCCTTTCTGACCTGTAAACTTACCCTGTCTATACCTGTACTGACCTTGAGGGGAGGAGGACTTAGGTAGAGGAAAGGGCTTAGATCCCCCCGGCTGTGCTTTTGCGACTGGCTTGGGTTTGGGGAAGTTAAAGGCAGGTTTCTTAGAAGGGGCAGGACTATGTTTAAAGGTCTGAGCCATATTAAAAACTGTTCTCCACACCTCAGGGGACATTAAAGAGGGAGTGAGCACTGGTGACATAACCACCTGATTCGCAATACGATCAGGAAGCTTCCGAACCAAGGACATCCTGAGATCTTGTCGAGCTCGCACCGCCTCAAGCAAGGCTGTGCGTATGTCACCTAATGACTGAATTGACGACTGAAGGAGCAGTCGCCGAGACAGTTCCACCAATCTTCAGGCATCCGCGTCTGCGATTGCCTGAGTGTGACCGGAGCATCGATTTAGCGACCTGTTGCGTCACAATGTACTGTGAGAAAAGTCTAAATGCTTTCCCCCGTAGCCTAAATTCTCGGTGTAGGTGAGTTGGGGTAGGGGTAGTGAAAGGGTCCTTGAGTTCACATAAATTGATTTTGGGGGCAGCTAAGAAATCAAACAAAGCCGAAGGGACTCCGCCGGCAGAACACACTGGCATAGAGAACCACGAATGACTATCCTGAGGGATCTGGTGGGAAGATTTTGAGGTGAAGGTGGTCGCAAAGTTCTGAGCCTCCGTCTCCCATTCCACCCAAGGTCCCGGACCCAACTGCCCAACCTTCAACACTGGATTAGCGGCTGAGTCTGTGACGGTTCGCAAATCGAGTTCTGGTGTGAGAGCTGACAGAGTCTTTATGTCATTAAAACCATCCTGTTTGGACCAGTCAGAAAACAGTCTCGAAGCTGAGGCAGGGGGCAGGGCAGGTTTAGCAGTATAAACAAAATAGTCCTGGTGATAATAGTTAGGAATGGCCTTAACATTAACATCTAGTACATTCCCCAAAGTATCCAAGGTCCGTAATTTTTTAGATTTATTGCCTTGTATTACCCACTCTCGTGGCACCGGAAGTTCCCCTGACAAGATAGGTTGAGCGACCTCTGGTTTAGTGGGGATCAAGTGAACCCATGACTCATCCGGACCGTACAGTAAGGGCATAGCTACCTTTCTCATAGGTGCTTTATCTAAAGGGGGCGGATTGACATCCGTTATAACCCTGACATTAGAAGTGGTCAGTGCCGCCGTAGAAGGCCTAGTGACCACCGATGATGATATAGAGGGAGGGTGAGGGATCTGAGTCAAGGCAATAGAAGTCATCAGAGGCCGGACATTAGAACTTGTCCTAGGAACTCCCAGGTCCACTGTAGGAGTCTCTGGCTGTTGGACAAATTTTTTAGAGAGAGCATTAACCAGCAGCCCATCTATTTCCTCTGCTGTGACAAACTTATTCGATGATGAACTCAAAGGTGAATCATTACGGTCCTGTGCGGTGTCTAAAAGTGAACCCGACTCCTGCACTTCCATATCTGAGATGATAGATACCTCGTCTTTGTCATCCAGCTCATCATGAGAGGATTCCGCCGAAGCCGGAGTCCCATCTTGTTGCCAAGACAAGTCAGGAATAGATGATGGGATCGCCGCGTCCCGGTGGACTTCAGCCACTGTTCGTATAGTTTTAGCCAGAGGTTGAGAATACCGCCAAACACCCAGGCCTTGGCCTGCACTCCCTTGGGAGTCCGAAATACCCTCAATCATGGAGCTCCCACTGGACTCTGCCATTGGACGATCACTGTCCACTGAACTTTCCAATTCTAGGGTTAAGATACTAAGAGGTAAACTGACTTTTGGTACTGGTACTAAACTATCTCCATGAGATTGAACACTAGCTCTGTCGGGGGTAGAGGTATGACGAGAAGCACTAGACTCCGGTGAACGCTGGGAGGCCTTTCGATCATGTGAGTCTTTTCGGGAAGACTTGTGGCTACGGTGCGACCGCGAACTGCTCTTGGATTTAGAAGATTTCTCGCTATATCCACTTGTTGACCCCTCCGTCTTACTCTTCTTGCTCGTTGGTGAAGTAGAGTGACTCGGCGGCTGCTGTCTAAGCGGGGACCTTGACCTAGATCTCGCCCGTGACAAGGAGGTTGCCACCGGGGGCGTCGGTTCTCGCTGTCGCTTAGATGTGCCTGGGGCTGGAGCAAGTATAGAACCCTGTCCAGTCTCCGCCGGTTTACGAACAGTTACTCTAGAGAGTCTAGAGGGACGTTTAATGGGAGGGTGCTCAAGTAGTAACTTATCCCAAAGCGGGACGTTATCGCATTGAAGTGACTTATGAGCTACAGTAGTAGTATAAGCAGTCATTTGCTGTCTGACCTCCCTTAAGGCGACCGCTGCTGTCTTGTCATTGTCTTGTAAAACTTTAACGCTGAGCTGCGAGCAAAAGGTACAGTTACGCATCACCCACATACCTCTTGAGCGGTCTAGACATTTAACACATTTTATACAAAGGGTGTGCGCAAAAATAGGGATACCTGAACAGGAGGGCGTAATGCATAAAGCAAAAACCGGGGCAAAGGTAGCCATGATAGAGACTGGTGGGAAACTTACTCCAGGTTCTCTAAGACTCGCCGGGGCCCAGCTCTGGAAAAAAAGAAAATATCCAGGAATTAATGCTCATAAGGTTAACCCAACATGTTCGCACACAAGTGTTAATAACCCGCCGGGTAACGAGACGTGATACTCTACGATCACAGCTCGCTACGCGGTGGGGTTCCTATGTAAAGATATCAGAATGTCTGAACTTGTCCAAGAGATATAAGCATACCCTCTGACCCAATATAAAAAACCAGCATGGTGTTTATAATTGAAATAGTCTTTCCGGTGGTGTCTGATTCAAGATTCAATTTTGGCAAAACAACCCCCCAAAAAGACGCCGGCCCCTGAATTATCTCGCAGATCAAAAACTGGGAAGGCTGACAAAATACGAGATCTGACTTTCTAAAGAATTATCTTAGGATCGCCGTACGTTGAAGGCGGCGATACACAACAGTATCCTTCAATTGTCTTGGTCAACTAAACCGAATTGTAAATTCGTTATTCCACCTTACCAAGGAGAACCCGCCGGGTGTGAAAGTAAGTTTTATTAAAAGTTAACCCCTATTGAGCCCTCAATCGCTGTATGTTGAAGGTGGCGATACAAAAAGTATCCCTTAATTGTCCGGTTAACTAAACTGAATTACCAATTCGTTCATCCCACCCTTCCAAGGTGCACCCGCCGGGTGTGCAAGATGTTAAAAGTTAACCCCAATTGTTCCTGTCCCCACTTCTTTGTAAAAGATCGCCAGGGAGGAAAACCAAACAAAAACAGCTAGGTTTTTTCCCTGGTTTTGCAAAACCGGGGAAAACAACTTCACAACACGTGTCCGCATGAACACTGTTAGATGGGTATAGCCATTCCGCCGGGAATCATAGGGAGCCTGAAACAGGCACCACCACAGAGACGCAGTCCTGGGGAGCCACAGACACCTCCTCGCCAGGGAAACAAACCTGTTTTTTGAAACCACGTGTGGCCCAAAACTCGGCACCCAGCCGGGTTTTTCATGGTGAAACCGAGAAAAAACCCACCTCGTCCAGATACCATCTGAACGCCACAAAGGACCAAAGAGTTAGCCAGCACACAACTAACCCCGGGCCCACAAATAGTCCGTGGAATTAGCCAATACACAACTAATCCAGGAAACAAAAATAGTCCATGGAATTAGCCAATACACAACTAAACCAGGACACACATGACACAATAGTACATATTTATATCATAAATCAATAACACTTGTACATGTGGCAAAGCTACAAGAGGCTGGCTAGGCCTAGGCCGTTGGAAAAGATAACTTGTCGGAATATAAACAAAAAGCACTGAATTATATCACAACAGGAACCACCGCCAACACACCACTGTAGCAGAAACTTCCGGCAAAGGGAAGACTGAATCGGGACCCAGAAAAAACTTCACTAAGTGAAGAAAAATACGCTGGGAACGTCAGCAAAATAACACTACCTCATCAGAAAGATAAAAGGCAGCGATAACGCGTAATGAAAGCCGCCTGCATCACAAGCTAACTAACTGTGAAAAAGTTCACATGTCCACAACAGGACCACGAGGGTACGTCCGAAATAGACGCCCCAAACACACGACCCAAAATACACTGCACTGCGGGCAACCAGCCCAGTACACTCCTGCTACGCATATCCTAACCTTACTCGATACATCCCGGAGTAAACAAATGAGAAAAAACTCACTAGGGACGCAGCAAATGCGGAACCAGCGGAGCGTGGGGAGACACGTCCGGGCAGGCTGAGCGCAGAGCAGAGAAGGAAGAATGACGCCTGAGTCAGCGTCTGGTCAAAGATCCACACAAGCACATCCACGATATTATGGAAAGCTTATTGGATAGTTATTCTTATTTTCTTTTTGTTTTTATTTTTTACAAAGTTTTTTCGTAGTGAGAACCCAATTCATAATGACTGAAGCCATGAGTGAGGTCGCGTGCGCTCATGATGAAGGCTCCTCAAATTTTAAATGCTCTGCGCGGTAGATTCAAACTACGGCGGATGAGTGTTTGAAGAGGGTGCCTTATGTAATAGGCATGTTCGTCAATGATGGAGGGGCCACTAATAAATAGGGTTTTTGGGTGAGGATTTCTATAAGTCCTGGGCTCTACTTATTCTGTATTCCAATTTTCACGGCAAACGGTTATGGCTAAAACTAGCTGTTTCTCTTCTTTAACCCCTCATTTTCCCTGATCTTCATAGCGCTCCCCAGGGGGCCAGTATAACCTTTTAATACCACAAATTTGTTTGATATTTTTGAAGATAAATATGGAATCTATATGCTCTAAAGGTCATATGAAAATTTGTTTTAACCCTCAGCAAAACCAAATAAAAAGTATGCTACTAAAATATAATTTTCGTAACACGGTTGTCAATACGGTACTTTCCTGTTATCAATGTACTGTACAGTACAATCAAAGCTGAAGATTACAGAGTAAACACTGTAGACTTCATAAATTTTTCTTTCGCCTTCGTATTATCGACAGCCATTTTTTTTTTTTTTTTTTAAAGTTAGGGATTAGTACCCAACCAGCGGGGGTGTGGGGTTGGCAGGGGATGGATGTAGAGTTCGGGCGTACGGTCGTCATGTTTACATAGGGCGATCGCTGCGGTTAACTTCGCGTCTATTTTGACGATGATTTTTTTCGGTTATTTGCCCCCTGCTGGCAATATATATGATAATGACAATATGTCATGGGGGGGTGAGGGGGGGCAAAGCCCCGCCCCCCTTCAACATATTATTGTATCCAAAGGTATTCAAAATAGACAGGAACATGATAGCAAAGGTCCGCCGCCGTCATGTTTACATTGTCGATCGCCGTGGTTAAGTTTGCGTCTATTTTGACCGCGATTTTTTCGGTAATTTGCCCCCTGCTGGCAATATATATGATGATGACAATATGTCATCGGGGGGGTGAGGGGGGGCAACATATTATTGTATCCAAAGGCAGTCAAAATAGACGGGAACATGATGGCAAAGGTCCGACGCCACTACGCGTAGTGTAAACAAGGCTGGCGGTACGCCCGCACTTAACATTCTTGCCATCGGCAGCCCCCACCCACAACACTAGGATAGGATTTTTTTTTTTTTTTTTTTTTTTTTTTTTTTTCTATATTCCAACTTACTTCCTCTCGGGCATAGGCTGAGAGCCTTAACATTCACCGCTTTACAATGAACAGTGAAGCCCGTGAGGTCTTGTTCCAGTCAAGGGAGTGAGACACGTGAAGCACGTAGAGCACAACGAGCACCTGCCATCTTGCCTTCACATGAGGCACGGTGCTCACTCATGGGCCGAAACGACCCCACCTCTGAAGCCACCCCGCTCCCGTGCTTCACTGTCTCAACCCCTACACTCGGACTCTCACACTTACACACACACAACGCCACCTGTTGAGCAGATAACTCACCAGGCATTGCACCCCTATAGCATATTTTGAATATGGGAATATTCATACACTGCTATTTAATCAGGGAACAATCAGGTTAGGTAAGGTTGTCAGGTTGCTAATGTCTTTTCAAACCATAGCCCTCCCCACTATCGGGGGGCGTGTCTTTACATTGATCGATAATGGGGAAAATAGGTTTCCCGAGATTTCTAATTACAGTAATTACAAACACTAGGCTATATATTGATGCAAATTAAAAAAATATATATACAGTATACATAAAACTCGGAAAATTTGTGGTATTAAAATAAATGGCAAGAATGTTAAGTGAAGAGGATGTGTAGAATAATGTAGATCAGATGTTTACCCTGAATTGTGTTGTGGAGAAATATCTGGAGAAGAAACAAAAGGAGTACCGGTATGTTGCCTTTATGGACTTGGAGAAGGCCTATGACAGAGTGGATAGAGAAGGCATGTGGAAAGTACTTAAAATATACGGAGTAGATGGCAAGTTGCTGAAAGCAGTGAAGAGCATGTATGAGGGTGCAAAGGCGGCAGTACACGTGGAGAATGAGCAGAGCGAGTTCTTTGACCTGAGTGTTGGGTTGAAACAGGGTTGTGTGATGTCCCCGTGGTTGTTTACTGTATATATGGATGGAGTCATGAAAGAAATACTGTACTAGGAAGAACAGTGGATGTTGGTATATCGCTGAAAAGGGAGGGAAATGAGTGGAAGCTGCCAATACAGTACTGCTGTTTGCGGATGATACAGTTCTGATGAGCGATAATGAATGGGAGTTGCAGGGTCTGGTAAATGAGTTTGGAACAGTGTGCGAAAAACGGAATTTGAAAGTAAATGCGGGGAAGAGCAAGGTTATGGTCTTCGAAAGGGATGAAGTCACAGAGTGTGAGGTGAAGTTGAACGGTCAGGCTATGAAGATTGTCAGCTCTTTTAAGTATCTGGGCAGTGTGTAGAGTAAAGATGGGACTATGGATGAAGTAGTGCGGGAGAGGGTGCAACAGGGTTGTAGGAATGTTGAAAGCAGTAACAAGAAATAGAGTGGTCAGTATGAAAGTGAAAAAGTCCTTGCATGACAGTGTGGTAATCCCGACACTAACTTACGGAAGCGAAGCATGGACGTTCGGGAAGAGACTCAGAGCAAGAGTAAGAGCGGTGGAAATGAGTTACTTGAGAAGTGCGTGCGGAGTTCATAGAGGGATAGACAGACGAATGAGGAAGTAAGAAGGAGGTGTGGTGTGGAGGTAGATGTGCTGGAAGGTGTGAAAAGGAACAACTTGAAATGGTTCGGCCATATGGAACGTATGGAAAGCGAGAGATTGACTAAGAGGGTGTACGAGAGTGAGGTGGAAGGACAGAGAGGGAGAGGTGGAAGGATGGAGTGAGGAAGTATATGAATGAAGGCGGTGCTGGTTGGGAGGAGGGGCGTTGACTGACTGGGGACAGAGGTGCATAGGGTCGGACGCACGGCTTTCAAAACACGCTTAACCCTTTCGGCCCGGCTGTCCTGTTATAAGGACACCACGGCAGTTGGGTAGGACCCCCGGGTGTCCTTATAACAGGAAGTAAGCTTGAAAGCCTATTCAGCTTGTTTTGAAAGCCGTCGGTCCGACGCATGTAAACACAGCCGGTTGGACCGATACCGCGCACCTCCAAACATAAGAAGGAGAGGCGTTGTTTGTTTTTGTGTGGCTGTATGTTGATATTTCAGTAGTGAAAAGTCTCATATGGCTAAAATCGCGGCAAAATGCTTTCCACGGAAATCGTCATCACAACTGAACCAGTTGACTTAGAGAGCTCTACTCAATGCCAGTCTACAGATTGGAAACCACAGTACATTTAGACATGTGTGGGAATTTTCTAGCAGTTAAAATAACAAGGATACGGTAGCCTAGGCCTAGACGTTTTTCGGCCAAATTGCCCGGGTACCTGACACTGTCCTTAGGAGGGGGACCCGGAGGGGGAAGGGTTAATAGGCTTTCAAGCTTACGGATTTTGAAATGACACCCGGGCTCCTGACTATCTGCTGCGGTGTCATTTTAAAATGCTGCCCGGGCGGGAAGGGTTAAGCATGTTTTGAAAGCCGTGCGTCCGACGCATGTAAACAAAGCCTGTCTTTGCGACACCGCACCTCCGAAAACAAGAAGGAGACGTCGGATCAATGTTGTTGTTGTATGCTATGACGAAATTAGTGATTAGTGTCTGCAAACGTCCGATTTTGCTAAAATCGCATCGAATCTCTCTCCACGGAAATCGTCATCACAACTGAACCAGTGAATCTAGAGAGCTCTACTCAACACCAGTTTACAGATAGGAAACAGGGCTACACTTAGAGATGTGTCGGAATTCTCTAGCAGTTAAAATAACAATGATACGGGTAGCCTATTAGACGTTTTTCGGCCAGATCGCCCGGATCTCAATAATGTCCTTAGGATGGCAAACCCGGGCGGGAAGGGTTAACCTAACTTAACCTAATAGCCCCCCAAATACATTTAGGTTAAGTTAGGTTTTTTGGGTTCAATGTTATTTTAATACCACAAATTTTATTGATATATTTGAAGATAAATATTGAATCTATATGCTCTAAAGATCATAAGAAAATTTGTTTTAACCCTCGGCAAAACCTAATAAAAAAGTATGGTACTAAACATTTATTTTTCGTAACAAGGTTAACCTGTCAATACGGTACTTCCAGTTATCGACAGCTCTAAAGATCATATGAAAATGTGTTAAACCCTCGGAAAAACCTAATATAAAAGTATGCTACTAAAATTTAATTTTCGTAACAAGGTTGTCAATACGATACTTTCCCGTTATCAATGTACAATCAAATCTGAACATTGCAGAGTAAACACCGTAGACTTCATCGATTTTTCATTCACCTTCATATAATCGACAGCCAATTTTTGTTTTTTTATTTACTACGGGATTAGTGCTCAACCAGCGGGGGTGTGGGGGCGGCAGCCCCCCACCCATAATACTAGGTTAGGTTAGGTTAGGTAAGGTTGTTAGGTTAGGCTAATGTCTTTTCAAATCACTACCGGGACACAACATCGATCGATAGGCCTTAAGGGGAAAATAGGTTTTCCCGAGATTTCTAATTAATTACAAACACTATATATTGATGCAAATGAACAATTTTGTTTATAAAAAACACTCGGAAAATTTGTGGTATTAAAATAAAAAAATAAAAGTTTTTTGGTTAGCCTAGGTTAACCCTTCCTCCCCGGGTGTCATTTTAATATGACACCACGGCAGATGGGCAGGTACCCGGGTGTCATTTTAATATACAGTAAGCTTCAAAGCCTATTCAGCTTGGTCTGAACGCCGTGCGTCCGACGCATGTAAACAAAGCCGATCGTTGCGTCACTGCACCTCATCAATCACTTTTCACATGTCAGCCACCTAAAACCTCACAAAGACGACCGACGTGTCATCCGACGTAAGAGACAATTCCCCACAGACCCTGACTACACCCTTCACCAATCACCAGACAAAGCATATCATCAACAATCTCAAGCACTCACCCGCCTGTGGCCTAGACAACATAAGCAACATACACCTCAGACCACAAGGCATACAAGCACTCACTAACATATCAAACTACAGATATTCACACAACACAATACCAGACATTTGGAAGCATGGTATCATCATCACATTCCCCAAACCCAACAAAGACCCCACGCTACCCTCCTCGCACCGCCCCATCACACTCCTTTGCTCCCCCTCCAAAGTCATGGAACGCCTAGTATTACAACTAATTACACCTGACCTACCCCTAGCTCCAACACAACATGGCTTTAGGCCACTGCACTCCACAAACACTCTTCTCACAGACCTTACACAAAGAGCTTTCGACGGCATCAATTCAGCTAGACCACCACACAGATCACTATTAGCCACACTCGACATTAGTAAAGCCTTCGATGCCATCCCCCGCCACAACCTAACAAACAAAATCTACAACACAAACATGCACAACAACACAAAACGGTGGCTGGCCAACTTCCTAGCAGGCAGATGTGCACACGTATCTTTTGCCGGTCAGTCATCTAAAATCAGAAACTTTCCAAACGGAGTCCCAAAAGGATCCGTCCTATCGCCCGCACTCTTCAATCTGTACATGCACGATATAACTACACCCAATACGCCCCAAATAAACTTAGCCTCCTATGCAGATGACATAACACTCACATGCACACACAAAAGAGCAACAGATCTCCTTCAACCCTATCTCAACACACTACATGGCTGGTGCACTACAAACAGACTTAATCTAGCCCCAGCCAAATCCACCGCAACCCTGCTCACAAGTTGGACAGGAGAACACGAATACGTCCCTCAACTCACCATAAACAACACACCCCTAACACATACACACACCCCCAAAATCCTAGGAGTAACATATGATACTCATATGGCATTCAAACAGCACACCACAAACATTAAAAAGAAACTGACACCCAGACTTAACGCCCTCAGGTCACTTGCTCACACAAAATTTGGACACAACAAAGAAACTACCACCACAGTATATAAACAATACATTAAGATCAGTGATGGAATACGCAAGCCCAGCCTGGGCTTCTAACCTAGCTGAAACACATCATAAGACCTTACAGACTATTCAAAACAAAGCCCTGAAGATCATTACAGGCTGCACAGCTACTGCACCCACAGATCACCTACATCAAGAAACCAAAATCCTCAAAGTCAAAGATCATCTGGACATGAGAGGCACTCAATTCCTGGCAGCAGCCTCCACGAACCAAGACCACCCACTAAACTACATGGCAACACACCCACAGACACCAAGAAATATCAAAACAACACCCAGCACACGGATCACACACAATTATTGTCCTCTCTCCCTCCCTGCCCACCCCGAACCAACTTCCAGAAGCACATCCATACTCATATCTCTCACCGATCCATCCACTCACTCACAGACAACACGCAGCTGCATGCACGACCTCCCCAAATCCTCCCTTCCTCGCGAGGACAGAGTCCACCTGGCCAGGCTGAGATGCGGACACCATCCAGCTCTCCTGAGCTATCAGAAGAGACTGGATGACTCCGTTGTCGACGCCTGCCCGGGATGTAACACAGCACCCCATACCATTAAACACATCATAGAAGACTGCATTTCACACAACCACTTACGCCAACAACACAATCTACACTCAATGAGAGCTCTGTGGGAAAGCCCGATCGTGGCCATGGCCTTTCTCAGGGACTCGGGGCTGTTCGGCCAGGCAGCTTAGGGAACAACAACAAGGAGAAGACTCGTTTGTTATTGTATGTCTGTATGTCGTTGTTTCAGTAGTGAAAAGATCGTCGTATTGCTAACATTGCCTGAAAATGCTCTCCACTAAAATCGTCATCACAACTGAACCAGTTGACTTAGAGAGCTCTACTCAACGCCAGTCTACAGATTGGAAACCGAACTACGTTTATAGATGCGTGGGAAATATCTAACAGTTAAAATTAACCAAAATACGGTAGCCTAGGCCTAGACGTTTTTCGGCCAGATCGCCCGGGTACGCCGCACTGTCATTAGAGAGCCAGGAGGGTTAATGAAAAAAAAATGTCAATTAAAAATGAAAAAAATTAAAACTCCCAAGATTTTATATAGAAATGAAGCATTGCCCCACCACCTCAAGTCTTATTATCATCATATAGGCCTAGGATATATTACAAGCACCGCTTGGGCAAATAACAAGTCAAATTATATGCGAATGTAACTGCGAGTGTGTGACTAGGCTATGTAATTTGTAAACAAAGTGGAAGGTACGCCTGCTAATACAAATCTTGGTATTAGTTTATGACCAACCAGTTACAGGCCCCATCGATGATTATCAGTGTTTTATCACTTTCATGAACGATACTTTGTTGGTGCACTGTACATGTAATTACCGTCGCAAAATCACTATAAGTGAAATACGAGAAACTGTTGGATTGTTCACCCATAACACAGGAAACGTGAGCTGGGCTTAGACCGTAGTGAACCCATAAACAGGGAACGTGAGCTGGGTTTAGACCGTCGGCGAGACAGGTTAGTTTTCGGTTAGGTTCGGCTAATGTTGAAAATACTAAAATGTGACAGTCCTCGGTATTAAACAACACTGTATATCAAATAAAAAATAAAAAACAACAAATTACCTGAAAAACTCGTAAATGGTTGGTGATAAACTTATACCCAAATCTCACCTAGAATGAATAGAAAACTTATAAATCTAAAACATAACCGGTAAAAATTGAAGAGACCCCGGACAGCCTTTTTACTAGTTAGCCTAATTCTACTTTTTTTCTTCGACCTTCGACCTTTTTTAGACCTTCGCGTACCCATAAACAGGGAACGTGAGCTGGGTTTAGACCGTCGCGCACCCATAAACAGGGAACGTGAGCTGGGTTTAGACCGTCGGTTAGTTTTCAGTTAGGGTAGGTTAGGTTAGGTTATGCATGTTGAAAATACTAAAATGCGACGGTCCTCGGTAGGCTATTAAACAACACTGTAGGCCTATATCAAAGAAAAACAAACAAAAATGAATAACTAGTAAAAAGGTTGTCCGGGGTGACGGGGTCTCTTCAATGTTTACCACATAACCAATCCAAAACTAATACAAACTTGAAAGTATCCTTCCTAGCTGTGGTCGTCTACTTAATATTGACCAAGTAAATTAACTGATGTGTCTGTTTTTCAACAGAAAGGGGTAAAAAATGGAAGACATATTTTTACGCAGTTTAGGCCTAGCTTCGGTTACCAGGTCACATATCTCTGAACAAGAGAGAAGGACTTTTGACACTTTGTTGACAAATTTCAGTATAACTAAATAAGTTGGTCACCAATTATTTTTGCAATATTTGAAAACAAATATGGATTTTATATGCTCTAAACATAATATGAAAATGTGTTTTAAGCCTCGGCAAAACCTAATAAAAATATATGGTACTAAAATGGAATTTTGTCGTAACATGGTTGTCAATTCCTTCCTATAGACGGCACGGATTCATCCACACGCCATTTTCACCTGTCTCCCGAGGTCTGTCCACCAGCCTTTTAGTCTACTCCACCTGCCCATCTCTGTCGATAGGTTGGGTTGTTTGGTTAGGTTAATATACTAGGTCTCGGAAACAAGATTCGTAGTTGCGGTAGTATTTACGGTATCTGGACACTTCGAGCGGAGGCGCATTTAGGTTAGGTTAAGTTAAGTGAGGTTAGGTTAAGTGAAGTTAGGTTAAGTGAGGTTATGTTAAGTGAGGTTAGGTTAGGTTAGGTTAAGTTAAGTAAGGTTAAGTTAAGTTAGGTTAATTAGGTTAGATTGTGCATCCGCTCTATCAGGAATTCGCTCGAAGTGACTCGCATTCGTATTTACAGATACGGCCGAATACCGGTAGGCTACTAAATGGTATGTTGTATCCCACGTAGGCCTACTAGGTAGCCTACTACGGACACATTGTAGGCGTTAGGTGTGGATTAGGCTTGTATCCAATGTACTAGGTCTATGTTACTGGATATTTATGATTTAAATAAGTGCTACGTTTCCGATAAATCTGGTTATATGGCTTTGCAATTAGGGAAATCATGAGCCGATTTTCGACATTTAGTTAGTCTTTTTCAATTCTCAAAATACGATCCAAGTTTTGCCAAAAATTGGCTCGGGTTTTCCAAAATTATGCTTTTTGGGGTTTGCAATTTAGGGAAACATGAGCCAAAATTCTAAATTAGGTTACTGTAATTTGTTTACTCTTAAAATTCGCAAAATCCGAGCCAAGTTTTGCCAATACTTGGCTCGGGTTTTCCAAAATTCGGGTTTTATGGCTTTGCAATTTCGGGAAACCTGAGCCAAATTTCTAAATGAGGTTACTGTCATTTTGTTGTCTACAAACTCTCAAAATCCGAGCCAACTTTGGCCAAAACTTGGCTCGGATTTTCGAAATATTGGGCTTTAGAAATACCTTAAAACCCGAGCCAAGTTTTGCTAAAATACGTTTTAATCGCCGTTTTACGCATTTAACCCCTCATTTTCCCTGTACTTCATAGCCCTCCCCACTATCGGGCGGCGTGTCTTAAGATCGTTGTATAATGGGGAAAACGGTTTTGACGAGGGTTGTAATTATTTCCAAACACATTATATTGATGAAAACTAGGCCTAACGGGGAAAAATTAAAAAATCCATGGGAAAATTGGTGACCATCTTATTTAGTTTTTCCCAAATTTCTTGCATAATTTACGAATTTTACGTGGATACACATCTAGCAAATGGAATAGGCCTAGGACTAGGCCTAGGTTAGGCCTAGGATGGAAAGAGAAAACTCTATCTTTCATTGCCTCCAAGCCAACTATGCAATATCTAGATACATAAAAATCACCAGTGTAGTTTATGTCATCATAGACTGTAGTGAGGTGGACATTTTTCACAACATGAGTAACATATTCAACCGAACATGGGCCTAGTGGTGTCAAAGATTTAAACCTAAGATGTGGTGGAAGTTTTTCAATTTTTAAATTTAGTTTTTTTGCCACTTCTTTGGTGATAAAATTCCTCTGATATCCAGTGTCAAAGACCATAGAGGTTTTTTTACCACCCACATATACTTTCCTTAAATAATTATTCTGGTTCTTGTATGGTTTAGTACAGGGAGAATTGATAATTAATCTTGGGAGTATTTGAGATGCATCTATTTGACAAAAGCATGATCTCAATATCTCCAGTCCAATTATATTGCATAAAGCATTAGAATCTACTACAAGATCAACCTGAATTATAGTTGGTTCAGGGGAAGATGGCAGTTCCAGAGGTATATTCTTCTTTATAAAATAATCTGTTCTTGAAGAACCAGTGGAAAATTCTTGGAAATAATCTTCCAACCCATAATCCAAAATATTCGGTTCATATATTCTAGTTTCAACCGATCCCGTATCAACAAGAAAGGGCAACGTTTTGTTACCTATGTAAATGTCAATAAACAGACTAGGCTTACGGCAACCGGGGGCCGCCTTCCAATATAAGGGACACACAGTTTGGCCCGTTCGGGTCATTTTGTTAACTATCTTCTCTAGGAGTCGTTAGTTACCCTAAGTCTCCTCAGACCACTTCAATGGATATAAATTATGGATATAACTAATCAACTATGTATATAAACCAAGTATTTACTCCTTTACAACGACAACAATGCACTTCACGAACCAACTCACTCAGCTCAGGTGTTGCTTCTTTTTTTTTTTTTTTTTTTTTTTTTTTTTTTTTTTGACCCATAGGTGGGTCTAAGGGGGGGAAAAGAGAGGGGGGGGGGGTGAGAGGGAAGAGAAAGGAGGAAAGTATGAAGGAAAGTAGGAGAGTAACAGTTGGTGGGCAGACCACCTTGCTATGTTGTGTGTTTGAAACATATGTTTTTGTGTTGGGGCAAGTGGTGTATTTTCTTTATGTTTGTTGTTTGGTAGCTAGCTAAGGACGAAAGTGTGATTGTTATTATTATCATTATTTTTATTATTATTACTGTTTGTGTATAGTTGAGTTCACTATTTTTCTTTTTGGTTTGAATTTTTTTTTTTTTTTTTTTTTTTTTTTTTTTTTTTTTTTTGTATTAATATATTGGATCTGGTTCCTCTATTTCATTTATTATCTTTAGACTACTTTGAACCAGGTGTGTTGTCTGAGGTCTTGTTGTAATTCATGGTTATTTTTTATATTTACGAATATCGGGTCTTGTAGGTGTTCTAGTCTGCTCCATATTTTCGTTGCCTGTTTGTGGATGCGTATATTAAGTGGTAGAGTGTTTGTGTGTTCGTGTATCTGGATAGTTGTCATCGTATATGGGTAACGTTGGTTAGTGGCAAATCTTAGTGCTTTATTTTGTATTATTTGTAGTTTTCTGAGTTGTGTTTTACTCAATGTATGTGTAGGTACGGGGGGATAGTCTAGGATTGGTAATATGAGTGTTTTTACTAGGTGTGTTTTTATGTTGGTGTTAACCTCTGAAGTGCGCAGGGGGGTAATTGGAAACGTCCCCCTGTGCTGACGTATTTGAGGTGTTTCCGTCACTAAAATATTCATTGTGCCATTAATAGCATTAATATTTATCCATATGCGCCTATTATGGGTTGATTATAAAGGTATTAACCTGAAACAACAATAAAACGAGTGAAAACAGCGTTTGGATGGTCAAAATCGGAGATATAGCCCGCGAGTTGTATAATGTATGGGTGAGGCAATCTGCTTTCCCGCCAATTTCCCCCAAGGCCACTGAGACACAGTCGATCGATACTCTCTCTCTCTCTCTTGCACTCGCTTGCTATCAGTGATGACCACACCCTCCAATCGGATTTCTAATGTTAGCACGAAAATATACCTCAGAATAAGGGAATAACAGGGAAAATAGGTGATAACTGAAGGAGAGGAGGAAAGTGGGGAAGGAGGGGAGGTAGAGGACTGAGATTTTGCATGGCCCAGGGGCCAAAAAAAAAAAAAAAAATAAAAAAAAAAAAATATAAAAATTTTTTTTTTTCGATGTCAAAAGTTGATTTTTATTTTCTCTGACTCTTAAGAGTCTTCCCGCAGTGCGCCGGGGGAACTCTTAAGAGTCTCCCCGCAGCTCCCGGGTTAAGAGCTGAGAAGCGGTATAGTTTGTTCAAGGCTATTTGTGCTAGGTTTTTCCTCTCTGTTACATTTTTGGTGTAGCCATTTGTGCTAATTGTTAGGCCAAGGAGTCTTCCATTATTTTTTTCTTCTATTTGGTTATTATTTATATGTATTTGGGTTTTCTTTTTTACTCCTAGTTGGATGACTGTGAATTTATTGACGTTTGTTTTAATTTTCCAGTTGTCCTCATAGTTGTTTATTATCTCTGCTTCTCTTTGGGTCTTTCTAGCCTTGACCGTCTTTATTTAAGGAGCCCCGTCACGTGACCGCCAGAGTTGCCAAATCATTCGCATTCCACACATAATATTATTATAAAGACATTTACTTATATTTATCTCGGTGATGATTTGCTAAAATTTAAACATACCAGTAAGTTTGTAATAGTTTTCTTGTAATTTACTAAAATTTCGTTCAGTTCAGTTGACTGTTGGGCGGGAAGCTTGGCCTTTACAACGGCGCCTCCCTTTTGTCGTGCTCTTTTTACTTTTGTTTATTTTGGGGGTTTTTTGTGCTTTACGTTTCTTCTTTTATCTTGGTTGTTCTTCTTTCTCTTGGTTGTTCTTCATTCTTCTTCGTCTTCTTTTGTTTGCTGGTTCTTTTAATTGTTGTTTGTGTAATTTTCTCTTAACCTCCAAAATGTATATATTTTATTTTTTACCCTATGTTCTGTCTATCAAATAGCAAATGTCTTAACAATTTATCTTCTATGTATGGTTGCTGGAATAGAGGTTCCTTTCTTCTTTCTTCTGCGTATGCTGTACACCACAGTTGTTGTTCAGGAAGCTAGGCATTTACAATGGCGCCTCCCTTTTGTCTTGCGTTTTTTGTTTTTTTTTTTTACTTTATGTTCAGTATGTTTTGTGCCTCTGTTCTTATTTAAATATTTGATCTTGCTTCTTGGTTATTCTTCTTTCTTCTTGGTCATTCTTCTGTCTTCTTGGTTCCTCTTCATTCTTTTTAGTCTTCCTTACATTTTCTTCTCAATCTTACTTGCATTGAAGAGGCGTGGGTGCCTCTTCTGACTGGTAAGTAGGCTATAGGAGGGAGTAAAGAGACCAACATATGTGTCCTTCGGAGGCATTCATCATTAATTTTATGAACCCTTTTATTTTGCTTATATATTTATTAACAAATCCACACAGTATCCTAAAATATATTGTAAGTGTTATACCAGGCCGTTTTTACCAGGTTTTATAATTGGAATTGGTAGGTTCTACTCGACTGGAGAAGGCAAAATCATACAACACATGCATAGAAGAAATAAAGGATACATATAACACTGAGTAGGCTACTGTATATTTATGAACAGTATTTATTTAATGGCTCTTAAGTTTAACAGAATGAATTAATATACATGGACATATGATTTATATATATATATATATATATATACAGGGTGATTCAGTAACCCTTTTCATAAATTTAATGGCAAATTCGGGAGACAAAAATAAGACTAATTTACTCTATGACCCTTAGGGTGAGTCTTTGATATGATGGAGATATTACACTTTTATAGTTATCGATAGATAGAAAAGAAAAAAATCTAAGGAGTGAGAATGAAAATGTCGTTGCAAACTGGCAGGGTAGCGTAACCAAGACTTGGTATCAAAATGGCTGCATACGGTAGCTGGATGCAGTTCTTTTCGCAATTTACAAAGGTACATTACTACTGTATTTGTATTATCATCATCATTATTATTAATAATCATTGTATTAGTAGTAGTAGTAGCAAGGGGAGAAGCAGGCGGCGGAGGATAAGTAAGAGGAAGAGGAGGAGGAGTAAGTGGTGGAAGAGGGGTAAGTGGAGGAGGAGGGATCTGACTGCCGACTTTGAGCTTTGATACTCCGCTCGTCTTAATGAATCTTGAATCAATCTGTACATGAATCTAAAGATTGTTTCTTTGCTTACATGTGGTATCTTTAGATTTTGATACCAAGTCTTGGTTACGCTACCCTGCCAGTTAGCAACGACATTTTCATTCTCACTCCTTAGATTTTTATATTTTTTATCTATCGATAACTTTAAAGGTGTAATATCTCCATCATATCAAAGACTCACCCTAAGGGTCATAGAGTAAATTAGTCTTATTTTTGTCTCCCGAATTTGCCATTAAATTTATGAAAAGGGTTACTGAATCACCATATATATATATATATATACAGTAGCCTTCTAAGATACTACATATACAGAATAGATGAGACTTAATGCCTGTTTATAATTCTGGTCTAAATTTATGATTCATCTTATGCTTTTCCTTAAAATGTTCCAGATTATTGGACCCATTTCTTTGTCAATATTTAGACTGTCTATACATTTACCATCCGACTTCCATATAGGCTACCCTTCCATTAGCTATCAGTTGGACCCATCACACAAAAAAAAAAAAAAAAAAAAAAGTACAGTTCATTCATTAAAGGCAGGCCAGAAATCGTGAACCCTTATAACCTCTGTAACTTAAGGGGGAGGTGGTCGCTTTTTCTGGACCCCTTTATCCCTCATGTATAGCATATTCGTTTTGAGATTTTAAGACGTTCCTTCCATTAGTTTGGCGATTTAAATACCTTTCGTCCCATTTCTTTATCAATATTATGACCTTTCGTGCCATTTAGGTGTAAATATATTCCCTGACGAGTGACAGCAAACCTGTAATATCAGAAGGAACCAGCCTTTGGCTGGGATATTTTTCTACCGAAAAATGTACAAATTTATCTTGAAAGGGGGTCTGGCGGGTGTTTTTTTTAAGCTTGATGGAGGTCTAACGAGGATGGATATATATATATATATATATATATATATATATATATATATATATATATATATATATATATATCGTTGATATATATATATATATATATATGTGTAATGCCCTCGAAAATATCCCGCAACCCCAATAATGTACTACCCGAGTTGACGTCAGGTATAGTGTAAAATAGTCGTTGATGGGAAGTCCAATAAACTCATCACGTGGATCACCACGAGACTATCACCTGGTTCTTACAAATCGGACTAAGGTTACTATACTTTTGTACGTCCGTGGTAGTACAGTGGGTTAGCGCGCGGGCCTGGTTGACCTATGGGGTACATGGTCACTAACCAGGGTTCGAACCCCACCCAACATCTCAAAACCTGTGGATTTTTAGGAGGGTTAAACTCCCTTCAGAGGTTCGAGCCCCGCGCCAGGCCCCAGGAAAGGTTGACCCTAAGTGGGCCTGGGGAGTTTTCAGGAGACCATAAATTCCCTTCACACCCAGCATTTCATTGGTGGCAGTCACGGAACGTGATCTGGTAGCTACATAGAGCACCCATCACGCGGACCCTAGCAATATTGAGATTGCTGAGGTGATACAGCTACGATACCTTACGACCTTAAAGAGGCTAGGGACTAGCCTACTTAACCTCTGAAGTGCGCATGGGGGTAATTGGAAACGTCCCCCTGTGCTGACGTATTTGAGGTGTTTCCGTCACTAAAATATTCATTGTGCCATTAATAGCATTAATATTTATCCATATGCGCCTATTATGGGTTGATTATAAAGGTATTAACCTGAAACAACAATAAAACGAGTGAAAACAGCGTTTGGATGGTCAAAATCGGAGATATAGCCCGCGAGTTGTATAATGTATGGGTGAGGCAATCTGCTTTCCCGCCAATTTCCCCCAAGGCCACTGAGACACAGTCGATCGATACTCTCTCTCTCTCTCTCTTGCACTCGATTGCCATCAGTGATGACAACACCCTGCTTGCAACTCGCTAATGTTAGCACGAAAATATACCTCAGAATAAGGGAATAACAGGGAAAATAGGTGATAACTGAAGGAGAGGAGGAAAGTGGGGAAGGAGGGGAGGTAGAGGACTGAGATTTTGCATGGCCCAGGGGCCAAATTTTTTTTTTTTTTTTTTTTTTTTTTTTTTTTTTTTTTTTCGATGTCAAAAGTTGATTTTTTTTTTTCTGACTCTTAAGAGTCTCCCCGCAGTGCGCCGGGGGAACTCTTAAGAGTCTCCCCACAGCTCCCGGGTTAAAGAAAGATGTAATGTAATGCCCTCGAAAATATCCCGCAATCCCAATAATGTACTACCCGATTTGACGTCAGGTATAGTTTGGGGTTGCGGGATATTTTCGAGGGCATTACAATATGTCTGCATATATTAATACGTAGAACAAAAAACAAGCACTATAACTCACAAACTACTATAGAGTAATCAAGTTAATATTTCTACTATTAGGGAAGGGTCAGCCAGGGAATAGGTGTGTGAATGTAGGCCTACAGCCCATTTGCTCTAGCCTTTTTTGAGTTACAGAGTTAAAGAGTTACAATTTCAGGCCTACTTATTGTGAATTGACCACTTGCGAGTTTCAAGCTTAAAGGAAGTTGAAATCGTAAACATCGATATTAATACGAAATGCAACAACAATCTTTTTAATCTCACTCAACTAGTCAACCAACCCACCCGTGTACCAGATAATCCTAATCATAAATCCCACCTACTGGACTTATTTTTAACAACCAATTCAGAAAATTATGATGTTACAGTGAGGTCCCCGCTTGGATCTTCTGATCACTGTCTGATACAGGCCACCTGTCTATCACCTACCACACCTTCCCACTCTTAACCTGTTTTGGTGACTAAATGGCATTACGATAGGGCAAACTATATTCCCTGGACCTCTTTCTTTTCTAATGATGCACACACCACCTTGAGCCACATACAAGATTTTGTAAAAATTGGAATGGAAACTTTCATTCCTCATCAAAAGTACAGTAAAAGATCTAATTCACCTAAATGGTTTGACCATAATTGTGCTAGAGTAACTGAACAAAAAGCAATAGCCTACAATTCATACACAAGATCAAAAACACATGAAGCCTTTAATTACTTTAGAAACATCAGAAATCATGCCAAAACTGTATTAAACCTAACTAAATCAAACTTTCTCCACAAGCAGGCAAATAAACTTCTAAATAATCCAAATGATAACAAAATATTTTGGTCTACTCTTAACTCATTCAAATCCAACTTCACTACTGCTTCATCCATTCCACCATTAAAATCTCCGACTGGCAATCTTGTAAGTGACCCACGAGGTAAAGCTAACCTTCTTGCGGATATTTTCTCCACCAACTCAACCTTAGACGAAATAAATCAAGATGTCCCTGTACTTAATTTTAATTCGCCTGAAATTCCCTCACTTAAGATCCACACCAGACATGTCAAAACTATTTTGCAGAATCTCTCAGTAGATAAGGCTCCTGGTCCAGATGAAATTCCTCCAATAGTACTTAAGAATTGCTCCTTGGTGCTCGCTCCTGTATTGGCAAATTTTGTCCATCTTGTGACGCCTACAGCTTTGCAGAATGCCACGTGGGCTCAGCCGCTCGCTTGGCCACTCGCTAGCACTCGCCAGGGCAGTGTATTTGGCTACAGTCTATCTACAATGTTGTTCTTTCTTTCATAGTGTTCGTGTTGTTACAGACAGTCCCGTGGTGGTCTTTATTTTCGTCTGTGACAACGGGAAGCATTTTATATCATGAGTGGAACATAGGATGCATTGTGTATAGTTAAGGAGAGAGAATAATATAGGCAGTGGGGTGGTAGTGTGTGCGTGCGTATACATGTGCTGCCTCCCCCCTAGCTTTGTAGGCTCGCGCGCGTGCCGTCCCACGCCTCTTGATTGGCTGGTGGTTCCTGGCGCCTTCTGCAACCCTGCTGCCTGGTGATGTAGCGGCCTGTGATTGGCTGACCACCATGCCTTTGTGTGTGATCCTAGGGGTCCCAAGGAGCTACTCTCTTCAGAGCTTGTCTGACCAGCATACCCTTCACATGCCCCCTTGCTACCTGTCTCCCGACTTCTACCTATAGAACACTTTCTCTCTCTCAACTTCTTACCTCTCATTCTTTCAATCTATTTAATATCATAACTCCCCTTTGGTTCTCCACGATTTCATACATCGGCCATCGTATTATATGCTGAAGCTCTCAGATATTATATGTTTAGTTAGGCATTTTGGAGGGGTTACCATTTTGTCTGTAGAGGTTCGACACACTCACGGTGTCTCCCTGCCTATTCCTTGGCTGTCTGCTGGGCTATTTAATGCTAGACTGGAGTGAGGCCATTGTTGTTGTGATTTCCGATGTGTACTAGGTTTTGTTGAACCTGTACAATCGCAACGGAGACGTGGGAAGCCTAGGTGGTCTTTCTGACTGTGTACCTTGTGAGTTTAGCACTGTGTTGCGAGTGAGGGCTTTTGCCTCTGCCACCCAGCACTGTGCTAACTCGTTTGCTTTGACTTTGAGAGGGTCGCCAGGAGAGAACCGGATACTAGCGATCTGGATCTCTCAAGAGAGCACCCCGTCAATTAACGTAATTTGGCCGCACAGCCTTAAGGACCTCGCTAGGCTACGAGCCGCTTGCTCAGCCAATGTTTCCTAGCCTACGACATCCCAGCTAGACTTTATTAGCCTAGCAGACACCCGTTTAGAATTATAAACTCTTATGTTATGTATGCAGCATTCTTATTCACGTTGACTGTAAGCCTTGGTTGTTGTTGAGTTGCACAACCTGAGCAGGTTTTTTGAGTTGCCTGACGAAGGACTTCTTTTGTTGTTGGAGATAATACTAGTGTGCATTTATCGTTATTCTTGTGTCAGTTGACACTGTCTGTCTTTACACTTGTCCTATATTGACCCTGCTTTATATAACAGTTCAAAATCCGATACGATCATCTTACCCCAGCATCAGACTTTCTTCAGAAGATTCCTGCTCGATGCTTTGGGACTTTCGTTCACTTTCTTTAGTATAGGAGTGACAGTTCATTATTGTTTAGAGTAACTTTAAATATACCTTCTTCTAGTTTGCATTAAATCATTGCAGTGATTTAATTAAGATCTCTATCTTTTCCTTGTATGCCTTATTAACGTAATTGTATGTTGTTGTGATCAGGCTGTATCAGAGATCATCAGCCTGTAGTAGTAGTGCACTTATACTGAGTTATAGGATACCCCATTATCGCAGATTTAACTCTGGAGGGTATAGGTGTTTTTGTGCGCCGGCATTATAAGTTCAGGGGTTGGATCTAGTGTTACCGTTGTGGCTGTGTGCTTTCCTAGTACAATGATTAAGAGCCCTTGTTTTATACGAGCCCCGGTCGTAACAGTCTGTGTACTCATACCTCATGCTTCCCAGTACCCTGGAAAGAAGCAAACATCCATCCAGTTCCTAAAAAAGGTGCCTCTTCAGATCCATCAAACTACAGACCAATAGCTATAACTTCCACTCTTGGTAAAGTCTTTGAAATTATATTAAATAATCACATAATTAAGCATCTTGAGAATAATAAATAAATCAGTGATAGGCAATATGGTTTTAGACGATGTCGATCAACTGCAGACATTCTTTGCCTTCTTACGCATCAAATCAACCAAGCTACAGACCAACATGGTGAAACACATACAATAGCACTGGATATATCAAAGGCATTTGATAGAGTCTGGCATCAATCCTTATTGTCGAAGATGTCACACTACGGCCTAGCATCATTAGTTCCACTAATTTCTTCTTATCTTCATAACAGAAAAATACGTGTAATGGTAGATGGCCTTTATTCTCAATTTCACTCAATAATGCTGGTGTTCCCCAGGGATCAGTTTTGGCCCCAACTCTGTTCCTCATTCATATCAATGATCTCATATCTACCACTCATAATCCAATACATTCCTACGCAGATGACTCAACACTCCACAGTTCCTTTACATTTACCAATTCTTTCACCCAACCCGATCTTATAAATTCAAAAATAAACACTGCAATTTCTCTGAACCAGGACCTTTCTAGAATTAATGAATGGGGACAAAAGAATCTAGTTTCCTTTAATGCACAGAAAACCAAGTACATTCAATTTTCTAACCGACAGAATCTCACTGACTCCCATATATTTTTTAATGATGTAAATATTCCCACTTCCCCTAGTATTGACATTCTCGGTGTAACATTAACTACTAACTTGAGCTGGACACATTATGTTAGAAGCATTGCTAAGAATGTCTCTAAAAAACTGGGACTCCTATACAGAGTTCGAGAATTCTTCACTGACGAGCAGTTGGCCGTAATATATAAAAGTCATGTGCGTTCTCAGATGGATTACTGTTCACCTCTGTGGAGTGGAAGTGGAGTGGTTGCATTGAGGCAGTTGGACAAAATTCAAAATAAAGCTATTAGATTAATCAATAACCCTGTAATCACACAGGACCTTCCTACATTATCCATACGAAGAAACGTTGCATCCCTTGCATTATTCTACAGATATTTTCACAGCAATTGTTCCGAGGAACTTGCTTCAATTGTGCCGCCTCTCCACATCTTTCCCCGTAGAACTAGGGCAGCTGAGAGCGCCCATGAATTTACACTTTCTCCTCCACAATGGAGAACTTCTGCTTATCAAAATTCATTTATCCCTAGAACTACTACTCTTTGGAATTCACTTCCTCGAGTTGCTTTCCACAAACTTACAATCTATAAAAGTTTAAATCCAGTTGTTACAAACATTTTATGAATGGAGGATGCCTTTAGGCACATGGACCTTTTTGTTTTATGTGTTTTTCCTTCCTCCGTTCATTGTCTCTTAAAAAACAAAAACAAAACAAAACATACTATGTCATATTTACCCTTTGACTTTCATATTCCCTTTCTATTCTGATGGATAAAAAGTGTAAATTGGGTTTCATGTATAAATAAATGCATCACAACCGTATTCTAGTTGGTAAGTGGCGAAGTCGATCGACGTCAACAGCTCCAACTTCCATATAGAACGAAACTCGCAAGTGGTCAATTGACGATACACATTATAATTATAATTTTTAGTTTGCCAATACACCCCCATCAATTAATTTAACTTAAGGGGGCAGTACTCGCTTTGTATGGACCCCCTTCTCCCCCATGTTTAGCATATTAGTTTTCAGGTTTTAGGACGTTCGTTCCGTTAGTTTGGCGATTTTGAGACCTTTTGCCTCATTTTTTTTTTTGTTGTCAATATTAATACCCTTCATGCCCTTTAGGTTTTTATTTTTTTCCTGGTGAGCGATAGCGAGCCTTTAATTTTAGAAGGAACCGGACTTCGGCCGGGACATTTTTCTACCGAAAAATGTAGCCTACACATTTGTCTTGAAAGTGGCTTAACCCTTACGCTGCGGGCTTATTTGCGATATTTAGCGCATATTCAGGCACCCCTGAATGATTAATCAAGTATCTGCATTAACCCCTTATTGGCGGGGCCCGACTTAAGTCCGTATCGAAAAACCTGGACTATGTGGCGGGGCCTGACTTAAGTCTGTGTGCAATTTTTGAGCAATAATGGCTCTGAAAGAGAGACGAGCGGTGGGCGGAGCGTAGATCGGCCTCTGACCGCTCGGCACGGATCCCGCGCGACTACTGACATCTACTCCACACAATTCCACCCTCCCTACCTCGCTACACAGGGAATTATATAAGGAAATTACCGTATTTTAGGGTTTTTGCACTCGTCTTGCACGATCGTTGCAAGAGAACGCGTGGTCGTAGGAGGATGGTTCTGGTGTCATTGGAAAGCTCAATTAACGCCCTTTCAGGGATACATAATTGTATTACGCTCTGGCTCTTGTTTATGCATGAAAAAGAGCACGGAAACAAGGCCATTTAGGGTAAAAAAAAAAACGCTTGGCGGGTAGTGGAAATAAACTGACGGGCTCGCTCGTAAGGTGTTAAATGAACTGTATTCTGCCGAAAACTAGGCAGCGTTGCCATAGACATTCGGGAAAACTTGCTAATTATTAGCTCTCGCTCGCTCGGCAACACTGTCGAGACAGCTGCGCGAGACCACAGTCTATCTCAGTGAGCGGCTGGCTGCTCTGAGGGTCAGACGGAGGTCCCTCACGCTCCCGCCCACTGACACTCGATTTCTACGGCTTTTACATGCTTTTAAAGCCTGGAAATTGCTCTAAATTGCCTGCCCATATCCCCTTAAGCCAGGGGTCCACATGTGACACTACCACCATGAACGCCCTCCACCCTCCGTCATCCCTTATACCACCACTGAAGGGGTTAAGGGGAAATGGGCCGGTTTTCTGGACCACTTTCTCCCTCATGTTTAGCCCCATTAGTTTTCAGATGTTGAGATGTTTGCCTCATTAGTTAGTCGATTTTAAGAACTTTCGCCCCATTTCTTCGTCAATATTAGACCTTTCGTGCTATTTAGGTGTCGATTTTTTTTCCTGGCGAATGATAGTGACCCTATAATGTTGGAAGAATCGGCCTTCGGCCGGGACATTTTTCTACCGAAAAATGTACAAATTAATCTAGAAAGGGGATCTAATGGATGTTTTTTTTAAATTTTATGGAGGTCTAGGGAGGAAACTAGAAAAATAATGAATACATGCAAAAATCACTCAAATAGTGAACCATCCCCCCTTAACATAGGTCAGTGCCAGGGTAACAAGGGCCCATTCCCTCGTCCCTATAAGGGGGTAGTGCTTGTTTTCTGGTCTATATACTATATTTATCTATTAATATAATTTGAGTTTCCTCGCTAGACCTCCATCAAGCTTAGAAAAACACCCCCTAGACCTCCCTTCAAGATAGAATTCTACATTTTTCAGTAGAAAATTTTCCCAGGCCGGTTCCTTCTAAAATTAGAGGCTTGCTATCGCTCGCCAGGAAAAAATCGACACCTAAATGGCATGAAAGATTTTAATATTGACAACAAAATGGGGCGAAAGGTCTCAAAATGTCCAAACTAACGGAACGAACGCCTTAAAACCTCAAAAGTAATATGCTAAACATGAGGGAGAAGGGGGCCCAGAAAAAGCGAGTTTTACCCCCTTAAGTCCCCCTCTCCGTCTCCTGTAGGCCCAGAGACCAACAGCCACACCACATGTGACACTATAGTCCGTTCAGTCTAGGTTGGTCAGAAATCGTAACCTCTAACCTTTGTAACTCAAAAAGGGCTAGAGCAATATTATGAGCTGTCAATTTCCACACCTATTCCCTAACCAACTCTTCTTCATATGTGGCAGATATATCAGCTCATTTCCTCCAGCCCCTTTTGAGTTACAGAGGTTAGAGGTTACGATTTCTGCCCAACCTACAGTAGAATGAACAGACTACCACACCGACCTGGATGACCTAGATGTGTGTGAATTTGTATTTTGTTTTGCCGTGTTCATTGTTTTGTGTTGTCCCTATTCTTGCTTTGTCTTGAGTCCCACCCCCCCCAAAAAAAAAAAACATTGGAAAAGTGGGGATTGGGCCTGAGTATATAGATAGATAGATAGATAGATAATACCGACGCCCATGAACCCCTCGAGTCACCCCTTATACCACTGATTTGAAGAAATATAGATAATTGACCACTTGCGAGTTTCGTTCTATAAGGAAGTTGGAGCTGTAGACATCGATAGTAAACAGAAATGCAATAATAATGTAGTATAGGTTTCTGATGGCTAAAGAGTATGTTGAATTGGGCTTAATGTATTTATAAATGAACTACAACCGTATTTTAGCTGTTAATTCTGCTAAATATCGATGTCTACAACTCCAACTTCCTTATAAAACGAAACTTGCAAGTGGTCTATTAACCCTTTCATGCACTGGGGTTTGCCGTTTAGTATTCTGCAAAAGAATTCTCTTAAGGGGGGTGACCTGTTTTTTTCTCTTTCTTGGTTGTATCCATTCGGCCCCATTCAGCCTACTTCTTTTAAGACATTGATCCCCATCCAGGTGTCGATTTTTTCCGTTTCAGTAGCGAGCCACCATTGTATCAAGGTTGCATTTGATGGGGAAATCCGGCTTCGTCGGAAACATTTTCTATCAAAAAATGTAAAAAGTTTGGCAACTTTCAACTCATTATCCAAAATATGGTGGCTCGCTATCGCTCGCTAGGTATAAATCGACACCTGGATGGGGATGAACGTCTTAAAACAGTAGGCTGAATGGGGCCGAATGGATACAACCCAGAGAGAGAAAAAACTAAATGTTTATAAACAATACTGATGGTCACAACACAAAGGCTATTAAGTATCTCAGAAAGGGCGCAAATCACATACTGGTGCACGAAAGGGTTAATTTGATATAAATTAAAAAGTATAATTGCAAAAAAGAAAAAAAAACAAACACAAAACAAAAACACGAACTGCACAATATAATTATAAACAAATCAATGAATTTATCAAAATCAGGTAAGTAACAACAATTAAGGGGACAGTGGCTGTTTGTTTGGTCTATTAATTCATTTATTCATATGTTTTTTTAGTTTCCTCCCTAGACCTCCATCAAGCATAGAAAAACACACCCTAGACCCCCCTTCAAGATAGATTTGTACATTTTTCGGTAGAAAAATGTCCCGGCCAAAGGCCGATTCCTCCTAAAATTACAGGCTCGCTATCACTTGCCAGGAAAAAATCGACACCTAAATGGCACGAAGGGTCCTAATATTGACAACGAAATCGGGTGAAAGGTCATAAAATCCCCAAACTAATGGAACCAACGTCATCAAATCTCAAAAATAGTGGGGCTAAACATTAGGGAGAAGGGGTCCCGAAAAACGATCTGTATCCCCTTAAAACAACGCATATAAATACACGATAATATAGAGTCTCCGATAGAGTGGATGGGACTCGTCAGCCTTGGTCAGCAACCCGTCTAAGGGAGTAAACCTTAGCCAAATCCTTAACTCACTCTGTACCGGTAACGTCCTTTTCATTATATGTTGGCAACTATTAGACAATTATATTCAGCTTCGGAAGGATCTGTGGTAGCTAAAAGGACTAATTGGGATATTCTGTAGCCTCGGGAAGGTTACAGGTCCTTCCTAAATTGGGATATTCTGTAGCCTCGGGAAGGTTACAGGTCCTTCCTAAATTAATATTCTGTAGCCTCGGGAAGGTTACAGGTCCTTCCTAAACTAATATTCTGTTGCCTCGGGAAGGTTACAGGTCCTTCCTAAATTAATATTCTGTAGCCTCGGGAAGGTTACAGGTCCTTCCTAAACTAATATTCTGTAGCCTCGGGAAGGGTTACAGGTCCTTCCTAAACTAATATTCTGTAGCCTCGGGAAGGTTACAGGTCCTTCCTAAATTGGGATATTCTGTAGCCTCGGGAAGGTTACAAGTCCTTCCTAAATTAATATTCTGTAACCTCGGGAAGGTTACAGGTCCTTCCTAAATTAATATTCTGTAACCTCGGGAAGGTTACAGGTCCTTCCTAAATTAATATTCTGTAACCTCGGGAAGGTTACAGGTCCTTCCTAAATTAATATTCTGTAGCCTCGGGAAGGTTACAGGTCCTTCCTAAATTAATATTCTGTAACCTCGGGAAGGTTACAGGTCCTTCCTAAATTAATATTCTGTTGCCTCGGGAAGGTTACAGGTCCTTCCTAAACTAATATTCTGTAGCCTCGGGAAGGTTACAGGTCCTTCCTAAACTAATATTCTGTTGCCTCGGGAAGGTTACAGGTCCTTCCTAAACTAATATTCTGTAGCCTCGGGAAGGTTACAGGTCCTTCCTAAACTAATATTCTGTTGCCTCGGGAAGGTTACAGGTCCTTCCTAAACTAATATTCTGTTGCCTCGGGAAGGTTACAGGTCCTTCCTAAACTAATATTCTGTTGCCTCGGGAAGGTTACAGGTCCTTCCTAAACTAATATTCTGTAGCCTCGGGAAGGTTACAGGTCCTTCCTAAACTAATATTCTGTAGCCTCGGGAAGGTTACAGGTCCTTCCTAAACTAATATTCTGTAGCCTCGGGAAGGTTACAGGTCCTTCCTAAACTAATATTCTGTAGCCTCGGGAAGGTTACAGGTCCTTCCTAAACTAATATTCTGTTGCCTCGGGAAGGTTACAGGTCCTTCCTAAATTAATATTCTGTAGCCTCGGGAAGGTTACAGGTCCTTCCTAAACTAATATTCTGTAGCCTCGGGAAGGTTACAGGTCCTTCCTAAACTAATATTCTGTTGCCTCGGGAAGGTTACAGGTCCTTCCTAAACTAATATTCTGTAGCCTCGGGAAGGTTACAGGTCCTTCCTAAACTAATATTCTGTTGCCTCGGGAAGGTTACAAGTCCTTCCTAAACTAATATTCTGTTGCCTCGGGAAGGTTACAGGTCCTTCCTAAACTAATATTCTGTTGCCTCGGGAAGGTTACAGGTCCTTCCTAAACTAATATTCTGTTGCCTCGGGAAGGTTACAGGTCCTTCCTAAACTAATATTCTGTTGCCTCGGGAAGGTTACAGGTCCTTCCTAAACTAATATTCTGTAGCCTCGGGAAGGTTACAGGTCCTTCCTAAACTAATATTCTGTTGCCTCGGGAAGGTTACAGGTCCTTCCTAAACTAATATTCTGTAGCCTCGGGAAGGTTACAGGTCCTTCCTAAACTAATATTCTGTAGCCTCGGGAAGGTTACAGGTCCTTCCTAAATTAATATTCTGTAGCCTCGGGAAGGTTACAGGTCCTTCCTAAACTAATATTCTGTAGCCTCGGGAAGGTTACAGGTCCTTCCTAAACTAATATTCTGTTGCCTCGGGAAGGTTACAGGTCCTTCCTAAACTAATATTCTGTAGCCTCGGGAAGGTTACAGGTCCTTCCTAAACTAATATTCTGTTGCCTCGGGAAGGTTACAAGTCCTTCCTAAACTAATATTCTGTTGCCTCGGGAAGGTTACAGGTCCTTCCTAAACTAATATTCTGTTGCCTCGGGAAGGTTACAGGTCCTTCCTAAACTAATATTCTGTTGCCTCGGGAAGGTTACAGGTCCTTCCTAAACTAATATTCTGTTGCCTCGGGAAGGTTACAGGTCCTTCCTAAACTAATATTCTGTTGCCTCGGGAAGGTTACAGGTCCTTCCTAAACTAATATTCTGTTGCCTCGGGAAGGTTACAGGTCCTTCCTAAACTAATATTCTGTAGCCTCGGGAAGGTTACAGGTCCTTCCTAAACTAATATTCTGTAGCCTCGGGAAGGTTACAGGTCCTTCCTAAACTAATATTCTGTTGCCTCGGGAAGGTTACAGGTCCTTCCTAAACTAATATTCTGTAGCCTCGGGAAGGTTACAGGTCCTTCCTAAACTAATATTCTGTAGCCTCGGGAAGGTTACAGGTCCTTCCTAAACTAATATTCTGTAGCCTCGGGAAGGTTACAGGTCCTTCCTAAACTAATATTCTGTAGCCTCGGGAAGGTTACAGGTCCTTCCTAAACTAATATTCTGTTGCCTCGGGAAGGTTACAGGTCCTTCCTAAACTAATATTCTGTAGCCTCGGGAAGGTTACAGGTCCTTCCTAAACTAATATTCTGTAGCCTCGGGAAGGTTACAGATCCTTCCTAAACTAATATTCTGTTGCCTCGGGAAGGTTACAGGTCCTTCCTAAACTAATATTCTGTTGCCTCGGGAAGGTTACAGGTCCTTCCTAAACTAATATTCTGTTGCCTCGGGAAGGTTACAGATCCTTCCTAAACTAATATTCTGTTGCCTCGGGAAGGTTACAGGTCCTTCCTAAACTAATATTCTGTAGCCTCGGGAAGGTTACAGATCCTTCCTAAACTAAATACAATCGTCTAATAGTTGCCAGAATACAATGGAAAGGATATTTGTTAACCCCTTCATTACCGGTGATATCTTTCTATTATATTCTATAGCCACTATTAGACGATTGTAAACATTTTATAAAGGGCGTCCAGCAATTGACCACTTGCGAGTTTTGGTCTATAAGGAAGTTGGAGCCGTGGCCATCAATATTTAGCAGAATTATCAGCTAAAATACGGTTGTAGTTCATATATAAATACATAAAACCCAATTCAACATACCATTTATCCATCAGAAACCTACATTATTATTGCATTTCTGTTTAATATCAATGTTCACGGCTCCAACTTCCTTATAGCCTGAAACTCACAAGTGGTCAATTGTATATAGACCTTGATGCTCACCTAAAACCAAAGTCACACGAGCGCTTTTTCCGGCAATTTTCTGGGTCATTTGTGGTCTGGCACCTAATCACTTAAGGGGAGGTTTTTAGTTAGTTCGCTAGACCTCCATCAAGCTTAACATTACAGCCCCTAGACCCCCTTTCAAAATAAATGTGTACATTTTTGGGTAGAAAAATTTCCCGGCCGAAGGCCGGTTCCTCTTAAATTATAGGCTCGCTATCGCTCGCCAGGAAAAAATCGACACCTAAATGGCACGAAAAGTCTTAAAATTTACAGAAATGGGGTGAAAGTTCTCAAAATCGCCAAACTAATGGGGCAAATGTCTTAAAATATCAAAAGCAATGGGGCTAACCATGAGGGAGAAAGGGGTCAAGCAAAAAATCCCTCAAGTGGAAATCTCCCCTTAACCCATTCAGTACCGGTGACGTCTTTTTCATTATATTCTCGCTATATTTAGACGATTTTGTGCAGTTTAAGAAGGATCTGCGGTAGTAAAAAGGGTTAAGTTAGAGTTCGAAGCCTTATAATTGCTAGAGTCCCTTTTTAAGCTGAATAAAGTCTTCTAATAGTAGCCAGAATAAAGTTAAAAAGAAGGCTCTTTAATGAAGGGGTTAATATTAATATATTCTGGCAACGATTAGATGATTACATTCAGCTTAGAAAGGACGTTTACCTATTGAAAGGTTACAAACTCTCAATTAATCCTATTAGCTACTATACAGTATATGTCTTACCTAATGTTCATAAAGTCGTCTAAATGCAACAAAAATCAATTAACCCATTCAGTACCAGGGACGTCCTTTTCATCATATTCTGGCAACTATTGGATGATCTTATTCAGCTTAGGAAGGACCTCGAGCAATAATATGGCTTCAGACTATCTCAATCAACCCTTTTAACTACCGCAGATCCTTCGTAAGCTGCATAGTATCGTCTAAATATAGCTAGAATAAAATACATCACACGTCGCTGGTAGGCCCTACTCAGAGGGTTAAGAAAGACGTCGCCGGTACTGAAGGGGTTAACAAAGAACTATGTCAGCGCCAGGGTAACAAGGGCCCATTCCCTTGTCCCTTAAGGGGAGAGTGGCCAGTTTTTTGGGCTATTCATTTATTTTTTAGTTTCCTCGCTAGACCTCCATCAAGCTTAAAAAAACACACGCTAGACCCCCCTTCAAGATAAATTTGTACATTTTTTGATAGAAAAATGTCCCGGCCGATGGTCGGTTCCTCTTAAAATTACAGGCTCGCTATCGCTCGCCAGAATTTTTTTTTACACCTAAATGACACAAAAGGTCTTGAAATTGACAACGAAATGTGGCGAAAGGTGTTAAAATCGCCAAATTAATGGAAGGAACGTCTTAAAATCTCAAAACTAATATTCTAAACATGAGGGAGAAGGGGGTCCATAAGAAGCGAGTAGTACCCCCTTAACCACTTCAGTACGTCGACGTCCCTTTACCTTTGATTCTGGCTAAAACTTGACGATTTTATGCGGTTTTAGAAGTCGGCCTACCTATTTTATTCAGGGGGTTTATTGATACTCTATTTTTTTATTAATTTCACCACAACACCAAACACCTCCAATGAAATTAATGAAAGCATAAAGGTACTGCACTCCAACACCAACATCAATTTTTATTTGTCAGGTCGAGCTGAATAATATTGTCATAGGAGTATACTTTTGGAGTGAAGTACCTTTCTTAGACTTTAACCCCTTATTACTCGAAACTGTGATTTGGTTCGTAGGCCCCTTGACTTCCAGAGGCCTCATATGTGATCCACCAGGATTCGAACCCGGGTTATCACTCACAGATATTTAGACACCTTAACCATTACACCACCAAGACGGTTACAGGTTTATGCACACGCCTACGACTTATTATCCATTCTCGAATACCGGATATTAATCTAATCATGTTCATATTCCCACCGCACTATGGTAGCCTAATGTTTTAAGTGAGATCGTATTTAGCTTTGTAAGTCCTATCTATCTATCTATCTATCTATATATTCAGGCCCAATCCCCATTTTTTCTATTATTATTTTTATTTATTTATTTATTTATTTATTTGTCCTAGATGTAAGAAAAGTGTCTAATGGAAGCCAGAATAGGATGAAAATTACGTCATGATGCTGAAGGGGTTAACCACTTCAGTACAGGTGATGCCTATATTCCTTATATTCTGGCCACTATTAGACGATTTTTTGGTGCTTAAGAAGGACGTCTAATAATCAGAGAGGTGTATTGTATCTCTATTAAGGGGGGGATGGTTAACTTTTTGGGCGATTTTTGCATGTATTCATAATTTTTCTAGTTTACTCCCTAGGCCTCCATCACATTTAAAAAAAAAACATCCATTAGATCCCCCTTATAATTTGTACATTTTTCGGTAGAAAAATGTCCCAGCCGAAGGCCGGTTCTTCCAACATTAGGCCTACAGGCTCACTATCGTTCGCCAGGGAAAAAATCGACACCTAAATAGCACGAAAGATCTAAATATTGATGAAGAAATGGGGCGAAAGGTCTTAAAATCTACTAACTAATGGGGCAAACATCTTAACATCTGAAAACTAATGGGGCTAAACATGTGGGAGAAAGTGGTCCAGATAACCGGCCCATCCCCCCTTAAATCGTTGAATATCATTAATCCTTCATTAACAGAGTCAAATCGTATAATGAAGGCCAGAATATAAATAATTTCACCCATACTGATAGGGTTAACTAAAACATAAAATAAAAAATAATTATACAATCCCCTTCAGCAAATCTGTCCCCAAATGTCCACCTGTAGCTTATATAGTTTTCTTTCAGTCTTTAGTACAAGCCCCAATACTGTGGGTACCGTTGTAGCTGAAGGAGTTTGTATGTCGGAGTATTATGGGAGTGTAATCATAGGTTTATGTGACGTTTTCTTTCTGTTTTCAACTCCCATAAACAATTAGCTGAAATTGAAGTTAATTTGATATGATTTGAAGTGTAATTTATTCGATTTTTTGTTTTGTTTTATTAATTTCTCTCGGAAATAATGTGTAACCTAAGTAAACCTAACTTAGCTAACCTACAAAATATTTTAATTTACTAAACATAACCTAACATAACGTAATCTAAGCTAACTTATCCATATCTCAGCTTAGATGCATGAAAATCTAGCAAAGCATAGGCCCTAGTTGTCTATGGAATTAAGATAACGGCCGCATAGCATTTCCCATTTTGATTATTGCGGCAAAGTATAATAATAGTGTTTATTTATGTGTAACTGTGTGTTTATGTATGAACATACAAACAAAAAGTGTGGAGGGATCCCTGTAATTTTGTACCATAGTTACCCCTATACTCTTAGCTTTCTTTGATAACCAGTTCAAGAAAATTGTATTTTAATGGTAATAAAACAAAATATAAATTATTGCGCAAAATTATCTTCCATCATTTGAATTATTTTATGTCAACAAAGATACTAATACAATTATTGGTAACATAAGTAACACTCATAGGTTTTATTGGTACGATTTTACCTATAGGACACGCATTTGACAGGTAGGCTACCACCAAGGAATTAATACGTAGGCCTATTTGTTTTCGGTTTCCACGCATCCAACACAAAGCTACACCTTTTTCTGGTCCGGTAATAGTATTGAAAAAGATATAATAACTTTCTAAATGTGGTTTACGACGAGAATAAAACGGCGTGTTTGTGCCGAAAATCGGGATCAGTCAGTCGTCGCTTCCGATCGTCGGTTTATTTATTACAGGACGCTCGACGATGCATGACAATATTGACAATATTGTCATTAACCTAACCTAACAACCTAACCTAACCTGGGGGCTGCCGCCCCTAGACCCCCATCGCTGCTCTAAATAATGATTTAGAAGACATAAAATCACTAAAAAGTACTGCGGGAGAGCGAAAACCACCTTCACTAGGTACTCCCACCCCCACAAGCACTCCTCCCTCCCCCTCCCAAAGAAGTATCCGGGATCCGTTTGGATGCCATGGGAAGGGTAACATGGATTCTATCGTACGTCCCGTGGTGGGTCATTTCACTCATTTGGGAACCACTGCGCACCTCTCCCTATAAAAATATATTTTAGTTAATATTACCTTTTACATTTTTTAAATATAAGGATATTTTTATAGTCGTGTTTTATGTCTTGGTGGTGTAATGGTTAAGGTGTCTAAAAATCTGTGTGTGATAACCCGAGTTCGAATCCTGGTGGATCACATATACAGTACAGTACAGTATGCTTTCATTAATTTCATTGGAGGTGTTTGGTGTTGTGGTGAAATTAATACAAAAATATAATATATTATTCCTTTAGTTTAGGAGATATTTTTGTTCAAGTTTTATTTGCCTATAATTTCAAGATACGATTACACACTCTTTTTCTGATGTCTGGCTATTATTAGATGATTTTCTTCAGATTAGGAAGGGTATATGGAAGTCAGAGGGTTATATTGAGATAGTATTTACCCATATAGTTCCCACAGATCCTTTGTAAACTATATAAAATCATCTAATGATAACCAGAATATATTGTCAACATTTGTCATAATCCTCAAGTGGTTTTCAGTGATGAGTTTTTATTATATTTTATCATTAACCTATTTTCTTCAGCTTAGGAAAGGCCGCTAGGAATCAAATGGGAAAAAAACTAGATCAACTTAAGGGGAGGTTTTTTAGTTCGTTCCCTAGAATTCCATCAAGCTTAAAATTACACCTCCTAGACCCCCTTTCAAGATAAATTTGTACATTTTTCGGTAGAAAATTTTCCCGGTCAAAGGCCGGTTCCTCTTAAATTACAGGCTCGCTATCACTCGCCAGGATAAAATCGACACCTAAATGGCACGAAAGGTCTTAAAATTGACAGAAATGGGGCAAAAGTTCTTAAAATCATCAAACTAATGGGGCGAACATCTTATAATCTCAAAAGCAATGGGGCTAAACATGAGGGAGAAAGGGGTAAAGAAAAAAATCCCTCAAGTGGAAATCTCCCCTTAACCTCTTCGCTTCCACAAATTCTCCCTTATCTGAATAAAATCGCCCAATGTTAGCAAATTAAAGTTGAGAAGGGCGTACTCGTATGCCCTGTAGTTTATGAAGGGTATAAAATGGGTATGAAAAAAGTATATAAGATCATTGGGTATTCTGATGGTGATTTACCTTGCTATCCTTGTATTAAATGGGGTTATTACCACCAATATACCTTGATAGGTACTAAAGCTCAGTGATAGCGAAATAACTCGTACAAATGGTTTCAAATTAGATAAATTTCGTTTCAGAAAAGATATAGGCAAATATTGGTTTGGTAACAGAGTTGTAGATGGGTGGAATAGGCTACCAAGTGATATAGTGGGATCAAGAACGATAGGGAGCTTTAAGATAAAATTAGATAGGCATATGGACGAGATGGGTTGGGTGTGAGGGGGATCTACCAGGTGTGGGCCAATCGGCGCTCAACAGACCCCCGTAATCTTGTGTTAATCTCTGACCGTTTTGGTGGGGTCAGTAGTCAAGGTATTAGTGAGATGGGTCTATAATTGGGCCTTGTAATTGGGGTTGGGTGTGACAGGGATCTGCCTTGTATGGGCCGATCGTCTTTTTGCAGACTCCCATTTTCTTATGTTCTTAAATGGGTAGATATGATAAAGGTACAGAAGATCATTGGGTATTCTGATGGTGATTTACCTTACTATCCTTGTATTAGATGGGTTTATTACCACCAATATACCTTTAAATGGGTAGATATCATAAAGGTATAGAAGATCATTGGGTATTCTGATGGTGATTTACCTTACTATCCTTGTATTAGATGGGTTTATTACCACCAATATACCTTTAAATGGGTAGATATGATAAAGGTATAGATCATTGGGTATTCTGATGGTGATTTACCTTACTATCCTTGTATTAGATGGGTTTATTACCACCAATATACCTTTAAATGGGTAGATATGATAAAGGTATAGAAGATCATTGGGTATTCTGATGGTGGTTTACCTTACTATCCTTGTATTAGATGGGTTTATTACCACCAATATACCTTTAAATGGGTAGATATAAAGGTATAGAAGATCATTGGGTATTCTGATGGTGATTTACCTTACTATCCTTGTATTAGATGGGTTTATTACCACCAATATACCTTTAAATGGGTAGATATGATAAAGGTATAGAAGATCATTGGGTATTCTGATGGTGATTTACCTTACTATCCTTGCATAAGATGGGTTTATTACCAACAGTATACCATTAACCCCTTCTGTACCGGTGACGTCTTGTTCATTATATTATGGCAAAAATTAGATGACTTTATTCAGCTTAGGCAGGACGTATAGGCCTATCCATTAAAAGGCTACAGATTATCTCAATTAATCTTTTACCTACCACATATCACTCGTTGCGGGCAGTTCTGCCTTTTGTCTCCCTCGCTCACAGAAAAAAGATACATATTATATAAAGAGAGAGAGAGAGAGAGAGTGAGAGTGAGTGTGGAAGGGAAAATACGCCACAACTTTTCACCTGAGGCGCCAAGAGCTTCTTGACAAGGCAGGTGGCAGTGTTGATTCGTAACATCACTTCTTTTTATATAAATTGTACATTCACACTTTAACATCAAACGTCCACTCTTATGATGAAGCTTATTCAAGTTAGGTGTGTGATTTGAAATCCTACTGCAACTCCGATCTATTAACGCAGTATATTGAAGGAAGTAAAGGGTATATTATATGAAATGGTAACTTTGTGGGCGTGTGATATTAGCTGTGGCTGAGAGACTTCTCAGTGAGAGACTAGCTTGTGTGGGTCCTCCGTCCTCGGGAAGCGTCAGTTCGTGTGCGACTTTCGACGGGGTGGTACCACCTCTCGCGCTCCCAGTGAGAACTCTGTGATCTCTCGAATTAAGCTGATATTTGATAGTTTCTATCTGACATACAGTGAGAGTGGGGAAGAAACGATCACCAGATAACGGACTTCGAACTCCCGTCAGTGAAATACTTTTCTTAAAGTAAGTACGAAGTTATTTTATGTGAAACAATTGCTTGCATTTTGGTTACACTGCTTTTAGCCCGCGGTCAAATCCTGGGTAACAATTATTCTTGTGACTTTCCTTTGTTCACTTCCAAGCACGCGGATTGTCCCAGCAATGTAATAATGGCTAATTCACATTGTCATAAATTATCTCGAGGAAACTTGAACACCCCTTTACTAGCCTATGCTGTTGCCGAAGTAGCTCAGTAATTCAAATAGCCTATCTTCAGTAGGCCTAGCCTATAGGCTACGTGAAGTTTTTAGTCAAAGGTTTGTATAATTGGGTTTGTGTCGGGGTAGGAAAATTAGTTAACCTTTACTAAAAGTTAAGCAGATATGATCATTGACGGAATTATTATTATTTTTTTTTTTACAAATTGTAAGTTTAAAACAAACTCTTGACACAGACAATTTAACAAAAGGCTACCGAATTGAAAAGAAGGCTATTCAGGTAGCTTATGTAATGTATAGGCCTATCCCACCAAATGTTGTGTTATTCCGTGACTTAATTTTATAGCAAATAGTAGGCCCTACTATTTGCTATAAAGTTCACCCCCTACTAAGTAGGGGGTGAAGGCCTACTACCGTACTACGTTTAAACAATAATCTCCAACATTTAAAAGGGGTTAGTGAAATCAGTGTAACTCAGAAAGCAGTAGGCATAGGCCTAGGCTACTTTCAGTATCATGAAAATTGTGTATAGCCTAAACATTTTATGAATATGTTTGAGGAGATCCAACAAATGGTGATAGTGTCGGCCCTGTCAGGGTGTCTTGCAATGCTAACCAAATGTTATTGAGATTTATTTGGGAACCGGTTACCAAATAAATGTATGGACTATGGACCAAGTTTTGTCAAAATTAAGGTCAATTGGTAGTTTCTTACCCTCATGGAATTTGATATAAAAATTTATCTTACGAATAGTTTCTGATTGTGATTAGGCCTAGTTTGTGTTTTACCTTATTTGTTTTTCTCGGAAATTACTCGGTATGGAAAGACCGACCACTCACCAACCATAGAAACATTATATTTCCGGACGAAAAATTGCCGCGGTAGGCTATGTAGGCCTAGGCTATATTTCTTATAAAGTAGCATGACAATATTTTAATTTGCGAGCAACTTAACATTGTTCTATGCTTAAGAATTAGTGTATAATACGGAGATATGTTAAATTGTTAATACACATATAGATTCAATGGCCGTCCGAAACTATAAATTGACCAAAATATATATTTGTTTTCGAAATATGCAAAAAGACAGACAAAATGAGAACACTACCCTTTGCGTTCCTGGCCTCCAACGACACACACTCACGCAGGATAACACTCATTGCAATCATGCAATGACCTTGCAGTTGGATAGAGTTATAACCTATGTAGGATACTGGTACTCTAATCTATGATGGTTGATGATAGACTGTTGAGTAGCAGCAAACACTAATATACACTAGTTTTAGCTTTGGCCTTCACAATAATTTCGAGGTGGCATGACATTGCCTACCGAATTAGCAATATATATATTCATCAGTGACCCAGTTGGTCAAATTAGCATACGTTAGCTATCGGAGTTTACTAATTAAAGGCCGACTTCCCAAATGGCATCCCTAATTATCTTCCACAAGTCTATTCGTTGCAATATGAGTAACGATGTATAGGCTATAGGCCCTATAGGCATCATAAATTCATAATATTCACTACTTGCGTCAGTAAGAATGTGTGGATAATTTAGCCATAGCAATCAGAAGGTAAAACTCCGCCCATAACGTCATCAGGATTGTTATATTTTTAGTGTGGTTTTGTGGCCAACATAATTTACAAAATATTAGTTATTGATACAAATATCGGTATCTTGTTATTAGTTTGTTTAGGCTAGCTTATATTTCAAAATATAAATTTTGGTTTACTGGGAATAATATTAAGAGATTATCATCATTGGTGATCCATCCACAACGTCATAATGTAATGGTATTCTTATATCAACTTCCGGTACGGTAGTAAAATTATTTATATTAGGTAATATAACACATACATAGGCTAGCTGTAATAGGTATATATAACATATAAGTAATTGTAATAAGTAGGCTATATATAACATATAAGTAATTGTAATAGGTATATATAACATATAAGTAGTTGTAATAGGTAGGCTACTATTAACATAATTAGTTGCACCGGTAATAGGTACTAATAACAATGAGTTGTAATAGGTATGTATAACACATAATTACCTGTAATTGGTATATGCAACACATAATTAGCTGAAATAGGTATAGGCCTAAATAACACATAACCAGCTGTAATACGTATAAGTAACATAATTAGTTATAATAAGTATAGCCTATACAGTATAACATAATTAGCTGTAATAGGAGTGGGGAGATTGTTGGCACCAATCAAGTGGGGCAGTACCCAGGGGAGGGCACATAGTCATATGATAAGGAGTTGCTGGACCTCCCGTTTCATTTGTTTGGCTTCCTCTACTGTTTCTCTTGTGCCTCTCCTGCACAGAGAGCAATCCAGTTTACTCTCTCAAACACTTCCTCCTATTCATTTCACTACACGACGGACTATGCCATTCAATACCTCACTAATTTCACCGAACTTATTTATTATTGTGATAACAGTGTTGAATGTTGGATTTGGCCAGCTCCAGCTTCCACCAGACCGTCCTGTTATTCCGGGCTCATTATGTGTTTATGGTTCCCTGTGATCCCCAGGAGATGGTCAGTGTGCGTGTGATGGCGTGTGTGTGTGTGTGTGTGTGTGTGTGGGGGGGAGAGAGAGAGAGAGAGAGAGAGAGAGAGAGAGAGAGAGAGAGAGAGGTCTCTCTGGTCTCTCTCTATCTATCTATCACTGTAAAAACAAATATGGATATGGAATGAGTAATTAAAGTTCCCATAATGATATACTCTTATAAAGGTAGCCTAGGCTATATTGGTAATAATGAACCCGTTTCATATTAGGATAAAAAGGTAAATCACTATCAATGCATCCAATGATTTTATATACCCTACCTTTGATATAGGCTACCCTTGATTTTTTGTTTACCCTGTAGAATAATAAGCATTGCAAAGTACACAATGAATACCTCCGTCCCGCGCTCCATGCCACCTGGGATAGTCTCTAAAGCAGGTATCACACGAGAGCGTTTATAGTCAACAATCGATAATCAACATTTTGCTGGCAACATTTCTGCTTTATTTTGCTCTGGTATCGGAAACTAGACTGATGGTAGATGAATTTAGGTGACTGAAATATGTTAATGTTGACCTCATAAGCTGCCAGACCAGTGTTGAGGATAAGTGTTGAGGGAATAAGCGCTCGTGTGATACCGGTCATTGGTTTTGTTGTAAATACTGCATTTACTTTTTCATTACATATCTTAAGCCGGTATCACACGAGCGCTTTTTCCCTCAACATTTATCCTCAACACTGGTCTGGCACCTTATGAGTTCAAAATTTAAAATATTTCTTTTGCCTAAATTCATCCATCATCAGTCTAGTTTCCGATACCACTGAACAATATTCCAGAAATGTTGCAAGAAAAATGTTTGATCATAGTATGTTGACTATAAAAGCTCTCGTGTGATACCGGCTTTACCGGTACTGTAGTTGGTATCATATACGGTAATTTGTTGCAAGAAATATCCCGAAAACACGTGATAGAAAATATGGCCCCTTGGATCGACAATATTTATCACTTCCAGTAACTATAGTCCATTTATTATAAGTAGGATGCTTGACCAATAACCTCTATAACTCAAAAAACGACTACAGTAATCCAGCTGATATTTCTACCATTTAGGAAGGGTCATCCAAGGAATAGGTGTGGAAATTAACAGCCCATTTGCTCTATCCCCTTTTGAGATACAGAAGTTACAGGTTAGGGGTCATGATTTTGGGCTTACCTATAATTAATGGGGTATAGCTACTGTACTGTACTATATTACTGTACTAGGGGTGGCAAATTTAGCTAGGTCAATAGATAGGATTGTCGCGGGGTTTCGCTGAAAATAAAGCCTGAGAATATGAGTAAGAATAATTGTCTAGATAGGGTAAATTGCCGTACTGGTACATCAGATAGGAATAGAAAATATCAGTCACAGGATTTTAATTGTACTGCTAGTAGAAATATTAAAGGTGTAACAGAAGATGGGAATTCAGTTAGAAATAAAGGTAAATCCGATACCAGTAAAATAAATTCATTGCGATTATATTATACAAACTGTAGGAGTTTATGTAACAAAATGGATGAACTTAGAGCACTTGTTAGCAACGAAAATATAGACATTATAGCACTGACTGAAACATGGATTAATACAGAATCAAGACATTTTTTAGCAGAATTCCATATACCAGGATATAGTTTGTTTAAACGCGACCGAACAAGTAGGAGGGGCGGCGGAATAGCAGTGTTTGTCAGGAGTTCTTTAAAAAGCTGTATTAAATCAGGTATTAGACTAAATACTGATAACGAAAGTGTTTGGGTTGAGGTTAGCGAAGGTAGTGAGACCATAATTATTGGAGTTATTTATAGACCACCAAATATGAGTAGAAACGAAGGTACAGCTTTATGGCAGGAAGTGAAAATAGCATCAAGGTTTAGCAATGTGTGTATTATAGGGGATTTCAATTTTCCGAATATTGATTGGCAGCATCAAATCGGCGACTCAGATTCAACAGAGTTTATTGAGGCGGTACAGGATAGTTTTTTATTTCAATTCATAGACTCGCCTACTAGAGGTAATAATATCCTCGATTTAGTTCTCAGTAATAATGAACAAATGATAAATAATGTAGAGATAGGAGACCAACTAGGAAATAGTGATCATAAATCAATTTATTTTAACATACAATGGACAGGAAAGGCTAAAGAGAATACGACACTTATCCCAGATTTCAGAAAAGCCAATTATGGTGGATTAAGACGAGCCTTAAGAGTCGATCCTATGGTTAAACTATTAAGTGGACCCAGGTGCGCTAATGAACATACTCTCTCTCAGATACCTGTCTTAACTCAGGATAATTTGACAGCTACATATAATAATTTTATTTCTTCACTCCACAATGCGCAAAATAAATATATCCCCAAAAGAAAATTTAGATCAACACAGAACCAACCCAAATGGATGAATAATAGACTATTAGACCTTCTAGGAAAAAAGAGAGGAATATATCGAAAAATAAAGAAAGGCGAAATTCACCTACTTGCTTACTATCAGAATCTATCAAGAGAGGTTAAAAAATGTATAAGGACAGACAAAAGAAATTATGAAATCAGGATAGCCAATGACTCAAAAAATAACCCTAAGGCTTTTTACCAGCTATATAAATCTAAAGTTAGAGATAAAATAGGCCCCCTTAAAACTTCGATAGGAGAAATGACAGAAAGTGATTTAGAAATTTGCAGTACATTAAATAGTCAGTTTCTATCCGTTTTCACTAATGAAAATTTGGCACAGATTCCAGAAGTCCGTAAGGTGTATAGAGATAGTATAGAAAATAGGTTAAGTACGGTTACTATAAGTAGAAATGATGTGCTTAAGGAAATTGACAGACTGAAACCTCAGAAATCGCCTGGTCCCGATGAGGTATATGCCAGAGTATTAAAAGAATGCAGAGATGAGTTAAGTTACCCATTAACATTTCTTTTTAACAATTCATTAGAAACAGGTATAGTTCCAGAAGCTTGGAAGCTTGCAAATGTAGTTCCGATTTTCAAAAAAGGTGATAAATCAATAGCATCCAATTACCGTCCCATTAGTCTCACTTCAATCATAGGAAAGCTACTAGAGTCAATTATTGCTAGGAAAATGAGAAACCACTTAGAAACATTTAACTTAATCAATTCTTCTCAGCATGGATTCACACAGGGACGTTCTTGCCTAACTAATTTGCTTAGTTTTTTCTCAGAGGTATATGAAGCAGTAGATAATGACAAGGCATACGATATTATATATTTAGATTTCAGTAAAGCTTTCGACAGAGTCCCTCATGAGAGATTGATGAGAAAGGTTGAGGCACATGGAATAGGTGGGGCGTTGTTGGGATGGATTAGGTCATGGCTAATTGGTAGGAAACAGAGAGTCAGCATAAATGGTACCAAGTCAGAGTGGGGAGCAGTCAAAAGTGGTGTCTCCCAGGGATCGGTATTAGGTCCCCTGTTGTTTCTTATATACATAAATGACCTAGATTTAGGTATAACTAGTAGGATAAGTAAATTCGCAGACGATACTAAAATGGGGAGATCAATTGATTCAGATAGCGATATAGAGTGCCTCCAAAGGGATCTAGATACCTTACATGAATGGTCAGTAAATTGGCAGATGAAGTTTAACATTGACAAATGCAAGGTATTAAAGATAGGGAAGATGCAAACAAATGTTAAATATAAACTAGCTAATTTAGAATTAGAAAATTCAGACTGCGAGAAAGATCTAGGTGTGTTTGTTAGCAATGATTTGAAGCCTAGAAAACAGTGTATAGGCGTTCGTAATAAGGCAAACAGGATTCTCGGGTTCATCTCTAGGAGTGTGAGTAACAGAACTGCTGATGTTATCTTAAAACTTTACTTGTCATTAGTGAGACCCCATATGGATTATGCTGTCCAATTTTGGTGTCCTTATTACAGAATGGACATAGATTCATTGGAGAGAGTACAGCGTAGAATGACAAAAATGATCCATAATATTAGAAATCTTCCGTATGAAGAAAGGTTGAAGAAATTAGGTTTACATTCGTTAGAGAGACGCAGAGTTAGAGGGGATATGATAGAGGTGTTCAAGTGGGTTAGTGGGATTAACAAAGGGGACATGACAAATGTACTAAAGCTCAGTGATAGCGAAAGAACTCGTACCAATGGTTTCAAATTAGATAAATTTCGTTTCAGAAAAGATATAGGCAAATATTGGTTTGGTAACAGAGTTGTAGATGGGTGGAATGGACTACCAAGTGCTATAGTGGGATCTAAAACTGTAGGGAGCTTTAAGATAAAATTGGATAAGCATATGGACGAGAAGGGTTGGGTGTGAAGGGGGATCAGCCGGGTTGGGCCAATCAGCGCTCTGCAGACCCCCATAATCCTGCGTTAATCTCTAACCGTTTTGGTAGGATGATCCTCAGGGTATTAGAGTGTTGAGCCTATAATTGGGCTTTGTAATTGATTTGGGGTTGTGTGGGACAGGGATCTGCCTTGCTTAGGCCAATCGGCTTTCTGCAGACTCCCATTTTCTTATGTTCTTATGTTCTTATGTATTGCTAGTACAAGAAACACATGGTACTGAAAAAAAGCCAATAATTAGTTTAGAAGTAAGAGTTAGTTTATCTTCCTGAAATATTGACTAAATAGGCTACTTACTAAAAACCTGGACTATATTTGACATCACCCACGATTAGTCTAGCTACATAAATGTTAGTCAGAATAATGGAGTCTGGAGTTCGTGAATAATCGATATTAGTTAACAAGACAAATTATTTACGATACGTGATATCTCTGTGTGTTGCTTTACATATATACAGACACTCGCATATTATTCTCAATTACTATTGTCAATGTCTGCTCGATACATCTAAGTATTTGAAGATTAGTTATAGGTGCTACAAGGTTACAGATCAAAGCATTAATATACATATTTACAAAAGTTTAAAATTTAGTACGGTACCGGTATATATTATTAAGGTATTTTACCCTTACTCAGTTTTTCCTCTCATACCGGTACCGTACCTATACGATTATTATACACCAATACCAGCATGTTTGTAATACTGTGGTGTAAGCTAGTATTAAGGCCTATATGTACCTTATTATTATACACCAATACCAGCATGTTTGTAATACTGTGGTGTAAGCTAGTATTAAGGCCTATATGTACCTTATTATTATACACCAATACCAGCATGTTTGTAATACTGTGGTGTAAGCTAGTATTAAGGCCTATATGTACCTTATTATATACCAATACCAGCATGTTTGTAATACTGTGGTGTAAGCTAGTATTAAGGCCTATATGTACCTTATTATTATACACCAATACCAGCATGTTTGTAATACTGTGGTGTAAGCTAGTATTAAGGCCTATATGTACCTTATTATTATACACCAATACCAGCATGTTTGTAATACTGTGGTGTAAGCTAGTATTAAGGCCTATATGTACCTTATTATTATACACCAATACCAGCATGTTTGTAATACTGTGGTGTAAGCTAGTATTAAGGCCTATATGTACCTTATTCAACTATTCTGAAACTATTATATGTACAACAGTAAAGAGGTATATGACACGAATAACTGGAGTTTTCGCAGAGAGGCTCCAGTCCTGACGCTATTCTTGACTTACAGTGTGCTGGCTTAATAACCCAATAGGGTTGATAGCCTCTGAAGTCCTATTTTAACATAACAAGGTATATGAGTAGCCTACTATAATTTCATCTTACGTCCCCCTGTAGCGGCCCAGAGAAAGCTGACGAAGTTGCTACACCTATCATTTCAAAAGAATTAAACAATGGAGCATCTTGGTTGAGACATTTTCATCTACTTTACTTCGCATTTCTCCACTTTATCTTCCTCTCTCCAAACTCTTCTACATTCCAACTTTACTTTAGCCATCATCATCATCATCATCATAACGGCGATGTAGTTACAGCACTAGACCTATTGCCACGTGATTAGTTAGATAATATCCTTATCATAAATCTATATACCGGTACCACTAAATAGCTAATGACACTGATAGATAGTCTTAGGGTGTATAATAGTTGCTACTCTAGTTGGTTTTCTATGCTATAGGTTATACGGTGTAGCCTATATAGGAGTATTATATGATTTGGTTTATAACTATTTTTCTACTAGATTCTATTCATTTTGCTTCAAGTATGTGCCAGTAACTCTGACACCAGGTGATTATTATACTGTTAACATGCAAAACAAAAAAAAACAAAAATGCGGAAGATTATTATACTCCTCACACAACAAAGCCTTAAGGGGAGGTTTCTAGTTTGTTTCCTACTCCTCCAGCAATCTTAAAATGTCACCCCTTGACCCCCTTTCAAGATAAATTTGTACATTTTTCGGTAGAAAAATGTCCCGGCCGAAGGCCGATTACTCTTAAATTACAGGCTCGCTATCGCTCGCCAGGATAAAATCGACACCTAAATGGCACGAAAGGTCTTAAAATTGACAGAATGGGGCGGAAATTCTTAAAAATCACCAAACTAATGGGGCAAACGTCTTAAAATCTCAAAACCAATGGGGCTAAACATGAGGGAGAAAGGGGTCAAGAAAAAAGTCCCTCAAGTGGATATCTCCCCTTAACCCCTTCAGTACCGGTGACGTCCTTTTTGACGTCCAGCGGGGTTTCGCTGAAAATAAAGCCTGAGAATATGAGTAAGAATAATTGTCTAGATAGGGTAAATTGCCGTACTGGTACATCAGATAGGAATAGAAAATATCAGTCACAGGATTTTAATTGTACTGCTAGTAGAAATATTAAAGGTGTAACAGAAGATGGGAATTCAGTTAGAAATAAAGGTAAATCCGATACCAGTAAAATAAATTCATTGCGATTATATTATACAAACTGTAGGAGTTTATGTAACAAAATGGACGAACTTAGAGCACTTGTTAGCAACGAAAATATAGACATTATAGCACTGACTGAAACATGGATTAATACAGAATCAAGATTTTTTTTTAGCAGAATTCCATATACCAGGATATAGTTTGTTTAAACGCGACCGAACAAGTAGGAGGGGCGGCGGAATAGCAGTGTTTGTCAAGAGTTCTTTAAAAAGCTGTATTAAATCAGGTATTAGACTAAATACTGATAACGAAAGTGTTTGGGTTGAGGTTAGCGAAGGTAGTGAGACCATAATTATTGGAGTTATTTATAGACCACCAAATATGAGTAGAAACGAAGGTACAGCTTTATGGCAGGAAGTGAAAATAGCATCAAGGTTTAGCAATGTGTGTATTATAGGGGATTTCAATTTTCCGAATATTGATTGGCAGCATCAAATCGGCGACTCAGATTCAAAAGAGTTTATTGAGGCGGTACAGGATAGTTTTTTATTTCAATTCATAGACTCGCCTACTAGAGGTAATAATATCTTCGATTTAGTTCTCAGTAATAATGAACAAATGATAAATAATGTAGAGATAGGAGACCAACTAGGAAATAGTGATCATAAATCAATTTATTTTAACATACAATGGACAGGAAAGGCTAAAGAGAATACGACACTTATCCCAGATTTCAGAAAAGCCAATTATGGTGGATTAAGACGAGCCTTAAGAGTCGATCCTATGGTTAAACTATTAAGTGGACCCAGGTGCGCTAATGAACATACTCTCTCTCAGATACCTGTCTTAACTCAGGATAATTTGACAGCTACATATAATAATTTTATTTCTTCACTCCACAATGCGCAAAATAAATATATCCCCAAAAGAAAATTTAGATCAACACAGAACCAACCCAAATGGATGAATAATAGACTATTAGACCTTCTAGGAAAAAAGAGAGGAATATATCGAAAAATAAAGAAAGGCGAAATTCACCTACTTGCTTACTATCAGAATCTATCAAGAGAGGTTAAAAAATGTATAAGGACAGACAAAAGAAATGAAATCAGGATAGCCAATGACTCAAAAAATAACCCTAAGGTTTTTTACCAGCTATATAAATCTAAAGTTAGAGATAAAATAGGCCCCCTTAAAACTTCGATAGGAGAAATGACAGAAAATGATTTAGAAATGTGCAGTACATTAAATAGTCAGTTTCTATCCGTTTTCACTAATGAAAATTTGGCACAGATTCCAGAAGTCCGTAAGGTATATAGAGATAGTATAGAAAATAGGTTAAGTACGGTTACTATAAGTAGAAATGATGTGCTTAAGGAAATTGACAGACTGAAACCTCAGAAATCGCCTGGTCCCGATGAGGTATATGCCAGAGTATTAAAAGAATGCAGAGATGAGTTAAGTTACCCATTAACATTTCTTTTTAACAATTCATTAGAAACAGGTATAGTTCCAGAAGCTTGGAAGCTTGCAAATGTAGTTCCGATTTTCAAAAAAGGTGATAAATCAATAGCATCCAATTACCGTCCCATTAGTCTCACTTCAATCATAGGAAAGCTACTAGAGTCAATTATTGCTAGGAAAATGAGAAACCACTTAGAAACATTTAACTTAATCAATTCTTCTCAGCATGGATTCACACAGGGACGTTCTTGCCTTACTAATTTGCTTAGTTTTTTCTCAGAGGTATATGAAGCAGTAGATAATGACAAGGCATACGATATTATATATTTAGATTTCAGTAAAGCTTTCGACAGAGTCCCTCATGAGAGATTGATGAGAAAGGTTGAGGCACATGGAATAGGTGGGGCGTTGTTGGGATGGATTAGGTCATGGCTAATTGGTAGGAAACAGAGAGTCAGCATAAATGGTACCAAGTCAGAGTGGGGAGCAGTCAAAAGTGGTGTCCCCCAGGGATCGGTATTAGGTCCCCTGTTGTTTCTTATATACATAAATGACCTAGATTTAGGTATAACTAGTAGGATAAGTAAATTCGCAGACGATACTAAAATGGGGAGATCAATTGATTCAGATAGCGATATAGAGTGCCTCCAAAGGGATCTAGATACCTTACATGAATGGTCAGTAAATTGGCAGATGAAGTTTAACATTGACAAATGCAAGGTATTAAAGATAGGGAAGATGCAAACAAATGTTAAATATAAACTAGCTAATTTAGAATTAGAAAATTCAGACTGCGAGAAAGATCTAGGTGTGTTTGTTAGCAATGATTTGAAGCCTAGAAAACAGTGTATAGGCGTTCGTAATAAGGCAAACAGGATTCTCGGGTTCATCTCTAGGAGTGTGAGTAACAGAACTGCTGATGTTATCTTAAAACTTTACTTGTCATTAGTGAGACCCCATATGGATTATGCTGTCCAATTTTGGTGTCCTTATTACAGAATGGACATAGATTCATTGGAGAGAGTACAGCGTAGAATGACAAAAATGATCCATAATATTAGAAATCTTCCGTATGAAGAAAGGTTGAAGAAATTAGGTTTACATTCGTTAGAGAGACGCAGAGTTAGAGGGGATATGATAGAGGTGTTCAAGTGGGTTAGTGGGATTAACAAAGGGGACATGACAAATGTACTAAAGCTCAGTGATAGCGAAAGAACTCGTACCAATGGTTTCAAATTAGATAAATTTCGTTTCAGAAAAGATATAGGCAAATATTGGTTTGGTAACAGAGTTGTAGATGGGTGGAATGGACTACCAAGTGCTATAGTGGGATCTAAAACTGTAGGGAGCTTTAAGATAAAATTGGATAAGCATATGGACGAGAAGGGTTGGGTGTGAAGGGGGATCAGCCGGGTTGGGCCAATCAGCGCTCTGCAGACCCCCATAATCCTGCGTTAATCTCTAACCGTTTTGGTAAGATGATCCTCAGGGTATTAGAGTGTTGAGCCTATAATTGGGCTTTGTAATTGATTTGGGGTTGTGTGGGACAGGGATCTGCCTTGCTTAGGCCAATCGGCTTTCTGCAGACTCCCATTTTCTTATGTTCTTATGTTCTTATTATATGCTGGCAACTATTTAATGATTGTATTCAGCTTTGGGTGGATCTATAACAATTATAAGGCCACGGACTATCTCATTTAATCCTTTGAGAAGCAATACAGAACGAGTTTACCCCTTCACCACCATGACGTAATTTTCATCATATTCTGGTCACCATTAGACGATTTTCTTTTTGTAATCTACCTCTACGACTCAAATGGGTAAATACGATCTCAATAAACCCATTTTAGTAACTTAGGTCCTTTTTTAAACTGCAATAAAATAATCTAAACTTATCCAGAACCAAAAGTAAAAAGGCGTCATGGTGCTGAAGAGGTTACTAAAGTGTTTGCTACAGTCGATGTTCAGGTGTTGTGGAGGCAATAATAATAATAATAATAATAATAATAATAATAATAATAATAATAGAGGACTCGCGAGGCCAGGGGTTCAGTTTTTCCTTAGGTTTTTGTCCGCGATAACCACCGTCTTGAACTTTGCTGTACCGGAGACAAAAGTTCACATTTCGGTCTGGTCCTACCTGGCTTAGGGTGTGACGTAAACAACACACATACACACAGACACATGCATTCACAGAGAGAGAGAGAGAGAGAGAGAGAGAGAATATATATATATATATATATTATATTATATAGAGATATATATATATATATATATATATATATATATATATATATATATATATATATATATATATTTGGCATTGCACCTAATGGAAATCACCCGAGTACTGCGTTGCTCATATGAAATTAAAACAGCTGAGTTTTATGGCTGGTAGTGAGTTATTAAAGTGCAGTGGTGGCTTTGTTGCTGCTTACTTTAGTGTCTTGCAGTCGATTTTATTTATATTCTAAGGATTGATTATTGTACCTCTTAATATTGAATAACTAGATGAATAGAAAGACTGATACGGTATACGGAAATTGATATTGCATAATCAGATGAATAGAAAGACTGATACGGTATACGGAAATTGATATTGCATAATCAGATGAATAGAAAGACTGATACGGTATACGGAAATTGATATTGCATAATCAGATGATTAATATTGATTAGTCAGAAACCCAAATTCCTTAATCTCTTTTAGTATTTGAGGACGCATTGTTGAACTTTATTGTGGTTGTCATTAACCCTTTGAGTACCAGCGACGTGCGTAATATTTTATTCTAGCTATATTTAGACGATATTATGCAGCTTAGGAAGGATCTGTGGTACCGGTAGTTTAAAGGGTTGGTTGAGATAGTTAGAAGCCTTATTATTGCTTGAAGTCCTTCCTAAGCTGAATACAATCGTCTAATAGTTTCCAGAATATGATGAAAATGACATCCCTGGTACTGAACGGGTTAATATTGAATAGCTAGAGGCATAGAGAGACTGATACGGTATACGCAAATTGATATTGCATAGTCAGATGAAGAGAAAGACTGATAGGTATACGCAACTATTATTGATTAGTCGGGTTGCAACAATAATAATATTGATTTGTCAGAAACCCAAATTCCTTAATTTCTTTTAGTATTTGAGGACACATTGTTGCACTTTATTCTGGTTATAATTAACCACCGGACATGACGGGCATTGTGGTGTAGTTCTGCAACGTGTCTGCCTGCTGTGACCGTAATCTCTCCGGGAGATCCGGGACCTGGGAATCTTTTGTTGGAGACCCCTCATGGACCTTGGTCTCTGGACACATACAATATAGATATATCCATGTGAATCTACAACTTAATCCCGAAACCCGCTCGTATAATTAGGCGTCCTATTCTGAGTTAATTGTGGCGATCGGTATTGTATAATGAGGCTGTTAACACCGCTAATGACGGCCAATTATCAATGTTTATACAGAAAGGGACCAGTCAGGGGTAATAAAGGAAATTAACCTACGGTAGGCTATCTTAATTGCGTAAACAAATCGATTACTTGATCACTATTTTCATGTATCTAAGAAGTAATACGTTACAAGACTACAAACGTGTATTTAGTTTTCATGTTTTATTTATTTTTGTATTTATTTTTTGCAACGGGTTTTATGGAGATCATGTTAGATGAGTGCCGTGTTATGTGAAGGAGAACGACCTTTGAAGGTAAAAGGTCTACCTTCTATCAGAGGTCAGAGCCGCAAATGGTAGTTACATAAGCGAGCCAATGTAACCTAACACATATATATATATATTTTTTTTATCTCCCAGCTGACGATAATTTGTCGTGTCCCAATCTCGATTATTCGGCTATAACCTAGATTTTGTAGCGAAGTATGTTGGTAATTATATAAAAAAAACAAAAAAACAGCGGTAATATGATGCAGAGGACGTAGTAATATGATGCAGAGGACGTAGTAATTACATATTTTTCCATTAAGGGGAGATCCTTCACTTTTTGTCAATTTTTGTATTTATTTATTATTTTTCTAGTTTCCTCGCTAGACCTCCATCAAGCTTGAAATGAAGCCCCCTAGACCCCCTTTCAAGATAAATTTGTAAATTTTTCGGTAGAAAAATTTCCTGGCCGAAGGCCAATTCCTCTTAAATTACAGGCTCGCTGTCGCTCGCCAGGAACAAATCGAGACCTAATTGACAGGAAAAGTCTTAAAATTGACAGAAATGGGGCGAAAATTCATAAAATCGCCAAACTGATGGGTCTAAAGATGAGGGAGAAGGTGGTCTAGAAAAGCGACTCGTCTCCCCTTAAGTATAGCCTATCGAGAAATATGCTGCTATGGGATTGACTTTATCGTGAGCTGAACACAAACAGATTATAATTTATATCATAACATTACTTAACCCTTTCAAGCTCTGACGCGTTTTAGCAGTTTATTTTGGTTATCATTAGACGATTTTATGCAGCTTAGGAAGTATCTGGGTATTAAACGGGTTAACACTATCTCAATCAACCCCTTGACTTCCATATACCGTTACCATATGTTAAATATAAACTAGCTAATTTAGAATTAGAAAATTCAGACTGCGAGAAAGATCTAGGTGTGTTTGTTAGCAATGATTTGAAGCCTAGAAAACAGTGTATAGGCGTTCGTAATAAGGCAAACAGGATTCTCGGGTTCATCTCTAGGAGTGTGAGTAACAGAACTGCTGATGTTATCTTAAAACTTTACTTGTCATTAGTGAGACCCCATATGGATTATGCTGTCCAATTTTGGAGTACAGCGTAGAATGACAAAAATGATCCATAATATTAGAAATCTTCCGTATGAAGAAAGGTTGAAGAAATTAGGTTTACATTCGTTAGAGAGACGCAGAGTTAGAGGGGATATGATAGAGGTGTTCAAGTGGGTTAGTGGGATTAACAAAGGGGACATGACAAATGTACTAAAGCTCAGTGATAGCGAAAGAACTCGTACCAATGGTTTCAAATTAGATAAATTTCGTTTCAGAAAGATATAGGCAAATATTGGTTTGGTAACAGAGTTGTAGATGGGTGGAATGGACTACCAAGTGCTATAGTGGGATCTAAAACTGTAGGGAGCTTTAAGAAGCATATGGACGAGAAGGGTTGGGTGTGAAGGGGGATCAGCCGGGTTGGGCCAATCAGCGCTCTGCAGACCCCCATAATCCTGCGTTAATCTCTAACCGTTTTGGTAGGATGATGCTCAGGGTATTAGAGTGTGAAGCCTATAATTGGGCTTTGTAATTGATTTGGGGTTGTGTGGGACAGGGATCTGCCTTGCTTAGGCCAATCGGCTTTCTGCAGACTCCCATTTTCTTATGTTCTTATGTTCTTATGTTACTAATCTGAATAAAATCGTCTAATAGTAGCCAGAAACAGAACAGAAACGCGTATTGGAGCTTGAAAGGGTTAAACTATGCTAGCGTGGCCATTACTGTTTTAAAGGGGGTGACCTGCTTTTTGTTATTTCTGTCATTTTCTCTGGCTTGTATCCATTCGGCCCCATTCAGCCAACTATCTTCAGACGTTCATCCCATCTAGGTGTCGATTTCTTCCTGGCGAGCGATAGCGAGCCAGCATTATATGAAGAAATCCGGCTTCGCCGGAGATTTCTATCGAAAAATGTACAAATTTAGCCTGCTGTCAAACAAAAATAAAAAAATATGCTGGCTCGCTACCGCTCACCAGTAAAAAATGTACACCTGGATGGGGATAAACGTCTTAAAACAGTAAGCTGAATGGAGCCAAATGGATACAAGCCAGAGAAAGATAGAAAAGGACAGAACCAAAACAGGTCACCCCCCTTAATCTCAGCTAATCAATTATATACTAGAATAACTTATCATATTCAACCGGATTTACAAGTCTTTTAATCTGCAAATCTGATCTGGCAGAATCTGGAATTAATCGAGTTTAGGAGTAAAGTTAGTGGTTAGTGGTTAAATGGTTAGTGGAGAGAATATAATAATATACTCTTATAAACATCTGGTCACCTATAATAATCTACCTCGGGTCTAGTTCCCGATACCAGTGCTAAATAGTCTCTAATTCCTCCAGTCTATACTCTTTCATTAATTTTCATCTGACGGTAAATTGAATCTCTTTGCAGGTAATTTCTGGGTACTTAACCTAATGGAAAAATATTAAACCACCATATCTCTGCATCATATTAAGGCCAAGTTTATATAATTAGCACCATATTTCACTCCAAATCTTCAAAATAACTCCGAAATCTTGATGGGAACTATGTATTTTACCGCCAGTTGAAAAGAAACAGGGTATAATTCCCGATACCAGTGCTAAATAGTGTTGATATGTTGCCAGAATATAGTTGAGGCTCAAAAGTTGGCAGAAAAAGCCTTCGTGTACCGGTACATCTAAAAGGTACTCGCTGCTGGCTGGAATCTACACTATTTATATTACCTATTGACTATGGAAAGGGTTACGATAAATTAGCTCCTACTGCATAGTCTCCTAGCGCGGAAGGTGACTCCAGGCTACAGTTAGTATACAGTACGGTGGTGCTAATAAGTGATGACTCGGCACCAAGTATGTTTTGATCAATAATCGGTATCGGCATTATCTAAGCTTCATTTCTTCATATCGAGTGAATTATACAAACATGTTCCAACACTTACCTACCCTATTCAACATCTGCCAGACATTAATACAGCACAGAGCAAGCCAAACGTAATGCCAGCTGGGACATGACTTATTAGCGCCACTGTACAAGACCTTTACCAGTACTGGAGAGGTCGGCCTTGGTAGAGCGTAAGTCCAGCTGCAGCCTTGTCTATATAGCGGTTCTACAGCACACCCTAACTACAGTTCCTTAAGGGGGTCACATGCTTTTTTTTTTCTCTCTGAGTTGTATCCATTTTATCTTGAAGGAGGGTCTTGTTTTTTTTTTAAAGCTCGATGGAGGTCTAAGGAGGAAACTAAAAAATAATAATAACAGCTATATAAATACACACATCTCCCCTTATATAAATACACACATCTCCCCTTATATAAATACACACATCTCCCCTTATATAAATACACACATCTCCCCTTATATAAATACACACATCTCCTTATATAAATACACACATCTCCCTTATATAAATACACACATCTCCCCTTATATAAATACACACATCTCCCTTATATTACACATCTCCCTTAAATAAATACACACATCTTAAATACACACATCTCCCCTTAAATAAATACACACATCTCCCCTTATATAAATACACACATCTCCCCTTATATAAATACACACATCTCCCCTTATATAAATACACACATCTCCCCTTATATAAATACACACATCTCCCCTTATATAAATACACACATCTCCCCTTATATAAATACACACATCTCCCCTTATATAAATACACACATCTCCCCTTATATAAATACACATCATACACATCTCCCCTACACATCTCCCCTTATATAAATACACACATCTCCCCTTATATAAATACACACATCTCCCCTTATATAAATACACTCATCTCCCCTTATATAAATACACACATCTCCCCTTATATAAATACACACATCTCCCCTTATATAAATACACTCATCTCCCCTTATATCAGACGAAGGAAAACTTACTGTAGGTTATATCAATATATAAATTGTAAGTTGACCGTATACAAGCATATCCCAAGTACACGATAGCTACTGGGGTGGACTTTTTGCAGGCGTCAGTTCAGTTATTAAGGGGAAATGGTTCGTATTTCTGGTCCAACTTCTTCCTCATGTTTAGCCCCATTAGTTTTCAGATTTTATGACGTTCGGTTCACTAATTTGGCGATTTTAAGACCTTTCCTCCAATTTCTTTGTCAATATTAAGACTTTTCGTGTAATTTCGTGTCGGATGCTGGAATGGACTTTGCAGGCGCCAGTTCAGTTTTTGAGAAGTTTAACTGTAGTTGTTTTCAATGTTAAGGGGGAGGTAGTCGCTTTTTCTCCCTCATGTTTAGTCCCATTAGCTTTGAAATTTTAAGACATTCGTTCCATCAGTTTGGCGATATTAAGACCTTTCGCCCCATTTCTTTGTCAATATAACGACCTTTCGTGCCATTTAGATGTCAATGTTTTCCTGGCGAGCGATAGCGAGCCTGTAATTTTAGGGAGGAAACGGCCTTCGGCCGTTACATTTTTCTATTGAAAACTGTACAAATTTATCTTAAAGGTGGGTCTAGGGGGTGTTTTTTTAAGCTTGATGGAGGTCTAGCGAGGTTACTATAAAATAAATAAATAAGTAAATATATAGACCCAAAACTAAGCACTTCCCCTCAAGTTTGCAGGCGGCGGATAGCTGGCAAGAAGTCTAGTTTTTGCTACTTCTAAATGCTAAAGTTTAAAGACTTAAGGGGAGGCAAGGAGTCTGTGTTTCGGTAGTCTGGAATGCTAACGTTGACGATTTATATGCTATGAGGAGCTAAAACTGGACGAAATTATTTTAGCCACCGGTACTTAATGTTTGTACATGATTTCTTCGTACAAGACAAGTTCACTAATAAAGGTCTTTAATTTTCTGTCTATGTTTGATCGTATAGGCCTATCTACAATAATTATATACCAATTTTTGTTCTTCTCTCTCTCTCTCTCTCTCTCTCTCTCTCTCTATATATATATATATATATATATATATATATATATATATATATATATATATATATATATATATATATATATACCGGTATATAATTTTATATATACAGTATATTAGATAAAATATTTTAGATTGTTTAACAGTAAGTCAAATTTAGTAGCATCAGTATTGAATGTGGACCTAGGCAAGACAATCCGGTTATACAAGATGTGGGTCTCAATATTATACAAGAAAAATACCGGTACGGTACCGGTACTATACTTTGAATTTTGGGAGATACTGTACTTCGTTCTTCATGTTGCAACTTTGTGTTGTTGTTAATATTACTTTAACGGTACATGTACCTTGGCAGTTGAAAGGTCAATTTGACGGATATTAATATTACTTATTTTACGGAAGTGTATTGGCTATGTGGTGTGTGTGTGTGTGTTTATTTTTATTTTTTATTATTTTTTGTCTATGTGGATGAGGTAGACAAAAGGCAAAACTGCCTGTGACGAGTGCCTCCCCCAGAGTTGAAAGAGTGACAAGGCCAAAATCAAGGAATGTTTGAACCAAAATGTCTGGACACACAGAGTGTGAAGCAATTTAAGTCATAGGATGAGGGAAAGACGGATTCAGGGAGAGAGGGATAGTGTTTATGTGTGTGTGTGTTCTTAATCTATTTTTTTGGGGTACCATACTAAAAATAGGTATGGTAAAATCTTGTATTGTCGAGACCCCATCCAATGCCATCAAGACGCCCAAATCCCCTACCCACATGCCTAAATCTCGTACAGTAGAGGCCCCACACATCACTACCAAGACACCTGAAGCCCCAGCACACATGGCCAGCAGCAAGATACAGCACAGGGCAAATAATAAGCAAGTCTACCACCAACACTCTCTGTGGCATACCAGCCCTTCAGAAAGTAGGAAAGATCAGCTAATGACCCCAGAGGTTCTCCCCTTGCTCTACCTACATCCCTAGGAAGCCTTAAAGCTGACATCCAGGTACCAATACCTGGGCTATTTCCCTGGATTTTCCCCTTACCCACCACACCAAAGAATAAAGGACATAAAGACAGTCCACACCTGGACTTCAAAGCCCCTATGACTCCCAGCCACATCACCAACAGGAGGGGAAAGAAGAAGACTCGGGTTCAAAAAGAAATTACCTGCAGCAGCTTCCCTTCCTGGCCAGCTCAGGGATTCGGTCGAAACTGTTTAACAGCACTCAATCAAACTTGTGCTTCTTCAAGACTCAGTCAAACTTGGCAGTTTCTAGTATACTCGTTCACTAACATTGGCAAGGCACTCAAAGTTCACACTAACAGCAAGGCACTCAGTCAAACTTGAGCTCAATTCCTGGCAGCAGCCTCCACAAACCAAGACCACCCACTAAACTACATGGCAACACACCCACAGACACCAAGAAATATCAAAACAACACCCAGCACACGGTATCACACACAATTATTGTCCTCTCTCCCTCCCTGCCCACCCCGAACCAACTTCCAGAAGCACATCCATACTCATATCTCTCACCGATCCATCCACTCACTCACAGACAACACGCAGCTGCATGCACGACCTCCCGAAATCCATCCTTCCGAATCCTCCCTTCCTCGCGAGGACAGAGTCCACCTGGCCATGCGGACACCATCCAGCTCTCCTGAGCTATCAGAAGAGACTGGATGACTCCGTTGTCGACGCCTGCCCAGGATGTAACACAGCACCCCATACCATTAAACACATCATAGAAGACTGCATTTCACACAACCACTTACGCCAACAACACAATCTACACTCAATGAGAGCTCTGGGAAAGCCCGATCGTGGCCATGGCCTTTCTCAGGGACTCGGGGCTGTTCAGCCAGGCAGCTTGGGGAACAACAACAACAACAAACTTGAGCTGTTCCATGGGTCAGTCCAACTTGCCAGTGTCTAGTGCACTTATCCACTAACACTGGCGAGGCGCTCAAAGTTCACACTAAGAGCAAGGCACTCAGTCAAACTTGTGCTAGAACACTTAGTAAAAATTGTGTTCAGAAGGGACGTTTTGACTTTCGGTTACATCACCTGGCCATTCAGCACCTGTCCATGTGGACTTTGACTGCTCACATCACCTTTTTATTTTGTTTGCCATGCAATGACTGTGATTCGTGCATCTTTGTCTTCTAGCATCAATATTGTTAAGTACTTGACAATCTATTTTTCATGTGTGTGCACCATGGCCTCATTCTTGAGTCCAAAACATATGAGAACTGTGGGAACTTGGCCGTTTTGGACTTACCAAGGAAACTGTGGAGGTGTGAAAAGATGGTCTCCATTCGTAAGCAGAAATGCTGGAAATGTGGCTGGTCTCAAAATGTTTACTCCAATACGTTCTTTGATAACATTTACCAGCCACTATAGAGAGTTTGTCAAGATATTATCTACGTAAAGGCTTTTCCTACCTTGTGGCTACTTCTGAATTAGATTTCAGTTAAACCACCATCAATGACTGGAGCAGTTTCTGCTGTGAAGTGCTCATGGAGTGGTGCACTGACCACTCTTCACAACTTGGAGGTTCTGGCTTGATTGTGGAGATTTATGAGAGTAAATTCGGTCGCCGCAAGTATCATGTCGGATGGCTCACTGAAGGCCAGAGGGTATTTGGAGGTATCGGCAGGCAAACCCGAACAATCTTCATGGTGCCTGTTGATGACTGTACTTCTGACACTCTTCTGGCCATCATCAAAGATAAAATTCTCCCTGGGACAGTCATCATTTTTGAGCATATGACTCTGGGAAAGAAGAGATGCCATCACCTCACGTTTAACCACTAGGTGAATTTTGTGGATCCCGACACCCGTGACCATACCAACACCGTTGAACGCCTCTGGAGGGATGCTTCACTCTGCGGCAGGATAAAGAAACACTTTGTGGGATACCTGGCTCGTACAACGTTCTTCACGTACTACAAAGACCCCAACACCCGATTCCATCACTTCATGAATGCCAGTGAGAGTAAGTCTCGGGTTCTACCATGAAGAATGTCTGTATCTGTATCATAATTGTGAACACCAAGCATACACTGGAATCAATAGAAGTGATCCATATGGGAAGAAAAATCATATTAACCTTCATTGTACGATAACATTTTATTAATTATTTATCTGTTTTCTGACTAATTATGGATGACTTTTAATCAACCCTAGCCTGAACTATTCAAATGCAACTCTAACCTAACCTAACCTGTGAAAACAACACATTGAGACATACACACACACACACACACACACACACACTCTCTCGTTTTCTTACTTATGGGGGAGGTGGTCGCTTTTTCTGGACCCCTTTCTCCCTGTGTTTATCCCCATTAGTTTTGAAAATTTAAGACGTTCGGACCAATAGTTTGGCTATTTTAACACCTTTAGCTGCATTTCGTTGTCAATTTAAAGACCTATCGTGCCATTTAGGTGTCGATTGTTTCCTGGTGAGCGATAGCGAGCCTATAATTATAAGAGGAACCGGCCTTTGGCCGGGACATTTTGCTACCGAAAAATTTACAAATTTATCTAGGGGGTGTTTTTCTAAGTTCGAGGGAGGTCTAGCGATGAAACTAAAAAATAAATTAATAAATTAATTAATAGAAAAAAAAAAACCCAGCTACTAGCCCCTTAAATTTCTTCTTTCCGACACTTTAGAGATGAGCCACATTAATTAGAGCAGACAGAGGGGTAGACAGGAAGGATGAAGCCCCCTCTTCATCATAATTATCAACCCCAAGCATAACCCATACAGTACCGGTGACGTCCTTTGATTTATATTGTGTCAACTATTAGACGATTATATTCAGCTTAGGAAGGACCTCTAGCAATACTAAGGCTTCAAACTATCTCAACCGACCCTATTAACTACCGCAGATCCTTCCTAAGCTGCACAATATCGTCTACATATAGCTAGAATAAAAGCTATCACACGTCGCTGGTACTCAAAGGGATAACCTGGAACACATACAGTGGTCGACGTTGGTGGAAAGATTACCGGTACAGTCGGCCTAATAAGTGATGTCTCGGCACCAATTATGTTTTGATCCATAATTGGTATCAGCAATATTTACACATGATTTCTTCTTTTATGAGCAAGATATACCAACACGTTCCTACACTTACCCACCCTATTCGACATCTGACAGACATTAACCCTTTGAGTACCAGCGACGTGTGTTATATTTTATTCTAGCTATAATTAGACGATATTATGAAGCTTTGGAAGGATCTGTGGTACGGTAGTTTAAGGGGTTGATTGAGATAATATGTAGCCTTATTATTGCTAGAGGTACTTCCTAAGCTGAATAAAATTGCCTAACAGTTGTCGGAATATAATGAAAAGGACGTCACCGGTACAGTATGGGTTAATACAGGACAGAGAGAGAGCCAAACGTAATGCCAGCTGAGACATGACTTATTAGCGCCACTGTACAGTCTCGCTAATAAGTGATGTCTCGGCACCGATTATGTTTTGATCAATAATTGGTACCAGCAATATTTACACATGCTTTATTTTTATTGAGTGAGATATACCAATATGTTCCTACACTTACCCACCCAATTCAACATCTGACAGACATTAATACAGCACAGAGCGAGCCAAACGTAATGCCAACTGAGACATGACTTATTAGCGCCACTGTACATTGCTTTCACGACGATGATGTTAGATTGGTGGTATTGTTTTCTATTCTGGCTAACGGTAAGCGATTTTATATTTCCTAACCTGAAGTAACCCAACCTAACCTATGAAAACCCATATTGACACACACACACACACACACACACACACACACACACAGCCCGTAGCCTAGTAGGTAGAGCTCTCGTCTCACACACGAGGGGTCGGGGGTTCAATCCCCCGCCGGGCGGAGACAAATTGGGCTTGTCTCCTTTCATGTGTTAGCCTCAGTTCACCTAGCTGTAAATAGGTACCGGTACCTGGAATAAGTGGACGACGTTGTGACGTCCCATCTGGGGTTGGCAAAAATGGTACAAGGCGAGATGGGTATCATATGGTTCACCTAAGCTGATGGCTACCTAAGCCTTCGGGCGAGACGGTACCGTCTATAGTGAGAATGGTACCATACAGATCCACCCTAAGCCTTCGTTTCCAATGTCGCCAATTGGCTAAAATACAGACTACACACACATCCACAGCCATTCCAACAGTACATAAAACACTTAACATGCATTTCACGCAATACATTCCCAGTTAAGGAGGCGCGATAATAATGAGCTTAGCTCGCATTGCGTGGATTCCCCTTGACGAACAAGTAACTGAGTAACTGAGTAACACACACACACACTCCCTTAAATCTCGTATATTTATAGTTCGATCAATAATTGGTATCAGCACTATCTAAGCATTACTTCATTGTTTCGAGTGAGATATACAAACATGTTACTATCTATGCACACCCTATTCAACATCTGACAGACATTAATACAGCATACAGCGAGCAAAACGTAATGACAGCGGCGACACGACTTATTTGGCCAACCGTACCAATGGATGCAATGGAGAGCAATATAGGGGGGGGGGGGGGGGGGAGGGGGAGGAGGGGAGGGCGTAGGTCATGAATGCAGTCTCCTAAAGGACAATCGGCCCATACACGGCAGAACCCTCTCACCTCCAGGCCAACTTATTCACGTGGGTAGGCTATCTATCTTAAGGGAGCCCACCTCGCTTTTTTTGTCTTTCTCTCCCTCTCTCTTTGGCTTGGATCCATTTGGCCCCATTCAGCCTACTGTTTTAAGACGTTTACCCCCATCCAGGTGTCAATATTTTCCTGGCAAGCGCTAGCGAGCCAGCATATATATATATATTGTTTTACAGCAAGCTAAATTTGTACATTTTTCGATAGAAAAATTTCTCCGGCGAAGCCGGATTTCTCCATACAATACTGACTCGCTATCGTTCGCCAGGAAGAAATTGACACCTGGATGGGGATAAACGTCTTAAAACAGTTGGCTGAATGGGGCCGAATGGATTCAAGCCAGGGAAAGAGAGAAAAGGAGAGAAAGATAAAACAAAAAAAACGGTGACCCCCCTTAACCTTGAAGTTCGAATCGTTCACGAAATATGGTAATCGCCAGCCTATTCCACACATTTAAAACCCTGTTACCAAAAGAGTCTTTGCCTATATTTCAGTTGTAATGCCAAATTTATCCAAGAAGAAAATGAGTGGAGTTCTTTGACACTTAAAGGGGTATTGCTTGGCTTTTTGTGTATGTGATATTTATTTATATATATTTTTATATTTATATATTTATATTTAGGCTATATATTTATATATATTTTTATATTTATATAGGCCTATTTATATTTATATATTTATATATATTTTTAGTTTCCTCGCTAGGCCTCCATCAAGCCTATAAAATAACACGCCATAGACCCTCTTTCAAGATAATGTTTTTTTTAAGTTTTCGGTAGAAAAATTTCTCGGCCAAAGGCCGATTCCTTCTAAAATTACAGGCTCGCTATCGCTCGCCAGGGAAAAAATCGACACCTAAATGGCACGAAAGGTCTTAATATTGTAAAACAATGGGGTGAAAGGTCTTAAAATCGTCAAACTAATGGAACGAACGTCATTAAATCTGAAAACTATTTTGTTAAGCAAAATGGAGAAGGGGGTCCAGAAAAAGCGACTACCTTCCCCTTAACCAGCTATTCAAAACATTCACCGAGCCTCCTTTGTAAATGTCACTCTTTTACGTGATAACAACTGTCTTACCTCTTCTACGTATTATAAACGAGTGTAAACACAAAGTTTTCCTTGTTATAGTAGTTTTCTAATATCATTGGACAATGGGTTGAATTCATGTTTACTATTAGGCTACACTGACTCCAGGCAATCTGACCATTCTATAATTGACCACTTGCGAGTTTCAGGCTATAAGGAAGTTGGAGCCGTGAACATCGATATAAGAAATAAATGCAATAATAATTCATCTTTCTGATGGCTAAACAGTATGTTAAACTTCTATCTATCTATCTATCTATATGCTCAGGCCCAATCCCCATTTTGGGGGTAGCCGACTCAAGACAGAGCAAGAACAGGGAAAACACAAAAACAACATAAAAACAACGAATAAACACAGATAAAAAGCACAAACTCACACACATCCAGGTCACCCAGGAGAAGACCCAGAGACCAGGGTCACCAAGGTCGCTCCAGCACTCCCCCGGCCCCCGACCACCCGGAGAGGTTCCGATCTCGGTAGGCAGACATGCAGCGGAGCCAAAGCCACTTGGCTTGTATGTATTTATAAATGAACTACAACCACACTTTAGCTGGGAATTCTGCTAAATATCGATGTCTACAGCTCCAACTTCCTTATACAACGAAACTCGCAAGTGGTCAATTGCTACACCGAAATTGAACAATGGAATCCATACGAGATGTCGCTAAATCCAGGTAGAGAACCAAGCTTACGTCAGCTGTCCTGTTGCTCACATCTCTATATATAAACATCATAACTCTGCTTGCCTTTACACTTCAGAGCACTAATTACAAAGACGCCCACATCCTTTTCACTGTATGAGTTGCTTTAGTCAATGTTGTTTATTATATTCTGCATTCTCTATTGATTATACTGCTACTACCCGTCGGGAACTCCCAGAGGACTATCCCTTATACTTCAACAATACAAAAATCAATCCTTCATCTTCTCTCAATATTCTTGGTGTCTCTTTTTCTTCTGCTCTCTCTTGGAAGGACCATATTACCAGTCTCGCTAAGGCAGCCTCCCAGAAGCTGGGTGTGCTCAACCACCTCAAGGGGTTCTTTGTCCATGCACAGCTTCTTTCTCTGTACAGGGGCACAGTGCGTCCTTGTATTGAGGATTGTTCACATGTGTGGGGAGGATCCTCTCACATCACACTCCTAGACAAAGTAGAAAGGAAAGCCTTTCGTATCATTAACTCCCGTCCACTTACCAACTCTCAGCAATCTCTCTCTCTACGCCACAATGTTGCATCTCTATCGCTACTCTAATAATCAGTGTTCCTCAAAGCTATCCCAGTGTATACCACCTCCTCTACGTAGGGTACGTATAACCCGTGTTGAAACACAATCCCACCCCAAATCTGTGCAACTCTCCAACCCAAGAGTGAAACGTTATTCTCAGTATTTCTTCTATTCAACTGCTGAGCTCTGGAACTCTCCCAGAATCAGTCTTTCCCTTTTCCTATGACTTAAATTGCTTCAAACTCCGTGTGTCCAGGCATTTTGGCTCAAACGTCCTTTGATTTTGGCCCTGTCACTCTTTCAACAATGGGGGAGGCACTCACTACAAGCATTTCTGCCTTTTGTCTCCCTCACTCACATAGGCTAAATGTCTTACCAGTTTGCTTCCCACTATGTATCTAGATCTTTCTGGAGTGTCTAAATGACATAAATAAGTCTGATTTTAATAATTTACAGAATTTGCTACTTATTCCTATATCGAAGGCGAGAGTGGGGATTTAGGGAGGGGTGGGATGAAATGGAGTATAAGGGAGGAGGGAGGGGGTGAGGAGTGAGGGAGAAGGTTAGAGGTGAGGGAGGAGGGAGGGGTGGGGGGGAGGGGGAAAGGGTTGGAGGGAGGCGGAAGAGGAGGGAGGAGGGAGGGGTGGGGGAGAAAGTGAGAGGTGAGGAGTGAGGGAGAAGATGAGAGGTGAGGGAGGAGAAGGGAAAGGTGAGGGAGGAAGGAGGGTGGGGGAGAAGAGGAGGAGGAGAAGGGAAAGGTGAGGGAGGAAGGAGGGGTGGGGGAGAAGGTGAGAGGTGAGGGAAGGAGGGGGAAAAGGGTTGGAGTGAGGGTGTAAGTGAGGGAGGAGGAGGTGAGAAGTGAGGGAGGAGGGAGGGGTGAGGCGGAAGAGGAGGGAGGAGGTTGGGGAGAAGGGAACAAAAAACCAGTCCCAGGTTAGTTGTTGACCTTGTGGTGTGGAGCAGGCAAGGCAGGGGGGGGGGGAAGCTGGAACTGGAGGAACGGAGTAAAGCAAAACAAAACAAAAATAAGTGGGAGGGAGGGAGGGAGGGGGATCTGAAACGGGAGAAAGATTATGCTTCAGATTCAGATTCTATTATTCCATTACATAATTATACAATGGCTGTTCATACAATAACATCACCTTGTACATAATACATCGTAGTCTTACATAAGCAGTGTCGGTAAACATGTACAGAGAAAGAAGAGAGGGAAGTAGATGAGAAATGTAATGAGAAAAGAAAAGGAGTAAAGCAAGGGGCTAAAGAAGAGAGAGAAGTAGATGTAATAATGAGAACAGAAAAGGAAGCTGGGAAGAGAGAAGTTGATGTAAGAATGAGAACAGAAAAGGAAGCTGGGAAGAGAGAAGTTGATGTAATAATGAGAACAGAAAAGAAAGCTTGGAAGAGAGAAGTTGATGTAATAATGAGAACAGAAAAGAAAGCTGGGAAGAGCGAAGTTGATGTAATAATGAGAACAGAAAAGGAAGCTGGGAAGAGAGAAGTTGATGTAATAATGAGAACAGAAAAGGAAGCTGGGAAGAGAGAAGTTGATGTAATAATGAGAACAGAAAAGAAAGCTTGGAAGAGAGAAGTTGATGTAATAATGAGAACAGAAAAGAAAGCGAAGTTGATGTAATAATGAGAACAGAAAAGGAAGCTGGGAAGAGAGAAGTTGATGTAATAATGAGAACAGAAAAGGAAGCTGGGAAGAGAGAAGTAAATGTATTAATGAGAACAGAAAAGGAAGCTGGGAAGAGAGAAGTAAATGTATTAATGAGAACAGAAAACGAAGCTGGGAAGAGAGAAGTAAATGTAATAATGAGAACAGAAAACGAAGCTGGGATGGAGGAACTGAACTGGAGGGAATGAGGTATGTTAATGAGAGAAGGAAAGGAAGGTCGAGTGAAAACATTGGGGCTGGGAGAACTGAGGTGTGTTATTGCTAGAAGACAAGAAAGATGGGAGATGGGCCGTTTGTTTTTGGTCTATTCTTTTATTCTTTTATTTCTTAGTTTCCGCGCTAGACCTCTATCAAACTAAAACAAAAACACCCCTTAGACCCCCCTTCAAGATAAATGTGTACATTTTTCGGTAGTCTCCCCTTAAGTAATTGAAACGAGGGAAGAAGGAAGGAAGGTGAAATGAATGAATGTAGGCTGCTAGAGGGAAGGAAAACTGGAATTACGGTAGTCATAAATTAATTAATTATAGAGAGTTAAAGAGGTCAAATTAGCGGGAAGGAGTGAAGGAAGGGAAATTGAAGGGAGGAAGGGGAAGGAATAGAAGAATGGCTGGACGGGAGAAATAAAGGAGAAACTTAGGAAAGGATAAAGAGAGAGAGGCAAAGAGGAAAGGATGGTGAGGAATGTTAGAAATAGGGTGGAATGGAGAGAGAGAGAGAGAGAGATAGAGAAAAAGAGAAGAAGAAGAAAGAGTGAGAGAGAGAGAAAGAGATAGTTATACGGAGTTACAATGCATAGTTAGTATCTCGGAGACCTTGCGGTCCATTCCGAGGAGATACTCAAAGTGGAAGGAGAGAGACTGTTTAGTGCACTATACTCATTACAGAGTGTGCAAATTACTATCTACTCTCTTTTTGAACTGTTCTACTGAAGAACTGTTTACAACTTCGGAGGGAAGTTTGTTCTAGGTAGAACAGATCTTATAGGCCTATGTGAAAAAGTTTCCACAAATACTAGTGGTGAACAATTTCAATTCTAATTTCCAGCCATGGTTGCGTGTTGTATTCATATTGAGGCTAACCATTTTGCTATAATCCACATTGTCAAACCCATTAGGTATTTAAAAAACTTCAATGAACTGACCTCGTACTCTGCGTGAAAGAGAGAGAGAATTTTTTTGATTTTGATTTTGCCCCGAGGGGCGAGTTTATTGAGCAGCGCCCCCCATCCTGTGAGGGGACAACCACTAGTAAGGCGATACATACTGCTCAAAGAGCCATTATTCCACTGAAACAACAGCATCGTCGTCTGGTTACATTCATATTTGTGTTTATAAATCAGGTTGGCATTATTCAGATGTGTTATTATAGTTTCCTCATTTAATTGTCACATGGTCTGTATATACGTATCTCATAAAAAAAACAAAAAAAAAACAAGCAAGCTTGTAGTGACTGAATTATTAATTGACAGGTTGTAAATAATAGCACTACAGAACTAGTGCAATCGTATGAGAAGACTATTCATATTTTCATTACATCAATGGTTATTGAGATCCTAGTTAGCTGAATACAATTATTACAAAAATAGGCAATGGTATAAATCAACATAATACATAATTTAATACAAGCCGACATAATCATGATCCGGTTCGTTGTGCACTGGGAGCTAAGGTGTCTGAGAGAGAGAGAGAGAGAGAGAGAGAGAGAACACGATATATAGCGAAAGAAGGAATGGAAATATAAAAAAAAGTGCACCATCTTTTTCAATAGCACACCGATTTTTTTCATAGCCTATATATTTTATTCCGCGTACCCCCAGTTTATTCCGCGTACCCCCAGTTTATTCCGCGTACCCCCAGTTTATTCCGCGTACCCCCAGTTTATTTGATTAACTTCAAAAGGACTTCGAAATCAAAAGGTCAAGGCAAGGCCGAGTTGAGGTGAGCTAATTTTATCTAAGTCAATGAAGGCACTATCTTGGCCATTTTGGACCACCCAATTTGTGTTTATCTCAATACCTTGGCAATCCTCTACAAACTCACATAGACACTCAAATTGACCAGTACAGTTCCTTTACAAACCAAACTGAGCGTGTGTGTCAGCTTTAAGATTGGTGGTGTGAAGGGAGGAGAAGAGGAGGAGGAGGCTGAAGGGAGGAGGGAGGGAGGAGGTAGGATAAGAACACCTGAAATGAGTTTGAGTTTGGAGATCACGGGCGAGATAGAGGAGACACACCGAGATAACGGGGGAAGGAAGGAGAGATACCGTGAAGGAGGTACAATCTTGGACGCACAATCATCAACGTTACCATCCCATCATGCTTACTATAGTTTTTGTTATACCAGGTTTTTACTGGGGTTGTATTGACTAATTAGGTAGGTTCTTACTCGACTGGGGAAAAGGAGACCAACACAAACACAAGCACGAAGGCAATAGAGGATAATATAACACAGGGTACAAGCATAGATTATTCTTATTTTACAGTAACATATGATTAGAGGTACAGTCGCGCTAATAAGTGATGGCTCAGCACCGAGTATGTTTTGATCAATAATTGGTATCAGCAATATTTAAGTTTAATTTCTTCACATTGAGTGAAATATACAAACGTTTTCCTACACTTGCCCACCCTATTCAACATCTGACAGACATAAATACAGCACAGAGAAAACCAAACGTAATGACAGCTGGGACATGACTTATTAGCGCAACCGCAACCGTATAATGTTAAATAAGACATGGATAGGTAATTATATAACAGCACGATAGTGGATCCACTAGGCGTCTCAAGGGTTAGATCTTTGGCAGGTTCCGACGGTCTTCGATCTTCGAAGGTGCGGCTGCGTTGTATTTCTGAGGACGTCCTGGTCCGTGGTGGTGGTCCTGCCGTGTGACGGTTGTAGAGTTGGCGAAGACGTCCTTGGGGGTCCTCTGAAGATCTGCGAGGTTGAGGTCTTATACGAATACGAGCCGTTTCACCAGTGTCTTACGCTCTTGTATCGTAGGACTTAAGTAGGGAGTTGTTTCGCCAGTATTTTACGCCCTCCACTACGAGTCCTTGACCTTGACTTTGACTTCCTACAGGAATCTCTGGAAGAACTTTGATGTTGGATCTTGGGTTTTAGCCGTTTCACCAGTGTCTTACGCTCTCGTGTCGTAGGACTTAAGTATGGAGTTGTTTCACCAGTGTCATACACCCTCCACTTCGATTCTCTAACCCAGACTTCCTACAAGAGTCTCTGGAAGAACTTTGATGTTGGATCTTGGCTTTATATGAGTACGAGCCGTTTCACCAGTGTCTTATGCTCTCGTATCATAGGACTTAAGTAGGGAGTTGTTTCACTAGTGTCTTACACCCTCCAGCCTGCCTGAGAAGGAAGCCGTTTCACTAATGTCTTACGCTCTTCCAACCAGCCTTACTATTTTTGTAGGTTTACTAGAACTAGAGCACTTGTCAGTACTGCATACTCTAATTATAGTAAATCCTGTATCAAGGCAATGTAAAGATGTTGGGTGGTCACCAGTGTGGTCCAACAAGGATACTAGCAAATCCAAGATACCTTGGAGAAATGCGTTGAGTACTTACACCAGTGTCTTATTCCCTCAAGGCAATTTCTCAGTTAATAGTCCCAAGTCTTCCTGATACTAACCCTACCTGTGTGGTATTAGTATTTATCCAACTCTGCTGATTATGAGGTGGGCTGATATGGTCTTACCACTTTCGTCGTTCTCCTCGGTGGGGCATTTCACGGCTAGAGGGGCGGCTGTGCTTGGAGGAGGGTCTGGGTTGGCTGAGGTAGCCCTTCTGGGAATCCGCACCACGGTGGTGGTGCTTCTCAGGGCAAGAAGGGTGCGTGGTGTGTTGATCTGTATGCACAGTTTGCTCTCCACGATGTCTTAAGGGTTATCTCTGCTTGGTGCATAATTAGCAGGTGCCATTCTCACAGGTACCGGTATGTTGTTTTCTGGGGTCTGGGGAAGTGCCTGGGTGATGCAGGCGACCCGAGCGAAGCGTGGTGAGGAGTCGCTTGTGCCCTCTTGTCTTGGTGGCGTGGTGGCAGTGGTTACTGGTGCGTGCGGGGCCTCATCTCCTTGGTTTCCCTCCTTGTTGCTTTTCTTCCCTATCTCAGTTTTCTTTTCTTTTTTCCAGCTGATGGTAAATTGAATCCATTAGCATCTGATTTATCGATCCTTATTGGAAAAATATGATATCCACGGACTGCCACATGTGTTTGTAAATTTCATTAATCGATTTTAGGAGTAAGGTTGGTTGTTGGAAGGAACACAATAATTGCTATGTCTGTGCATGATATTATTGCCAAGTTCTCATACTAAAAGAAAAAAAAATCTACGAAATCTTGGTAATAACCGAGTAATCAGGATGGCGAGATAGAAATTTACCATCAGCTGGAAAACAAAAACCATAGTATAGTCCCTCTCATCATCGCAACACCCTCATCACAATTTCCACATTCATCATAAAAGTAGTAAAGGATTGGGATAGTAAAGGTCCTATACGGTAGTCTATTTATTTTCATCTGGCGATAATATGAATCCCTGAGCAGCTAATTTCTCGATACTTCAATAACATTGGTTATGTATCTGCATCATATAAATGCCAATCTTTCATTGTTAACACGTTTTGCTACAAAATATTTGTAATGGCTGATAAGTTGAGATGTGGACATGGCAATTTATCGTTATCAGAAATAGAACATACTATAGTAAGTGCAAAATTTATCGCGATCTTCAGGTACGCGATGATTTTTAACTTCACAGATCGCGTACGGTACCCGACCAACTGTGTTCTAATTGTATGTATAATTTTACATGTCCTAGCTGTGAGGCTAGGTATTTGGGATGTACTAGTGTGTGTGTTTGTGTGTGTCACAATAAGTCTCATTGCTCTTACACTGCATGTCTATTAGTAACTATGGTACTTATATCATTAAAATCCCAATATGGCGAATTCTGCAAAGTATTGCAAAGGAATGCAATGAACAAACAACCTTGTAATGATCATTAAATAATTTATCTAATGATCATTACTAGGTTGCTTGTTGAAAGTTAGTGATTGAAAGAGGAGGACTGCCACAGAAAAAAACCACACACACCAGGAGGGCTTCAATTGACCACTTGCGAGTTTCAGGCTATAAGGAAATTGGTGTTATAAGTATCGATATTTAGCAGAATTACCAGCTAAAATATGGTCGTAGTACATGTTTAAATGCATAAAACCCACTTCAACATACTCTCTATCCATCAGAAACCAACATTACTATTGCATTTCCGTTTAATATCGATGTTTACGGCTCCAACTTCCTTATAGTCTGAAACTCGCAAGTGGTCAATTGAAGAGACCTGTGGTGGAATCACTGCAGAAGTTGGACAGGGAAAACAGAAAATCATTAAGGGAGCCCACCTCGCTTTTGTTCTTCTCTTTCTCTCCCTCTCTCTTTGGCTTGTATCCATTCGGCCACATTCAGCCTACTGTTTTAAGACGTTTACCCCCATCCAGGTGTCAATATTTTTTTTTTTTTTTTTTTGACAGCAAGCTAAATTTGTACATTTTTCGACAGAAAAATGTCTCCAGCAAAGCCGAATTTCTCCATACAATGCTGGCTCGCTATCGCTCGCCAGGAAGAAATCGACACCTGGATGGGGATAAACGTCTTAAAACAGTTGGCTGAATGGGGCCGAATGGATACAAGCCAGAGAAAGAGAGAAAATGAGAGAAATAAAAAAAATACACGATGACCCCCCCTTAATCAGTCATGTAACAAAAAATAGTCATCTGGTTGACTTATTTGGTTAGACACAAAGTCTAAGGTATCATATAATAAATAATGTTCATTCACCTGGGTTTGTCTGTGACTTGTGAGTTTATTCAAGATTATAAAATCAGGAAGTGTTTACATACAAAGATTAAATTATATCATAGAAAAGGATACACCTCAAACATTCTGTATATATACCGGTACTGCAGTATTAAAAAAAACAAGACACACATACTCAGTAGCTTGTGTTACAGGAGATGCAAGATAAGCCATTGGTACGGTAGTAAACAGTGATTGTATTGTTTAGTGTTGTGGACAAGCGTTAAGGGGGGTCACCTGCTTTTTTCTTTTTCTTGGTTGTATCCATTCGGCCCCATTCAGTCTACTGTTATAAGACATTTATCCCCATCCAGGTGTTGAATTTTCCCTGGCGAGCGATAGCGAGCCAGCAGTTTATGGAGAAATCCGGCTTCGCCGGAGATATTTTTCTATCGAAAAAATTACAAATTTAGCCAGCTGTCAAACTCATTATCCAAATATGGTGGCTCGCTATCGCTCGCCACATATGAATCGACACTTGGATGAGGATAAAGCAGTAGGCTGAATGGGGCCGAATGGATAAAACCCAGAGAGAGAGAAAAAAGCAAGTGACCCCCCCTTAACTAAGCCGCGTCACCTAATGATTTCGACCAGTAATCATCAGGACTTTAATCTCAACACTCGCACTAATGTTCCTACATATTTAAGTAGTGTAGCTATAGTCAGGATATAGACACCATCAATTTAAGTAGTGTAGCTATAGTCAGGATATAGACACCATCAATTTAAGTAGTGTAGCTATAGTCAGGATATAGACACCATCAATTTAAGTAGTGTAGCTATAGCCAGGATATAGACACCATCAATTTAAGTAGTGTAGCTATAGTCAGGATATAGACACCATCAATTTAAGTAGTGTAGCTATAGTCAGGATATAGACACCATCAATTTAAGTAGTGTAGCTATAGTCAGGATATAGACACCATCAATTTAAGTAGTGTAGCTATAGTCAGGATATAGACACCATCAATTTAAGTAGTGTAGCTATAGTCAGGATATAGACACCATCAATTTAAGTAGTGTAGCTATAGTCAGGATATAGACACCATCAATTTGTAGAAGAAGCACTTATTGACAACACTTCACTTTACAGTCTAGTTTCTTTAAGGGGAGATTTCCACTTGAGGGACTTTTTACTTGACCCCTTTCTCCCTCATGTCTAGCCCCACTGCTTTTGAGATTTTAAGACGTTTGCCCCATTAGTTTGGTGATTTTTAAGAATTTCCGCCCCATTCTGTCAATTTTAAGACCTTTCGTGCCATTTACGTGTCGATTTTATCCTGGCGAGCGACAGCGAGCCTGAAATTTAAAAGTAATCGGCCTTCGGCCGGGACATTTTTCTACCGAAAAATGTACAAATTTATCTTGAAATGGGGTAAAGGGGGTGAAATTTTAAGATTGCTGGAGGAGTAGGAAACAAACTAGAAACCTCCCCTTAAGTTAACCCCTTGTGTACCGGCGACGTCTCTTTAAGTTTATTCTTGCTATTTTTAGAGGATTGTGTGCAGTAAAATGGGTTAAGTGAGATAGTTGGAAGCCTGTTAATTGCTGAAGGCCCTTATTAAACTGAATAAAGTCGTCTAATAGTAGCCCCAGAACAATATCCAAAGACGTCGCCGGTACAGAAGGGGTTAAGGGGAGGTTTTTAGTGCGTTTCCTAGACTTCCATCAATCTTGAAATTACACCCCCTTGACCCCCTTCCAAGATAAATTTGTAAATTTTTCGGTAGAAAAATGTCCCGGCCTAAGGCCGGTTCCTCTTAAATTACAGGCTCGCTATCGCTCGCCAGGAAAAAATAGACACCTAAATGGCACGAAAGGGTTTAAAAGTGACATAAATGGGGCGAAAGTTCTTAACATCGTCAAACTAATGGGGCAAACGTCTTAAAATCTCAAAAACAATGGGGCTAAACATGAGGGAGAAGGAAGTTAGAAAAAATAAAACTCAAGTGGAAACCTCCCCTTAATAGCATTACATAATCTATATGTATATACAGTACACTCGGATACCATAGTCTCTTGCCCACTCATAAGAATTCCTGGACCCTCCTACGTTTTTCTTTATGCCATTATTATTATCTGGGTTGATTTTTGGACACAACTTGCTTAGCAATAAATAACATGTATAGTAGTCTTCTTCTTCTTCTTCTTCTTCTTCTTCTTCTTCTTCTTCTTCTTCTTCTTCTTGTTGTTGTTGTTGTTGTTGTTGTTGTTGTTGTTGTTGTTGTTGTTGTTCCTCAAGCTGCCTGGCCGAACAGCCCAAAGGCCCCGAATAAGGCCAAGGCCATAATCGAGCGCCTCCAAAGAACCCTCCCTGCCGACCACAATAAAGCCTGAGTGACCGAAGCCACTCCATGGCGGGGAGCTAAGGAGGGTGCGGAAACGCCCGGGAAACCAGGGCCCTGTATAGTTTCGTAGTTATATAATTATATTCATAAATTCGTTTCCAGGGGTAAATACTTCCATAATTAGAAAAATATGAAGTCCACGAACATTTATGAGTGGGCTGGAGACTATGGTATCCGAGTGTACCTACTGTACAAACAAAAATAACAAAACAAATTATACATTACTTGCCACTTTTTTTTTTTTTTTTTATGTGAATGAAGGAGACAAAAGGCAATGCTATACAGTACAACCAGGAACAAGAGACACACGCCACTACATCTTAGGACAAATAAAGTATATATTATGGCAGAGGCATGGAGGTAGAGAGGGGTTGGGAGGGTAAAGTTGGAGGGGTGCAATGAGGGGGATGCTGGAACACTGGGGAAAAGAAAATGACAAGAGGTGGGTGTCTCGGTAAACGCGTGTGTGTGTGTGTGTGTATACCGCGCGTGTGTGTGTATACCGTGTGTGTGGGTGTGCATGCCGTGTGTGTGTATACCGTGTGTATATGTATATACCGGGTGTGTGTGTGTGGGTATACCGTGTGTGTATGTATACCGGGTGTGTGTGTATATATACCGTGTGTGTGGGTGTGCATGCCGTGTGTACGTATACCGTGTGTGTGTGTAATATCTTTGGATGGATTTACCTATGCGCACAATATTAACAAATCCATTGGGTCGATCTATTATGTGTGTCGGTACATACAAAATAAAATAAAATTAATACAAAATAAGAATTCTTAGAAACAGTGACTTGAGTCAAGTTAGGTAGTATATAATAGGTTAAGTACGGTTATACCAAATAAGGATAGTTTTACTTAAGTTAAAACAAAAAAAGTAGGCTATGCCCTCGTAAACATTACAGAATGATGTACCCACCGCCACTTGTGTGTGTGTGTGTGTGTGTGTGTGTGTGTGTGTGTGTATACACTGTAAAAGAAAAACAGTAATAGTAACAAAAAGCAGTAATTGTAGAGGGTAAAGGAGGGTGGGAGGAAGCCAGCCAGGTAGTCTGCTGGTGGTGGTGGTGGTGGTGGTGGTGGTGGTGGAGGGCAGAAGGAACAGGTGGAAGGAGGGAGGGAGAGAGTTTGGCTTGATTTAACTCTTTATTGAGATAGCATAAGTACATAACATTATGTATACAGATACATACTGTATACTGTACATGGTCTCAAAAGGTCAAAGATGGTTACACGGTCATTACTCTAATTTTACATACATAAACATATTAGAATATTTGTAATTTAAAAAAAAAAAAAAAAAAAATAAAAAAAAAAATATATATATATATATATATATATATATATATATATATATCTATATATATATATATATGTATATACCTGTATATATATATATATATATATATATATATATATATATATATATATATATATGTATATATATATATATATATATACCCGGTATATATATATATAGCCTATATATATATATATATATATTTTTTTTTTTTTTTTTGGGCCACCCACAAAGAGTGACCCCAAGAATTGTGATGGCTTATTAAAACCCTGCTAATCCACGAATTCCAGGGAGGAGAGGAGAGGAAAGGAGAGGAGGGGTGGGGTTGGAAGGGAGGAGAAGAGAGGAGTGGTGGGAGGAGAGCAGTGTCATATAGAATCCTACAAGGCTCTTGAGGAGAGGAGAGAAGGGGTGAGAGGAAAGGAAAAGTGGGAGAAGAGAAAAGAGGAGTGGTGGGAGGAGAAGAGAGGAGAGGAGGGGTGGGATGAGAGGATGAGTGGGGGGAGAGGAGGAGAGGGGTGGAGGCTGGGTTAACTAAATTGCTAGGTTAACCTTTCATACTTCTTTTTCTTCCTGTAACATGCACGCTATCCCCCCCCCCCTCTCTCTCTCTCTCTATATTTTTATATTTTTATATATATATATATATATATATATATATATATATATATATATATATATATATTTATATATATAGGTATATACACACATACTGTACACTGTATATATATATATATATATATATATATATATATATATACTGTATAAAGTATTTATTATATCTCACAAATACACGTGAGCTACTAATTGTTATATACTCTCGGTGGGGCTCGAACCACTGACAGTCAGGTCGATTGTCAATCTTTAACCCAAAACGCGTGATAGGCCTTCCGGAATCATCTGCTAGGCGAATGCGACCGGTGAAATGGAAGCAATATGTGATTAGGTGGTATGTACAGTCACTTATAAACATTTGTGGACCCCTTGTGTTTTTCTGTATGCTATTATGACTCTTTTAATTTATTTTTGAACGGAACTTGCTTGTCAATAAATAGTATATATAGTTTTGTTGTTGAGGTATAGTCAATTATATGAATAAATGGGCTTCTAGAGATATACTACCATAAATAGAAATAGGTGAGGTCCCCGATTTGTTTTGAGTGACTGTACACTTACCACCAGCTCCTGCCTTCCCCTAACCTGTGTCTTACCCCCCCCCCCTTTATTTCCCCCTACTTCTTTCTTCGATACACACACACACACACGCACGCACTAACACACACACGCACTAACACACACACACGCACTAACACACACACACACACACTTTCACTCACTCTCACTCACTCTCGTTCTTACACTCTCTCTCTCTCTCTCTCTCTCTCTCTCTCTCTCTCTCTCTCTCTCTCTCTCTCTCTCTCTCTCTCTCTCTCTCTCTCTCTCTCTCCACCAAGTACCACCACTAATATCCTATCACTTTCAATAACAATTTGGCCTTCAGACGAAACTCGAGACGAGACAAATTACTCCTGGAGGGAGGGGGGAAGGGGGAGGAGGGGGGGGGGGGGTTAATTCAGCGAAGGTCTGGTATGGTAGTTAATTACCAAATATTATGAAGGAAACCAATACAATATATGCAAACACATAAAACCAATACAATATATGCAAACACATAAAACCAATACAATATATGCAAACACATAAAACCAATACAATATATGCAAACACATAAAACCAATACAATATATGCAAACACATAAAACCAATACAATATATGCAAACACATAAACCAATACAATATATGCAAACACATAAAACCAATACAATATATGCAAACACATAAAACCAATACAATATATGCAAACACATAACACAAAGTACACTGGAACGGTAACACAAACATACTGTACAGTATACAGGTTCGAATCCCGGGAGGATCACATGCTTTCTTTAATTACATAGGGAGGTGTTTGGTGTTGGAAGTTAATTAAATAAATTAGATTATTGATACGTTACTGGAAGTTCATTAAATAAATTAGATTATTGATAGAATTAAATAAATTAGATTATTGATACGTTACTGGAAGTTAATTAAATAAATTAGATTATTGATACGTTACTGGAAGTTAATTAAATAAATTAGATTATTGATACGTTACTGGAAGTTAATTAAATAAATTAGATTATTGATACGTTACATACATAATTAGTACCTTATATAATCAGACACATCAACATTATAGATGGAAGATAGTTTTATAAAGACATTCAGTTTAGCCGGTAGAGAAATAGTTGGTAGGGGCATAATTAACAAGTAACAATAACTACCTTAGACCTAGATCAATAACATACGTAGAAATAGAAAATAACAGTCAATAAATTAAAGAGGGTCACCGTTTTTTTTTTTATCTTTCTCTCCTTTTCTCTCTTTCCCTGGCTTGTATCCATTCGGCCCCATTCAGCCAACTGGTTTAAGACGGTTATCCCAATCCAGGTGTCGATTTCTTCCTGGCGAGCGATAGCGAGCCAGCATTGTATGGAGAAATCCAGAGAAATTTTTCTATCGAAAAATGTACAAATTTAGCTTGCTGTCAAAACAAAAATATATATATGCTGGCTCGCTACCGCTCGCCAGGAAAATAATGACACCTGGATGGGGGTAAACGTCTTAAAACAGTAGGCTGAATGGGGCCGAATGAATACAAGCCAAAAGAGAGAAAAGGAGAGAGAGAAAGAGAGAGAGAGAGAAAAAAAAAAAAAAAGCGAGGTGGGCTCCCTTAAAGAACACACATCTATAATTATATATTCGTGGTGGTGGTGGTGGGGGGGGGGGGGGGTAATATGTTGGTTGGTAGAGGTCCCGGTAAGTTCTGGTCTGTGGTCTATTACTGAACACAAAGGCTTAAGGAAGGGGAGATAGATTTCCACTGGAGGGATTTTTTTTTCTGGACCCCCTTTCTCCCTCTTGTTTAGCCCCCCTTGCTTTTCTAGTTTTAAGACGTTCGCCCCATTATTTTGAAGATTTTTTAAAAGAACTTTCGCCCCATTTCTGTCAATGTTAAGACCTTTCTTGCCATTTAGGGATCGATTTTATCCTGGCGAGCGATAGCGAGCCTGTAATTTAAGAGGAACCGGCTTTCAGCCGGGACATTTTTCTACCGAAAAATTTACAAATTTATCTTGAAAGGGGGTCTAGGGGGTGTAATTTTAAGCTTGATGAAAAAGTAGGGAACAAACTAAATACCTCCCCTTAAGGGGGGATGGCCGTATTTATTTGCGCATTTATATATCATTTTATCATTTGTTTAGTTTCCTCCCTAGACGTCCATCAAGCTTAAAGAAAAACACCCCTAAGACCCTCCTTCAAGTTAAATTTGTACATTTTTCGATAGAAAAATGTCCCGGCCGAAGGCCGGCCCCTCTTAAATTACAGGCTCGCCAGGAAAAAATCGACACCTAAATGACACGAAAAGTCTTAATATTGGCAAATAAATGGGGCGAAAGGTTTTAAAATCGCCAAACTAATGAGCCGAACGTCAAACAACAATTTGAAAACTAATGGGGCTAAACATGAGGGCGAAAGAGGACCAGCAAACCGACCCATCCCCCCCCCCCCCTTGACAACCACCGATGCTTTGTTCCTTGCTCATTATTGAAGTTATTTTTTTGCAGTGCAGTGGGTTTAAGGGGAGGTTTTTAGTTTGTTTCCTACTCCTCCAGCAATCTAAAAATGTCACCCCCTTCACCCCCTTTCAAGATAAATTTGTACATTTTCCGGTTACTCTTAAATTACAGGCTCGCTATCGCTCGCCAGGATAAAATCGACACCTAAATGGCACGAATGGTCTTAAAATTGACAGAAATTGGGCGAGGGTTCTTAAAATCGCCAAACTAATGGGGCAAGCGTCTTTAAATCTCACAAGCAATGGGGCTAAACATGAGGGAGAAAGAGGTTCAGAAAAAAATCCTCCAGGTGGAATTCTCCCCTTAAAGGACGACAGTGTTGTTTATTTGATTGTAAGTCATAGTGTCTTTGTTGTGCATTACCGTACCATTGAATAAATACTTCATAATAGCCGCTGTCACACGAGTACGTTTTTCGTCAATTTTCCATGAGCAATTTTATTCTCGTAATCTGTTGAGGCTCTTTCACATTGTTCTCGTAATCTGTTGAGGCTCTTTCACATTGTTCTCGTAATCTGTTGAGGCTCTTTCACATTGTTCTCGTAATCTGTTGAGGCTCTTTCACATTGTTCTCGTAATCTGTTGAGGCTCTTTCATATTGTTCTCGTAATCTGTTGAGGCTCTTTCACATTGTTCTCGTAATCTGTTGAGGCTCTTTCATATTGTTCTCGTAATCTGTTGAGGCTCTTTCACATTGTTCTCGTAATCTGTTGAGGCTCTTTCACATTGTCATCGGAAACGAGACTGAAGGGTGATAATGGTAGTGACCGGTCACTTCAACCAGTAGACCATTTCAACCAGTAGCTCTCAACCAGTACCAGATCAACCAATACGGTTAGGTTAGGTTAGGTTAGGTTAGGTTAGTACTATATTTTGCCACTGGTTTGGTTGGTCTGGGTTAATTTGGCACTGGTTGAGAGCTACTGGTTGAGATGACATGGAACCGATAATGTTATTTGGCTGAATTATAATAAAACTGAGCAGGGTGTCAAACCGGAGCAATTGTGTTTGAAGACTTGAACGAATATGAGCAGGAATACTAGAACATAACATGGAATAGCCTTGTTTTGACCATTTTATCACTTCCAAAGACATCATTTGAACTATAAACCCTATTTTGTGTTCTTTTATTTTTAAATTATTATTTTACTTAAGGGGAGGTTTCTAGTTTGTTCCCTAGATATCCTTCAAGCTTAAGAGTACACCCCCTTGAGCCCTTTTCAAGATACATTTGTAAATTTTTCGGTAGAAAAATTTCCCGGCTGAAAGCCGGTTCCTCTTAAATTACAGGCTCGCTATCGCTCGCCAGGATAAAATCGACACCTAAATGACATGAAAGGTCTTAAAATTAACAGAAATGGGTTGAAAGTTCTTACAATCGTCAAAATAATGGGGCAAACGTCTTAAAATTAGAAAAAACAATGGGGCTAAGTATGAGGGACAAAGGAGTCAAGAAAAAAAAATCCCTCAAGTGGAAATATCCCCTTATTGCGTTGTTTCCACATAGCGATTTTGATTAGTTGTTTTGTCTTTTAAATGTGTTCGGATACGTTCTGGTTTGTTTATTTTGCAAGTTTTACATTACAATTTACTAGTTCAATAATAAACACTAACAATAATGAACTTGGCTCTCGTGTGACACCTTGGTTCGGAAGACGGCTGTTTCCTGCGCATTTCCGATTGACCTCTTGCGAGTTTCGGGCGATAAGGAAGATCAAGAACAAATGATTGAGAGCCATATTCTTTAACATTCATTTGTTCACATCACGCTAAACACTATTGATATTGCATTTCTTGTTATATACCGGTACTAAACTAGTTATACGTCGATTTGGGGCGCGGAGGGCTTGATATACTGTACAGTCGCGCTAAGAAGTGATGTCTCGGCACCAAGTATGTTTTGATCAATAATTAGTATCAGTAATATCTAAGCTTCATTTCTTCATATCGAGTGAAATATACGGACATGTTCCTACACTTACCCGCCCTATCCAACATCTGACTGACATTAATTCAACACAGAGCAAGCCAAACATAATGACAGCTGGGACATGACATATTAGCGTGACCGTACTTCGAGGTTAATAAGTGTTGTCAGATATTTCACAAAGTTTCGGACACTGACTAATACTGTGAGGGATAAGCACATTTCCCAGTAACTATAAGGATACCAATAACACTATGAGCGAAAACCACTGGAATCTATGACAACACTTAATACCCCCGATTGTACATGGTCCTGAGTGGGTAGTAAAGCCGGTATCACACGAGCGCTTTTTCCCTCAACATTTATCCTCAACACTGGTCTGGCAGCTTATGAGGTCAACATTTTAAATATTTCGGGTACCTAAACTCATCTACCATCAGTCAAGTTTCCCCTACCGGTGCAAAATATTCCAGAAATGTTACCAGAAAAATGTTGATGATCGAATGTTGACTATAAAAGCTCTCGTGTGATACCGGCTTAAGATGCATGTCGTGTTCAGCATTAATCACTACTCGCACGTCTGCATTACACAACTTTATTAGTCTCTATTGTTTGTGTACATTAAGGGGAGGTCTCCACTTGAGGGATTTTTTTCTGGACCCCTTTCTCCCTCATGTTTAGCCCCATTGCTTTTGAGATTTTAAGACGTTCGCCCTAGTAGTTTGGACATTTTGAGACACTTTGCCCCATTTCTGTCAATTTTAAGACCTTCGTGCCATTAAGGTGTCAATTTTTTCCTGGCAAGCGATAGCGAGCCTGTAATTTAAGAGGAATCGGCGTTTAGCCGGGACATTTTTCCATCGAAAAACGTAGAAATTTATCTTGAAGGAGGGCTCAAGGGGGTGTAATCTTAAGCTTGATGGAGGTCTAGACACCAAACTAAACTCCTCCCCTTAATGGCTGGCTGTATGTATTTGACTATTTATTGATCTTATTTTATTATTTTTAGTTTCATCCCAAGACCTCCATCAAGCTTAAGAAATCACCCCCAAGACCCCTTTCACAGTTATATTTGTACATTTTTCGATAGAACATTTTCCACTATTTACCACTATATAACAGGCTCGCTTTGCCCCGCCAGGAAAAAATCGACACCTAAATAGTACAAAAGGTCACAATATTGACAAGGAAATGGGGTGAAAAGTCTGCAAATCGCCAAACTAATGGGCCCAAAGTGTTAAAAGTCTGAAAACTAATGGGGCTAAGCATGAGGAAGAGAGTGTGTGTGTGTGGGGGGGGGGGGTGGGGGGGGGGGAAAAAAAAAAACCAAAAAAAAACAAAAAAACAACAACAACAACAACAACAACAAACGACCACCCCCTTAACCCCTTCAAAATCATCTGACGCGCAGGTTGCCAGATTAGCAATAAGAAATAGAGTTCTCACACTCTTACAATTACCTCTCCAAAATTAGTTTTCTGCCCACATCTAACTCAAAGACAACTGCAGAGGTTGAATTAACTAAAATAAAGGTTTGTAAATACCCCTGATGGTAATAAAGGCTTTAAAGTATCCCCAATAGGCTCAAAATTACGTCATATGTCGGAGAGGGTTAAGCGGATGTCCATTCATTAATATACTCCCAGACACCATATAACCGAGTGGTGGTAACTGTAATCATTATAAAGCAAGGCGACTCACTTTATTGGGCTGTGCTGCTAACTTGTTTATTATCACACCAGGATTGTTTAATTATATCGACCATTGGAAGGTAGAGGTTAAGGGGGGGGTCACCGTTTTTGTTGTTTTTATCTTTCTCTCCTTTTCTCTCTTTCCTTGGCTTGTATCCATTCGGCCCCATTCAGCCAACTGCTTTAAGACGTTTATCCCCATCCAGGTGTCGGTTTCTTCCTGGCGAGCGAT
>CM064512.1:10067687-10082687 GCA_032716605.1 Paralithodes platypus
CGTAATCTGTTGAGGCTCTTTCACATTGTCATCGGAAACGAGACTGAAGGGTGATAATGGTAGTGACCGGTCACTTCAACCAGTAGACCATTTCAACCAGTAGCTCTCAACCAGTACCAGATCAACCAATACGGTTAGGTTAGGTTAGGTTAGGTTAGGTTAGTACTATATTTTGCCACTGGTTTGGTTGGTCTGGGTTAATTTGGCACTGGTTGAGAGCTACTGGTTGAGATGACATGGAACCGATAATGTTATTTGGCTGAATTATAATAAAACTGAGCAGGGTGTCAAACCGGAGCAATTGTGTTTGAAGACTTGAACGAATATGAGCAGGAATACTAGAACATAACATGGAATAGCCTTGTTTTGACCATTTTATCACTTCCAAAGACATCATTTGAACTATAAACCCTATTTTGTGTTCTTTTATTTTTAAATTATTATTTTACTTAAGGGGAGGTTTCTAGTTTGTTCCCTAGATATCCTTCAAGCTTAAGAGTACACCCCCTTGAGCCCTTTTCAAGATACATTTGTAAATTTTTCGGTAGAAAAATTTCCCGGCTGAAAGCCGGTTCCTCTTAAATTACAGGCTCGCTATCGCTCGCCAGGATAAAATCGACACCTAAATGACATGAAAGGTCTTAAAATTAACAGAAATGGGTTGAAAGTTCTTACAATCGTCAAAATAATGGGGCAAACGTCTTAAAATTAGAAAAAACAATGGGGCTAAGTATGAGGGACAAAGGAGTCAAGAAAAAAATCCCTCAAGTGGAAATCTCCCCTTATTGCGTTGTTTCCACATAGCGATTTTGATTAGTTGTTTTGTCTTTTAAATGTGTTCGGATACGTTCTGGTTTGTTTATTTTGCAAGTTTTACATTACAATTTACTAGTTCAATAATAAACACTAACAATAATGAACTTGGCTCTCGTGTGACACCTTGGTTCGGAAGACGGCTGTTTCCTGCGCATTTCCGATTGACCTCTTGCGAGTTTCGGGCGATAAGGAAGATCAAGAACAAATGATTGAGAGCCATATTCTTTAACATTCATTTGTTCACATCACGCTAAACACTATTGATATTGCATTTCTTGTTATATACCGGTACTAAACTAGTTATACGTCGATTTGGGGCGCGGAGGGCTTGATATACTGTACAGTCGCGCTAAGAAGTGATGTCTCGGCACCAAGTATGTTTTGATCAATAATTAGTATCAGTAATATCTAAGCTTCATTTCTTCATATCGAGTGAAATATACGGACATGTTCCTACACTTACCCGCCCTATCCAACATCTGACTGACATTAATTCAACACAGAGCAAGCCAAACATAATGACAGCTGGGACATGACATATTAGCGTGACCGTACGGTCGAGGTTAATAAGTGTTGTCAGATATTTCACAAAGTTTCGGACACTGACTAATACTGTGAGGGATAAGCACATTTCCCAGTAACTATAAGGATACCAATAACACTATGAGCGAAAACCACTGGAATCTATGACAACACTTAATACCCCCGATTGTACATGGTCCTGAGTGGGTAGTAAAGCCGGTATCACACGAGCGCTTTTTCCCTCAACATTTATCCTCAACACTGGTCTGGCAGCTTATGAGGTCAACATTTTAAATATTTCGGGTACCTAAACTCATCTACCATCAGTCAAGTTTCCCCTACCGGTGCAAAATATTCCAAGAAATGTTAGCAGAGAAATGCTGATTATCGAATGTTGACTAAAAGCTCTCGTGTGATACCGGCTTAAGATGCATGTCGTGTTCAGCATTAATCACTACTCGCACGTCTGCATTACACAACTTTATTAGTCTCTATTGTTTGTGTACATTAAGGGGAGGTCTCCACTTGAGGGATTTTTTTCTGGACCCCTTTCTCCCTCATGTTTAGCCCCATTGCTTTTGAGATTTTAAGACGTTCGCCCTAGTAGTTTGGACATTTTAAGACACTTTGCCCCATTTCTGTCAATTTTAAGACCATTCGTGCCATTTAGGTGTCGATTTTATCCTGGCGAGCGATAGCGAGCCTGTAATTTAAGAGGAACCGGCTTTTAGCCGGGACATTTTTCTATCGAAAAATGTACAAATTTATCTTGAAAGGGGCTCAAGGGGGTGTAATCTTAAGCTTGATGGAGGTCTAGACACCAAACTAAACTCCTCCCCTTAATGGCTGGCTGTATTTATTTGACTATTTATTGATCTTATTATTATTATTTTAGTTTCCTCCCTAGACCTCCATCAAGCTTAAGAAATCACCCCGAGACCCCTTTCAAGTTATATTTGTACATTTTTCGATAGAACATTTTCCACTATTTACCACTATATAACAGGCTCGCTTTTGCTCGCCAGGAAAAAAATCGACACCTAAATTGTACAAAAGGTCACAATATTGACAAAGAAATGGGGTGAAAAGTCTGCAAATCGCCAAACTAATGGGCCCAAAGTGTTAAAAGTCTGAAAACTAATGGGGCTAAGCATGAGGAAGAGAGTGTGTGTGTGTGGGGGGGGGGGGTGGGGGGGGGGCAAAAAAAAAACCCAAAAAAAAACAAAAAAAAACAACAACAACAACAACAACGACCACCCCATTAACCCCTTCAAAATCATATGACGCAGAGGTTGCCAGATTAGCAATAAGAAATAGAGTTCTCACACTCTTACAATTACCTCTCCAAAATTAGTTTTCTGCCCACATCTAACTCAAAGACAACTGCAGAGGTTGAAGTAACTAAAATAAAGGTTTGTAAATACCCCTGATGGTAATAAAGGCTTTAAAGTATCCCCAATAGGCTCAAAATTACGTCATATGTCGGAGAGGGTTAAGCGGATGTCCATTCATTAATATACTCCCAGACACCATATAACCGAGTGGTGGTAACTGTAATCATTATAAAGCAAGGCGACTCACTTTATTGGGCTGTGCTGCTAACTTGTTTATTATCACACCAGGATTGTTTAATTATATCGACCATTGGAAGGTAGAGGTTAAGGGGGGGGTCACCGTTTTTGTTGTTTTTATCTTTCTCTCCTTTTCTCTCTTTCCTTGGCTTGTATCCATTCGGCCCCATTCAGCCAACTGTTTTAAGACGTTTTCCCCATCCAGGTGTCGGTTTCTTCCTGGCGAGCGATAGCGAGCCAGCATTGTATGGAGAAATCCGGCTTCGCCGGAGAAATTTTTCTATCGAAAAATGTACAAATTTAGCTTGCTGTCAAAAAAAAAATATATATATGCTGGCTCGGTACCGCTCGCCAGGAAAATATTGACACCTGGATGGGGGTAAACGTCTTAAAACAGTAAGCTGAATGGGGCCGAATGGATAAAAGCCAAAGAGAGAGGGAGAGAAAGAGAAAAAAAACGACTTCAGAGGCTATCAACCCTTCTGGATTATTAAGCCATCACACTGTAAGTCAAGAGTAGCGTCAGGACTGGAGCCCCTTTTCGAGAACTCCAGTCCCTTGGAATGTAGAGGAGTATCTTTGTCTCTCTATATGTAGTTTTATACATTGACTTAAGGGGGGTGAACTGCTTTTTGTTATTTCTGTCCTTTTCTCTCTTTCTCTGGCTTGTATCCATTTGGCCCCATTCAGCCAACTATGTTAAGACGTTTATATCCCCATCTAGGTGTCGATTTCTTCCTGGCGAGCGATAGCGAGCAAGCATTATATGAAGAAATCCGGATTCGCCGGAGACAGTTTTCTATCGAAAAATGTACAAATTTAGCCTGCTGTCTAACAAAAATAAAAAATATGCTGGCTCGCTACCGCTCACCAGTAAGAAATTGACACCTGGATGGGGATAAACATCTTAAAACAGTAGGCTGAATGGGGCCAAATGGATACAAGCCAGAGAAAGATAGAAAAAGACAGAACAAAAACAGGTCACCCCCCTTAATAAAGTTGGGAGTGTAATGTAAATATTTGGCTGAATTGACCTCTTGCGAGTTTTGGTCTATAAGGCAGTTAGAGTTGTAGCCATCAATATTTAGCAGAATTATCAGCCAAAGTAATAATACATTTATATACACACAAAACATAAGCGGCTCGCTTGGTGTAGCGACTAGCGTCTCGGACTTCCACCCAGAAGGCCCGGGTTCGCGCCCACGCTCGGCGCATTAAAGATTTTTCACAAGCACTGAGTCGTTACCATCCCTCATGAGCAAAGGGATGGGGTAGTAGTACAGGACCCCAATGGAAATACGCCTAATCGGCCTTATTGAGCTATCCTTAGCTAGCTTAGCATGCGCTAGCTTTAAGAACTATTATTATTAACCATATTTATCATACATTTTATCCAGTAGAAACCCGTATTATTATTGCATTTCTCTTTAATATTGATGTTTACGGCTCCAACTTCCTTATAGCCTGAAACTCGCAAGTGGTAAATTGACATACCGGTAAATCGATTTAAAATGTGTTGTTTTCAAGCCTTGCATTTCATAAAAGATTCGTTAGACATTCTCTTAATATTTCTACATCACCTTTGCATCGTCACGTAAGTTATGTGGGTTAAGGGACCCCACCTCGTTTTTTTTTCTCTTTCTCTCCCTGTCTCTGTGGCTTGTATCCATTCGGCCCCATTCAGCCTACTGTTTTAAGACGTTTACCCCCATCCAGGTGTTAATATTTTCCTGGCGAGCGGTAGCGAGCCAGCATATATATTTTTTGTTTTGACAGCAAGCTAAATTTGTAAATTTTTCGATAGACAAATGTCTCAGGCGAAGCCGGATTTCTCCATACAATGCTGGCTCGCTGTCGCTCGCCAGGAAGAAATCGACACCGGGATGGGGATAAACGTCTTAAAACAGTTGGCTTAATGGGGCCGAATAGATACAAGCCAGGGAAAGAGAGAAAAGGAGAGAAAGATAAAAACAAAAACGGGTGACCCCCCTCAATCAAGGCTAAGGTCGAAACAATAAAGGCTACTATCGAAAGTCGTCAGGTAAACACGGTACGGGGACTGAAAAGAGGTATAATATTCTGATAACATGCCATGGCCACTTTTGATGTGGTATTGATTCCCCCAAAAAATTTGAGGTCACAGAGGTCGTATATTGTGTGAATGACATAATGGAGGTCAACATTAAGGGGAGGAAGACCGTTTTTCTGGACCCCCTTCTCCCTAATGTTTAGCCCCACTAGTTTTGAGATTATAAGACGTTCGGCCCATTAGTTTGGCGATTTTATCACCTTTCGCTCCATTTCGTTGTCAATTTTAAGACCTTTCGTGCCATTTAGATAAATTTATCTTGAATGGGGGTCTAGGTTTTTTTTCTTCTAAGCTTGATGGAGGTCTAGGGAGGAAACTAAAAAAAAATTATGAATACATGAATTAATAGCCCAAACAAACGGCCAGTCTCCCCTTAAATTGTATTAATTTGATGGATTGATGTAGCTATATACAGTAAGCTACTCCGTTATGCCTGTGTATGGGTACTGGTGTATATGTTACTATGTACATATAAATATATATACGTACGCTACTGGTATCTTTAGACAAATAAAGTGCCTTTATAATATATTAATTTTGTATGTATAATTATACAGTATATATTTATTTACACGTCAATCTCGTTTAGTTTGTATATTATTTCAAAATAATGGAAAACTGTTGTTTGGGACTGGCCTATTCACCTGTCTCAGTACAACACCACAAAGATAAACATTAACTTTTACTATGGTACTGCAAGAGACAGGGATTCTCGCAGAGAGGCTCCAGGGTGACCGGTCAACTCAACCAGTAGACCATTTCAACCAGTAGCTCTCAACCAGTGCCAAATTAACCAATACGGTTAGGTTAGGTTAGGTTAGTACTATATTTTGGCACTGGTTTGGTTGGTCTGGGTTAATTTGGCACTGGTTGAGAGCTACTGGTTGAAATGGTATACTGGTTGAGACGACATGGAACCAGGCTCCAGTCCTGACGTTATTCTTGACTTACAGTGTGCTGGCTTAATAATCCAGTAGGGTTGATAGCCTCTGAAGTTCTATTTGAACTCCAATTACTACTGGTAAAGCTGAGTGAAAACGTCCTTTGTTAATCGGAATATAATTAAATTGACGCCATCATGTTTACAAAAAAATGATTACCGAGGAAAACAGATAACAACATAGTCTTATCCTCAATTGGCTGTTGGGTGAAACTTTCCAAAGGTAAGAATCGGGTAAAGAAAGACTGCCACAGAAAACTCTCTACCAGACCTACTACTGAAGGAAAAAGAAAAACAAAATTGTCTTGGTACAGTCGGATGCCATAGAGTGGATTTCTTTAAAAATTACTTCCCTTCGCAGTGATGGTAATGGACGAAATAAGCTGCAAAATGATGCTACCTTTAGAAATGGTAATGGTAATCTGTGTATTCTCTTTAAATAACACTCACTCCCACAGTATTCGTTCGGTATCAGGCGCTACGAAGGGAAAGAAATGTTTAAGAATACCACCCATAGTAATTCCTGGACCCTCTATGTTACGCTTTTTTTTTTTTTTTTTTTTTTTTCAATTATAACAATCTGAATTGAATTTTGAATAGAACTTGCTTTCCACAAATACTATAAATAGTTTCATAGTTGATGCATAGACAATTATATTCATAAATTCGTTTCCAGAGATATGCTTCCATAATTATAAATAGGTGAAGTCCACGAATATTTATGAGTGGGCTACAGACTATGGCATCCGAGTGTAAATTTACCACTGAAGGTTGTGTTGGTACAGTGGCGCTAATAAGTCATGTCCCAGCTGCCATTACGTTTGACTCGCTCTGTGCTGTATTAATGTCTGTCAGATGTTGAATAGGGTGGGTAAGTGTAGGAACATGTTTGTATATTTCACTCGATATGAAGAAATCAAGCTTAGATATTGCTGATACCAATTAATGATCAAAACATACTTGGTGCCGAGACGGAGATCCTTCACTTTTTTTACTTTTTGTTTATTTTTATTTTTTTTCTAGTTTCCTCGCTAGACCTCCATCAAACTTAAAATGAAGCCCCCTAGACCCCCTTTCAAGATAAATTTGTAAATTTTTCGGTAGAAAAATGTCCTGGCCGAAGGCCGATTCCTCTTAAATTACAGGCTCGCTTTCGCTTGCCAGGAAAAAATCGAGACCTAATTGATGGGAAAGGTCTTAAAATTAACACAAATGTGGCGAAAGTTCATAAAATTGCCAAACTAATGGGTCTAAAGATGAGGGAGAAGGTGGTCTAGAAAAGCGACTCGTCTCCCCTTATTAGCGCGACTGTACTCTTGGTGGTGAGCGTACCGTGGCTATGGGTGGGTTGGCCTCCGTGGTGTAACGTGATAGAAGAGTGTCTACCTGTGACCTCCTGGTATAACACACCGTCACACCACCACTACGATCCATCCACCCAATTTCGATCGGCATCTTTGTTAGTTTGAGCCTTTAGAGGTTCTCAGTTTCATGTGGTATCGGTAAATAATTACTAATGGTTGGTTGTTATAGTTAGCTAAATATTTATAAAACTATAAACCATTAGCTTCCAGACCAGAGTTGCCGAACAAAGATGCCGGTAAACACGTTCGTGTGGCTCGGGTCATAAAGGGAACCGTGCTGTCGAAATTAGTCTGTGGTCGGGAGGCCACTTTATTTTATGTAACCGACATGGGACAGTTGATACCATGGAGGTATCTCCAGGGTTGATACAGTACACTCTTCGTGATAAGATAATCTTATACTGTATGTATACTGTATACTGTATGTACTGTATACTGTATAGTAAAACCCTGGTCGCGAAGACACTTTATTTTATGTAACCAATATGGGACAGTTGATAGCCTACAGTACACCGGTCATGATCAAGATCATCTTATATGTATATTGTACAATACGGTGACCGGTCAACTCAACCAGTAGATAATTTCAACCAGTAGCAAATCAACCAATATGGTTAGGTTAGGTTAGGTTAGGTTAGGTTAGGTTAGTACTATATTTTGGCACTGGTTTGGTTGGTCTTGGTTGATTTGGCACTGGTTGAGAGCTACTGGTTGAAATGGTCTAATGGTTGAGATGACATGGAACCGTAAAATACAGTAAATACAGTCACGGTCAAAAGCTGTGTCATACATCACTAGGTTCAACTCAGGTTTTCTCTATAGTTATAAATGAAAACAAAATCCGTAGCAGATAAAATACGTCTTTGGATTACATGGTTTGTTCGGAGTGGTTGAGTATTTTTTTTTGCATTAACCCATTCAGTACCAGGGACGTCCTTTTTATCATATTCTGGCAACTATTAGACGATATTATTCAGCTTAGGAAGGACCTCTAGCAATGATAAGGCTTCATTCACACTTCCTCAACCAACCCTCTAACTACCACAGATCCTTCCGAAGCTGCGCAATATTGTCTAAATATAGCTAGAATAAAATATTACTACGGTACTCAAAGAGTTAAATAGTAGGAAGAAGGGACACCGCTTTCTTCCGTAGGTGTATAAGCTCTGACGCGTTTTAGCAGTTTATTTTGGCTATCATTAGACGATTTGATGCAGCTTAGGAAGGATCTGTGGGTATTAGAGGGGTAAATACTATCTCAATCAACCCTTTGACTTTCATATAATGTTACTAATCTGAATAAAATCGTCTAATAGTAGCCAGAAAACAGAACAGAAACGCGTATTGGAGCTTGAAAGGGTTAATTAAACGGGTTGTATATAAAATGTGTGGTGGCGATGAAGGTGTAGGGGAGAGGGTGGGGAAGGGGGGGGGGTGTAGAGAAGGCTAAGGTTAGAACTGAATGTATGGTACCTGGACGATGCAACCTTGGGTGGGTCTGTAGAGAACGTTCTAACCGACCTAAATAACATCGTAACTGACCTCGGCCAGGCTGGGCTAGTGATAAATGACACCAAATGTGAACTTGTCCTCCTCAACCACACACGTGAAGAAGGAGAAGAGACTCAGGCCCTGTTTCAAGGCATATTGCCAGATGTAAAGATCCTTCAGGAGCACCAGAAAACCCTATTAGGTTCCCTACTAACTCTGGCAGCAATCCCACCAGCACTTCAAGTTAAAAAGGAGGAGCTTCAACGTCTCGTGAGTCGCCTGATACACATCGATGCCCACTCAGCTCTGGCCCTTCTCAAGAATTGTTTCTCCATCCCAAAACTCCAATACCTCTTGCGCACATCGATGACCTACACGAACAATGGTGGCCTCCAAGAATTAGACAGCATAATCCGAGAAGCAGTGACCAGCATCACCAACGTGGAATTTAAAGAACGGACCTGGACACAAGCCACCCTTCCTGTCCGCCTCGGGGGCTTGGGCATACGGAGAGCCTCGGATATTGCCTCCCCCAGCCTTTATCTCTTCCCTCATCGCGACCAATGACCTTGTAGTGTCCATCCTTTCTTCTCAACCCAGAATGACACTTAATGGGGACGTAGCAGTAGCGATTAACACCTGGAAGGAAAGTACAGGAACAGAGGAGGAGCCTCAGGGTACCTCCAGGAGCAAGCAGAAAGCGTGGGATACCATCTCGGCGAAGAAAACTCAAGAAAACCTAACCAATGCAGACCAGGTTGCAAAAGCACGCCTCCAGGCAGCCGCCCGTTTGGAGAGTGGTTTGTGGTTACACGCCATCCCAATCCCACCTCTTGGAACTCACTTGGATGCTGAAGCGCTCCGGGTTGCCATCGCACTCAGAGTGGGTGCGGCAGTTTGTCACCCACACACTTGCAAGTGTGGTGGGGGATGGATGCTCAAGATCACCATGCCTTGTCATGTAATCACAGCTCAGGCCGCCTGCCAAGACATTCTGCACTAAATTATGTCATAAAACGGGCCTTGCAGAGTGCTAACCGTGCATCAATCCTCGAACCACATGGACTTCACAGAGAAGACGCCAAACGGCCAAATGGGATGACCACTTTCCCTTACAAGAATGGCCGGTGCCTCGTGTGGGATGCCACATGTGTTGACACTTTCTCCACAACCAACATCGCCAGAAACGCCGACGAAGCAGGTGAAGCCGCCCGGATAGCAGAAAATAAAAAGCGAGAAAAATATCAAGCCATCGCCAGAAATCATCAGTTCGAGCCCCTGGCATTCGAAACTTCAGGAGTCTTCGGCCCTACCACCCTTAAGATGGTGAATGAAATAGGCCGTAAAATCAGAGAAGTTTCAGGAGAACCCCGGGAAACCCTCTGGCTCAAGCAAAGACTAGGGATGGCTATCCTCCGGGGCAATGCCACCAGCGTCATGAGCTCAGTTCGACTGGACTGGGTCATGCCACTGTGTGAGGCCCGGGCAGGAGTGGTGTATCCGTAGTCTTTCCACAGTAGGGTGAAACAAAACATAAACTTTATTTGTATTTAACATGTGTGATGCACATAAATAAAAGGGGATGTGTCGGATGGTTGAAAGCCACAGTTGCTCGCGCGTTTGGGGCTAGCAACACGTATTATGAAAAACATGTATCCTCCTTCATTCACTGTCCCCCCCTTCACTCACTCAACCCCACAATTTGCCGGAGGATAACAGGTTTTTCACAATACGTAGACCGAGGTCTTTAAAAAAAAAAAAAAAAGGTTAGGCTATAATGCGGAAGGGTTTTAAGGGAGCCCACCTCTTTTTTGTTCTCTTTCTCTCCCTCTCTCTTTGGCTTGTATCCATTCGGCCCCATTCAGCCTACTATTTTAAGACGTTTGCCCCCATCCATGTGACAATATTTTCCTGGCGAGCGGTAGCGAGCCAGCATATATATATTTGTTTTGTTTTTACAGCAAGCTAAATATGTACATTTTTCGATAGAAAAATGTCTCCGGAGAAGCCGGATTTCTCCATACAATGCTGGATCGCTATCGCTCGCCAGGAAGAAATCGACACCTGAATGGGGATAAACGTCTTCAAAAAGTTGGCTGAATGGGGCCGAATGGATACAAGCCAGAGAAAGAGAGAAAAGGAGATAAAGAGAAAAAAAACAGGTGACCCCCCTTAACTCTTGCAGTATTTGGGGACGCATGTACATTTGGGGACGCATGTACATTTGGGGACGCATGTACATTTGGGGACGCATGTACATTTGGGGACGCATGTACATTGGGACGCATGTACATTTGGGGACGCATGTACATTTGGGGACGCATGTACATTTGGGGACGCATGTACATTTGGGGACGCATGTACATTTGGAGACGCATGTACATTTGGAGACGCATGTACATTTGGAGACGCATGTACATTTGGAGACGCATGTACATTTGGGGACGCATGTACATTTGGAGACGCATGTACATTTTACACTATTCAGAATATCGTTAGACGATTTTATGCAATTTAGGAAGAATCTCTAGGAATCAAAGGGGAGTAAACTTTGTTTTTTCTTTCTATGTGAGTGAGGGAGACAAAAGGCAGAACTGCCTGTAGCGAGTGCCTCCTCCATAGTTGAAAGATTGACAGGGCCAAAATCAAGGGACGTTCGAGCCAAAATGCCTGGACACACGGAGTTTGAAGCAATTTAAGTCATAGGAAGAGGGAAAGACTGATTCTGGGAGCGAGTTTCAGAGCTCAGCAGTTGAATAGAAGAAAGTCTGAGAATAACGTTTCACTCTTGGGTTGGAGAGTTGCACAGAGTAGGGGTGGAATTGTGTTGCAAGACGGGTATGGTGGTATACACTGGGAAAGCTCTGAGGAACATTGATTATTATAGTAGCGATAGAATAGTGAGAGAGATGCAACATTGCGGAGAAGAGAGAGAGGTTGCAGAGAGTTGGTGAGTGGGTTAATGATACGAAAGGCTTTCGTTTCTACTTTGTCTAGGAGTGCGGTGTGAGAGGATCCTCCCCACGCATGTGAACAATACTCAATACAAGGACACACAGTACAGAGCAAGAAGCTGTGCAGGGGTAAAGAACTCCTTGAGGCGGTTGAGCACACCCAGCTTCTGGGAGGCTGCCTTAGCAAGACTGGTAATATGGTCTTTCCAAGAGAGAGTAGAAGAAAAAGAGACACCGAGAATATTGAGAGAAGATGAAGGATTGATTTTTGTATTGTTGAAGTGTAAGGGATAGTCCTCTGGGAGTTCTGAACGGGTAGTAAGATGAAGAAATTGGGTTTTGGAAGCATTAAATGTAACAAGGTTTTCTGTCCCAATTGGAAATAGTAGTTAGATCAGAAGATAAGTGTTGCATGGTTTTATTACGTTTGTCTTTGAGGGATTGCTGGCTGGGGCGTTCTGGAAAACTTGTTGAGTATTGTAAGGTTGAGTCGTCTGCGTATGAATGGATGAGACTCAATTAACCCTTTAGCTCCCACAGATTCTAGACCTCCATCAAGCTTGTAAAACACCCCGTAGACCCCCCTTCTAGATAAATTTGTATATTTTTTGGTAGAAATATTTTCCGGCCAAAGGCTGGTTTCTCCTAAAATTACAGGTTCGCTATCGGTCGCCAGAAAAAAATAGACACCTAAATGGCACGAATGGTCCTAATATTGACCAAAAAAATAGGGTGAAAGGTCTTAATCTCGCCAAACTAATGAAACGAGTATCATAAATCTCAAAACAAATGGGCCTAAACATGAGGGAGAAGGGAGTCTAGAAAAACGACCTACCTCCCCTTAAAACACATCATCATCCTCTAGGGGTAAAGGGGGCCCACCTCGTTTTCTTCTGTCTTTCTCACTCTCTCTCTCTGGGTTATATCCATTCGGCCCCATTCAGCCTACTGCTTTAAGACGTTTACCCCCATCCAGGTGTCAATATTTTCCTGCCGAGCGGTAGCGAGCCAGCATATAAATACTTTGTTTTTACAGCAAGCTAAATTTGTACATTTTTCGATAGAAAAATGTGTCCGGCGAAGCCGGATTTCTCCATACAATGCTGGCTCGCTATCGCTCGCCAGGAAGAAATCGACACCTGAATGGGGAAAAAGGTCTTCAAACAGTTGGCTGAATGGGGTCGAATGGATACAAGCCAGAGAAAGGGAGAAAACGAGAGAAAGAGACACAAAAGCAGGTGACCCCCCTTAAAACAAATATTTATGCACGTCGATGTTTATTTCCGGACGCCTTGTTTCAGCTGCTTGCTGCTTATACTTCGTGTTATTTATAGCCCTTTCACTTATATGGGGTCTTTTATATTACTTTAGTTTGGCTAACACTATAGGATTATTATAGCTTAGGAAGAACCTTTAGCAATCGGAGAGAGTAAACTGTATAGATCTAAATAATCCCTTTGACACTCACAAACCCTTTCCTTCTAAACTTTGAAAAATTGTTTAACCCATTGGCTGCGGGAGAGGTTAAGGAATGCACATGGCAATTTATAGCAATTTGCAGGTGTTTAAAGCCTGTGGAGACGAGTCCGAGTGAGCGGGAGCGCGGCAAGCCCCCGTCCACTCTCCAACCAGGCGGCCGGGACACTTAACTCTCAGAGTTATGAGGTATATCCCGCTAGACTCATGCAGCGCTGCCAAAGGCAAATGTAGAACGACATTAGTGATATTCGCTCAATATTAGCGAATGTCTATGGTAGTGCTGGGGTTTAACCCCGCGCGCTACGAACCTCGTTCTGGTGTAATTTTGAAGCAATTTTTTTCTAGTTTTTGGCTGAATACATTTTATTTCATGCACATACTTGCTCAATCATTCAGGAGTGCCTGAATGAGACCTAATATAGCGGAAATATGCCCGTAGCATTAACCCATTGACTGCGAGAGAGACGTTCCAGAACGTATAGGCAATTTACAGCAATTTCCAGGCTTTAAAAGCCTGTAAAAGCCGTAGAAATCGAGTGTCAGTGGGCGGGAGAGCGAGGGGCCCACCTCCGACTGTCAGCACGGCCAGCCGCGTACTGAGGGAAACTGTGGTCTCGGACCGCGGGTCAGCAGTGTTGCCAAGCGCTACATTGCTAATAATTAGCGAGTTTTCCCGAATGTCTATGGCAGCGCTGCGGGTGAGCCCCGCGAGTTAAGAAGCTCGTTCTAGTGTCATTTTGAAGCTATTTTCGTCTAGTTTTCGGCAGAATACATTTAATTTCATACAGATACTTGATTAATCATGCAGGAGTGCCTGAATATTCCCTAAATAGCGCAAATATGCCCGCAGCGTAAGTGTTAAATAAATAAATAAATAGAAAAACAAAAATATATAACAAATAAAAAAGTATTAAATAATGCGTCATGGAAAGAGGTAAGTTAAGCAGAGACAAATATCCTATTAGTTCATCTTCAAAATATTATGATTCAGAAAATATAAACCGAAAATCTTCCTTTGGCTGCATCCAACTTTATTGTGAAAAGCTGTTGAGGTTTGTGCAGTGACCCTTGATGGGCTTACCAACACGGGGATGTGGTTGTTGTTGTTGTTGTTTGTGTGTGTGTGTACGTACTCACCTAATTGTACTCACCTAATTGTAGTATACAGGATTTGAGCCTAAGCTCGTGTTGTCCTGTCTCTCTCTCTACATTTATCCTACTTTGTGTGTGTGTGTGTGTGTGTGTGTGTGTGTGTGTGTGTGTGTGTGTGTGTGTGTGGACAAGCGGTGGTGTGCTTAAAGGTACACAATTGACTAAATATGTAGGTTTGCATGTACATGAGGTTTGGGGCGACAGTTTAAGTGTACACACCCCTTTAAAATGCGTTGAAATTGAGTGTTTTCGGTCAGGTTAGGTAAGTTAGGTTAGGTTAAGTTAGGTTAGGTTAGGTTAGGTTAGGTTAAGTTTAATCTAGATAGTTATATTTAGGTTTAAATATCGAAAAATGTACTCGTAAGCATGCATAATTAACGTGTGTACCGATAAACACACCACCGCTTGTGTGTGTGTGTGTGAGTGTATTGATTGACAGCTTGTGTGTGTGTGTGTGTGTGTGAGTGTATTGATTGACAGCTGACAGATGGAGTATAATCATAGAGTGGTCTAACGTAAGGTAGACACAAGTTTTTAGCAAGCTTAAGGAGAGGTTTCTAGTTTGTTTCCTACTCCTCCAGCAATCTTAAAATTTCACCCCCTTGACCCCCTTTCAAGATAA
>CM064512.1:10085187-10139097 GCA_032716605.1 Paralithodes platypus
CATTCAGCCAACTGTTTTAAGACGTTTATCTCCATCCAGGTGTCGATTTCTTCCTGGCGAGCGATAGCGAGCCAGCATTGTATGAGAAATCCGGCTTCGCCGGAGAAATTTTTCTATCGAAAAATTTACAAATTTAGCTTGCTGTCAAAACAAAAAAATATATATGCTGGCCCGCTGCCGCTCGCCAGGAAAATATTGACACCTGGATGGGGGTAAACATCTTAAAACAGTAGGCTGAATGGGGCCAAATGGATACAAGCCAAAGAGAGAGGGAGAGAAAGAGAAGACAAGCGAAGTGGGCTCCCTTAACTGCTCCTCTCGGGTACTGAACCTTACTGAATAATCACTCTTACCTAAAGGTTTGCACTACATTCTCCCTACGAACAAACCAAAATGTATTCATAATTTTCTCTCCTTTGAACAACTTTATAAGAATATATTTTTCTTAAACAATTGTTCAAATGAGTTAAAATTATATATATTTTTTTTATGATGGTTAATTTATTCTATGTACATTAAGGGGAGGTTTTTAGTGAGTTTCCTAGACTTCCATCAAACTTGAAAATATACCCCCTTGTCCCCCTTTCAAGATAAATTTTTACATTTTTCGGTAGAAAAATGTCCCGGCCAAAGGCCGGTTCCTCTTAAATTACAGGCTCGCTATCGCTCGCCAGGAAAAAATCGACACCTAAATGGCACGAAAGGTCTTAAAAGTGACATAAATGGGGTGAAAGTTCTTAAAATCGCCAAACTAATGGGGCGAACGTCTTAAAATCTCAAAAGCAATGGGGCTAAACATGAGGGAAAAAGGGGTAAAGAAAAAATCCCTCAAGTGGAAATCTCCCCTTAACCCATTCTGTACCGGCGACGTCTTTTGCATTATATTCTGGCAACTATTAGACGATTTTATTCAGCTTAGGAAGGACCTCTAGCAATTATAAGGCTTCGAACTATCTCAATTAACCCATTTAACTAGCACAGATCCTTCCTAAGCTGCAGAAAATCATCTAAATATAGCTAAAATAAAATAGGTAAGACGTCGCCGGTACGGAAGGGGTTAAGGTAAAACTAAGATACCAGCCCTGACACTTGACACTGGTTGAGCGCTACTGGTTGAAATGGTCTGCTGGTTGAGATGTCCGGGAACCGTTTTTTATTGGTACATGGAAATATGAATGCAAGTAACATACCGGTATATGAATTATGGTGACAATATGAATGCAAGTAACATACCGGTATATAAATTATAGTGACAATATGAATGCAAGTAACATACCGGTATATAAATTATAGTGACAATATGAATGCAAGTAACATACCGGTATATAAATTATAGTGACTTATGAATGCAAGTAACATACCGGTATATAAATTATGGTGACAATATGAATGCAAGTAACATACCGGTATATAAATTATAGTGACAATATGAATGCAAGTAACATACCGGTATATAAATTATAGTGACAATATGAATGCAAGTAACATACCGGTATATAAATTATGGTGACAATATGAATGCAAGTAACATACCGGTATATAAATTATGGTGACAATATGAATGCAAGTAACATACCGGTATATAAATTATAGTGACAATATGAATGCAAGTAACATACCGGTATATAAATTATGGTGACAATATGAATGCAAGTAACATACCGGTATATAAATTATAGTGACAATATGAATGCAAGTAACATACCGGTATATAAATTATAGTGACAATATGAATGCAAGTAACATACCGGTATATAAATTATAGTGACAATATGAATGCAAGTAACATACCGGTATATAAATTATGGTGACAATATGAATGCAAGTAACATACCGGTATATAAATTATGGTGACAATATGAATGCAAGTAACATACCGGTATATAAATTATGGTGACAATATGAATGCAAGTAACATACCGGTATATAAATTATGGTGACAATATGAATGCAAGTAACATACCGGTATATAAATTATGGTGACAATAAAAAGCACTCGAGGGTACGGTCGCGCTAATAAGTGATGATCTCGGCACCAAGTATATTTTGATCCATAATTGATTTCAGCAATATCTAAACTTAATTTATTCATTTCGAGGGGAATATACAAACCTATGCCTACACTTAACCAACCTATTCAACATCTGACAGACATTAATACAGCACAGAACAAGCCAAACATAATGACAGCTGGGACATGACTTATTAGCGCGACCGTATCTGAGGTGAATTAAAAGATAGGAATATACAAAAAAAAAACAATAATCAATGATCATCAAAACTACAATATAGGCATAATGATTAAGAATAGAATTACGTGTTTACAATGTGTTACCTCAAGAATGCAAGTGTGACATCCGTTAGGGGGGGTGACCTGCTATTTTTCTCTCTCTGGCTTGTATCCATGCTGCCCCATTCAGCCTACTGTTTCAAGACTTTTTATCCCCATCCAGGTGTTGATTTTTTCCTGGCGAGAGGTAGCGAGCCAGCATATTATTTTTAAATGTTTTTGACAGCATGCTAAATTTGTACATTTTTCGATAGAAAAATGTGTTCGGCGAAGCCGGATTTCTTCATACAATGATGGCTCGCTATCGCTCGCCAGGAAAAAATCGACACCTGGATGGGGATAAAGTCTTAAACAGTAGGCTGAATGGGGCAGAATGCATACAACCCTGAGAAAGAGAGAAAAAGAGAGAAAAAAGCAGGTGACCCCCCCTTAACTTAAAAGCAGGTGACCCCCCTTAACTTAAAAGCAGGTGACCCCCCCTTAACTTAAAAGCAGGTGACCCCCCCTTAACACAAATAGCATGTGACCCCCCCTTAACAACAATAGCAGGTGACCCCCCCTTAACTTAAAAGCAGGTGACCCCCCCTTAACTTAAAAGCAGGTGACCCCCCCTTAACTTAAAAGCAGGTGACCCCCCCTTAACTTAAAAGCAGGTGACCCCCCTTAACTTAAAAGCAGGTGACCCCCCCCTTAACTTAAAAGCAGGTGACCCCTTTAATTAAAAACAGGTGACCCCCCTTAATTAAAAACAGGTGACCCCCCCCCCTTAATTAAAAACAGGTGACCCCCCTTAATTAAAAACAGGTGACCCCCCTTAATTAAAAACAGGTGACCCCCCTTAATTAAAAACAGGTGACCCCCCCCTTAACTTAAAAGCAGGTGACCCCCCTTAACTTAAAAGCAGGTGACCCCCCTTAACTTAAAAGCAGGTGACCCCCCCTTAACTTAAAAGCAGGTGACCCCCCTTAACTTCAAAACACGTGACCCCCCCTTAACTTAAAAACAGTGACCCCCCCTTAACTTAAAAGCAGGTGACCCCCCCTTAACTTAAAAGCAGGTGACCCCCCCTTAACTTAAAAGCAGGTGACCCCCCTTAACTTAAAAGCAGGTGACCCCCCCTTAACTTAAAAGCAGGTGACCCCCCCTTAACTTAAAAGCAGGTGACCCCCCTTAACTTAAAAGCAGGTGACCCCCCCCTTAACTTAAAAGCAGGTGACCCCCCCTTAACTTAAAAGCAGGTGACCCCCCCTTAACTTAAAAGCAGGTGACCCCCCCTTAACTTAAAAGCAGGTGGCCTCCCCTTAACTTATAAGCAGGTTACCCGCCCTAAACTTAATAGCAGGTGGCCCCCCTTAACTTAAAAGCAGGTGACCCCCCTTAACTTAAAAGCAGGTGACCCCCCCTTAACTTAAAAGCAGGTGACCCCCCTTAACTTAAAAGCAGGTGACCCCCCCTTAACTTAAATATCAATCGGTAGCTGGAACAGTAATTACCTCCGCCAACGATGTTACAGGAGGTTATGTTTTTGCCCCCGTTTGCCTGTTTGTCTATAAACAAGATATCTAAAAAACGTTATGAACCTATGTTCACGACATTTGGTGGGCTGATAGGATATGCGCCAAGTAAGAAGTTATTCAATTTTGGAGGTGATCGGTAGAGCGCATACCCCCGGCAGCGTAGGAGGCTTACGAAGATATGAACCGATGTTCACAAAATTTGGTAGCCAGATAGGATATGCGCCAAAGAAAAAAAGTTCTTCCATTTTGGAGGTAATCGGCAGAGTGCACACCTACGTCAGCTTAGGCGGAAGTATGAGTGCTTCTATAGTTAGGAGTGTGTATGATCGGTTCTTGTAGGAGGCAAATAATTAATATCGACTTAATCTCTTGCTACAAGAACGGGATCGTTCAGTCGTAATGAAGGTTAAGTCCTATGAGGACAAAGATTTAAGATAGGGTGTGTTGTGCTTTTAATTAATCTTCTTCTTAGTGCCTATTAAGGGACTCTGAAAGCCAGAGACAAGTATAGGTAATGCGTCCATCCAGATATGGTCCGGCCGGGCGTCGTGTGTAGGGCGATTGTTTCGTCTGGATCGATGGGTGTCTGTTACTCCTAGGCTGCTTCATTGACTGGCAGTAGTGAGGGGGTCGATGTAGTCCGACTAGCAGTTGGCAGGGCTTCTCATGTCATTGCTGATTTTCTCAAGTGTAACCCAAATGAGCTACTCAAGACAGAAGTTAGGGTACCTCATAACTAGAGGGACGGGCTGCAATCACGCCGGTGGGTTGCTGGTTCTGTATCCATAGAGCCTGTACTTCGTGGGACAAACTCCTAGAAAGTGGCTGTTCGAGGCACCTGCACCTCCAGATTCGGCATCACAAAAACAAAAGGACAGTGTGTGTGGTGTATTCCTTAAGGGAGAAATACTTATGGCAAGGAAGGGACTCTAAAAATTAGAGACACACTACTTGATATTTATATTAGTGACTTTCCTGGTGTCGAGGGGGGACTTTATCGATTTTTCACTTCGTGTTGGTGATTGGGTGTTCAGTCTTCATTACTCATAAGGTTCACTTCTGCCAGGTCTCAAGCTCCAGGCTTTGAGGTCGTCAGAGTTTCTTCTCTCTTGGTCTTCACGCCAGGCATCAAACCACAGGCTATCTTCTCACCAGGTATCAAACCACAGGCTAAAGAGGGCATAGAGGTGAGTCTTAGCTGCGGTGAGGCCGGTCTATTACACAGAGTGTGAGCTAATTGCCTCACTGGTACCATAGTTAACACTTTTGTCTGTGTCACACACGACTTATTGTACAGTTGGCAGGGTCAGTGTTAGACCTACATGGCTAGTATCACACTTAGCAAGGCTAGTACCGCACCTAGCAGGGGGGTCAGTCGTATACCTAGCAATGCTAGTCTCGCACCTATCAGTGACCAAATACAAAGAGGATTGTAATTGATGCTGGTTGCTTGTTTGTTGATCATAGTGTCTTGTTCCTCTGCGTTGTTTAACTTGTGGTTTGAAAGAACGATCTTTTGCCAGTAGCTGGTGCGGGGGTTGTTTTGTGCGAGATTGGCGCTCTAGGACTTTGTCATGGCGGCTATTTTTATCGTTGGCATAACATCTTGTATATATATATAAGCAATGGTCTCGTCACAGAGTAAAACCAGCGCTGATAATTACTTTGTTATAGCGTGGAACGCTTTTCGGCCTACACATAAAGCCATCTTCAGCCTAAAAGGCAAGGAAACAGCCTACTTAATTATATAATAATAATAATAATAATAGGTTTTATGTAATAGTAAAGCCATGTAGGAAATAAATGAAGTTAGAAATTTATGTCTGAGTTGAAATATATTACTATTGTTACTCTATCATTAAGGAGTAATCTATCATTTCTCCGGCGAAGCCGGATTTCTCCATGCAATGCTGGCTCGCTATCGCTCGCCAGGAAAAGAAAGACACCTGGATGGGGATAAACGTCTTAAAACAATTGGCTGAATGGGGCCGAATGGATGCAAGCTAGGGAAAGAGAGAAAGATAAAAAAAAAGCCGGTGATCCCCTTTAAGAAATAAATGTGTTATTGTTGTTGTTGTTGGTGTTGTTGTTGTTGTTGTGTTTCCTTTCTTCAAAGAGTGCACTTTGGTTCTCGGGCATCTCATGTCATCTATTCATGTTTGTTTTCACCAACCCACCAATTATTTTACATATATACCTAACTAATGAAATCAATGAAAGTATTGAATACATGTGGTACTCCAGGGACTCGAACCTAGGACATAATACCATAAAATACACTGATTATGGTTCCCAGACATCTCAACCAGTAGACCATTTCAACCAGTAGCTCTCAACCAGTGCCAAATCAACCAAGACCAACCAAACCAGCGCCAATATATAGTACTAAGCTAACCTAACTGTATTGGATAATTTGGTACTGGTTGAGAGCTACTGGTTGAAATGGTCTACTGGTTGAGTTGTCCGATCACCACTGATTATAATTAGGAATAATCCATATTTTTATTAATTTCACCACAACACCAAACACCTCCATTGAAATTAATGAAAGCATACAGTAAATTTATGTGATCCACCGGGATTCGAACCTGGGTTATCACACACAGATGTTCAAACACTCTAACCATTACACCACCAGGACGAAGTAGATGAAGTAGAAGTAGACGAAGTAGATGAAGTCCTGAGGTAATCCAGGCAGATAGTAAACAGAGGAAGGAGGGAATATAAACACTAGGTAACGAAAAGAGAAAAGGAGAATGGTGGTGGGGGGGGGGGGAATTTAGTGAGGGAGTTGGGTGGGAGGAGGGGGGCACGGGGAGATGATTAGCGCGAGACACGAAGGGTGGTGAGGGAGAGAGTGTGTGTGTGTGTGTGTGTGTGTGTGTGTGTGTGTGAGATATTGGGGAGATGTGAGGGGGGGGGGGGGGAAGGAGGTGAGAGGAAGGGGTAGGAAAGTGGGAGGGAAAGAAGAATGGGAGGGTAGTTACATGTTGAAATAACTTAGAAATGTTGATAGAATGAATATTTACACCCTATGAGGAGGAGCACTTTATTGACAAAGTTTCGCAGATAGCTTCTTCAGAAGTGACCTGAAGAAGCTATCTGCGAAACGTCAATAAAGTGCTCCTCCTCATATGGTGATTATATTCAGGGTAGTTACATGGAGGGAGGAAGATGAGATGAAGGAAGGGAGGGAGGGAAGGTGAGAAGAAAGGAGGGAGGGAAGGTGTGAGGGAGGGATCAGGGGGGCTGAGAGGGAAGGAGGGAGGGAGGGAGGGAAAGTGAGAAGAAAGGAGGGAGGGAAGGTGTGAGGGAGGGAGGGGGCTGAGAGGGAAGGAGGGAGGGAGGAAAGGTGAAATAAAGAAAGGAGGGAGGGAAGGTGTGAGGGAGGAAGGGGGGCTGAGAGGGAAGGAGGGAGGGAGGAAAGGTGAGAAGAAAGGAGGGAGGGAAGGTGTGAGGGAGGGAGGGGGCTGAGAGGGAGGGAGGGAAGGTGAGAAGAAAGGAGGGAGGGAAGGTGTGAGGGATGGAGGGGGCTGAGAGGGAAGGTGAGAGGGAACTTTCCCTCTAAATCACTGCTTTTCAAAAGTGTCCAACAGTGGTGGAGGAGGGAAGGAAGTTGAGAGGGAGGGAAGGTAAGAGGGAGGTGAAGGAAGGTGGGGGGGGGGAGGGGGGGGGAGGGAGGGAGGGGAAGGAAGGGTAGGGGGGGGGAGGAGGTAGGACGGATGGATGGAGGGAGGGGAAGGAAGGTGAGGGAGGGTAGGGGGTGGAACGTAAGAGGGAGGGGAGGAAAAGTGAGAGGGAGGGTAGGGGAGGAAGGTGAGAAGGAAGGAGGGAGGGAAGGGGGAGGGAGGTGAGGGAGGGAGGGAAGGGGAGGGAGGGAGGGAGGGATGGTGAGAGGGAGGAGAAGGAAGGTGAGGGAGGAGGAAGGTAAGAAGGAAGGAGGGAAGGTGAGGGAGGGGAAGGAAGGTGAGGGAGGGTAGGGGGTGGAGGTAGGACGGATGCATCCTATTTGAACACTATTATCCTATAAAGACAAGTGATTCATGAGCCCTCCCAGGTGACCTCCTGTTGTCTCTCTCTCTTTCTCTACATATCTACCTATCTATCTATCTGTACACACACACACATATATATATATATATAAAGGGTTTGGTTGGTAGTCGTTGATAAGCCCCAGGTATATTGTAGTCCTGCCACCACTAGAGTCTTTTAGTAACCAGTAAGTTTGTAGATAAGTCTGGTTTCCAAGAGTATATGTAATTATATTTATTGGATACTGATAACCACATGGAATGAATCACCACTTTAAAAATTCTTCTTTGAATTATACAGGTTCTGCTTTCTTCTTTTTAATGTAATGTCAATGTGTATTACCTTTTCATACCTTTTGATGTGTTCGCCGCTCTTCTAGCGGCACCAAGGAGCGCGACGCCCCTCGTTATGGGTGGTGATTTGGTGCAGTAGACTGTTTGAAGCGACAGCTCGCTCCCTTGCGAGGATGGGCTCGTCTGGCACTTTTTGCAGTTCGACATCTAGGGCTCTCTTGAAGTTGTCTAACGTGATGTCCCTCATGTCTCTTACTCGCCGTGGGAGTTTGTGATTTCGCATTCCCAGCCTCTCCTATCACTGAATTTCATGACTATCGGAGTATGTAGGTTTGGTACTAAACCCTCTGCGATTTTCCATATGTATATTATTAGGTAACGTTCTCTTCTACGTTCCAGTGAGTACAGATTCAGTGCTCTTAAACGCTCCCAATAGTGTAGATGTTTTATCGAACTTATATGCGAAGTGAAATTTCTTTGTACACTCTCTACGTCATTTATTTCACCTGCTTTGTATGGGGATGTTAATACGCTACAGTATTCAAGCCGCGGTAGCACTAGAGATTTGAAGAGCGTTATCATAGGCAATTCACCGCGTGTTTTAAAAGTACGCAGAATCCAACCCGTTAGACGTGGCGCAGCCGCCACTTTGACCTGGTTATGTACTTTGAAACCCATATTTTCAGACATTAATACCCCAAGGTCTTTCACACTGTCTTTTCCGTTCTATTATGTGGTTAGATTCTGTTAAGTAATTTGTAATTTCTTTAACACCATTATTATCTCCGTACCGTATTAATTGGAATTTTTCCTCATTGAATTGTATGTTGTTTTCCCTGGTCCACTGGAACACTACATTCATGTCTTCCTGCAGTCGGCCCGTGTCCTCTTGTTTGTTTACTATCTTGCTTAATTTTGTGTCATCAGCAAAAGACGACACCGTACTGTGTCTGGTGTTGGTATCTATGTCGCAAATTAGTATGAGGAACAGAAGGGGCGCTAGCACTGTTCCTTGGGGCACTGAGCTTTTGACATCCGAAGGCTCAGAAGTGACTTGGTTTACTGCTACCGATTGTTTTCGGTTTACGAGGAAATTGTATATCCACTGCCCGATTTTCCCAGTTATACCTTTTGCTTTCAGTTTGTGGGCTATTATACCATGGTCACATTCATCAAATGCCTTAGCAAAATCGGTGTAAATGACATCCACGTTTTTCTTTTCTTCTAGCGCTTTAAATTTTTTGTCATAGTGTTCCAAAAGTTGTGAGAGACATGATCTTCCCGCTCTGAACCCATGTTGACCGGTGTTGTGTAGTTCATTTGTCTCCATGAATGTTGAAATTTTGCTTCGCAGGACTTGCTCGAAAACTTTAATGATGTGAGAGGTTAGAGCTACCGGGCGGTAGTTTTTGGTAGTGCTTTACTCCCTCCTTTATGCAGTGGGGCAATTATTGCGTTTTTCAAGCTATCTGGTATGTCACCAGTGTCTAGACTCCTTCTCCACATTATAGCCAGGGGTTTTGAGAGGTTTTCCTTAAATTTCTTCATTAGGATCGAATTCCATGAGTCCGGGCCTGGTGCCGAGTGGGATGGCATGTTGGAAATGGCCTCTTCTATGTCTTTTGGACCGAAATCAATATCCAGCATCTGAGGGGTTTCCGTGGGGGAGGTTTCCATGAAAAATATATTTTGGTCTCTGATGACTTTTGTTTCATCAGGCTCACTGAATGCCATTTCATACTGCCTGCTTAAGAGTTCGCTCATTTCCTTTTTGTCCCCTGTGAAAGAGCCGTCCCCTTTGCTCAGTGGGCCGATGTTTGATGTTGTTTTAGCCTTTTGTTTGGCGTATGAAAAGAAGTATTTGGAATTTTCCTTTATACCTGCAATGTCGATAACTATACTACGAGAGGTCCTCGTGGGGGGGCGACACAAAAATTGTTTCCATTAATGTATGAGTTGATGCCCCAGAATGTACACTCGGTCAAAGAAGCATCTGCACCCCTACGTTGATCATCTGATGTGTACAGGTCGGTAGGGTTGGCATCTCTGCCTGTAACTATATCCATGTGTCAGAGACGATAGTTTCTAACACATGGATATAGTTACAGGCAGAGGTGCCAAACCTATCAAGCTGTACACACCAGATGATCAACGTAAGGGTGCAGATACTTTTTTTGACTGAGTGTACCTCTCTTTCCTAAAGTACCAATCTTTATAACCTCGTATCTCAACCCACAAATGACGCAAAACCATCCATGTCTAAGCTTACAAAGTAATCCACGAATCCAAGGGCTGGTCTGATTGTAGGAGTGTGCCAAAACTTTCTTTCTACCTCAGCATTACATGTTCCCTTCTGGTCATGTAATGTTAACTAAGGGTTTAACAAAGTGTGTGCAAGCTATTAAGTATTCAACATATACAATACATCAAAATACAACAGACATTCCTCTATATTCAGTAGTGATGTATTGGTACGTATAATCATAGGGATAGAATATAATAACTACTTTGATGCATAAATGCATAAATGTATAAGTATATAAGTATGATTCATAAATCTCTCTCTCTCTCTCTCTATATATATATATATATATATATATATGGAGAGAGAGAGAGAGAGAGAGAGATAAATTTGTCAGTGATTGCCTTTTCAAATCCCGTAGTTATTTATGTATATTTTTGAGGTATGTATTTATTCATGTATTTATTTATTTCCAGGTCCACAGTTTAGGAGGCAGAGAGCTGAAAACCTATAGGTGAGTAATAGTATGCAGACCAATCCCGACCCATCACCACCCACTCAAACAGGAGTGGGTCAGATCATGTTAACTCGGCTAATATGCTGTACAACATACAGTATACACAAATTTGTTTTCATTAGCTATTTGCTGATAGTTCAACTAATAATGTTCTACATAAATTTGTCATTGCATATTATACCTCCCTTACAATTTGTCATTGCATATTATACCTCCCTTACAATTTGTCATTGCATATTATACCTCCCTTACAATTTTACGGGGAAATCTTAGGGGGCAGGTGGCTAGGAATCTTCCTCCTCTTGTATAATAATTCTCCTACTCGACGAGACAGAGAAAGGGGCGAGGGAACGTGAAAGTGGTCCCGGACCCTGAGAATAGGAACTTTAAATGTTGTAGCTGTTCGGGCTCTGTCTCGTGTCTGCCACCCCCAGCAATGGGGTATGTGCCTGAGTATATACATACATACATACAATCTTACGGAAACTACAGGCAGCAAACATCTTTCAGCACACTCTCACTTCTATTTTTTGTATAACTCTCTAACCCAGGAGTGATCCTTTGTCTTAATCTTTTGTGTATAAAAGTTGTACTCTGTACCTTAATTTAAAGGTGTTTTAATATTTACATTATCTTTGGGTTACTCATTTGTCATTGAATTACTGCACGTACAATGTATTTGTTTATTAGGTTTCATTTGTCATTGAATTACTGCACGTACAATGTATTTGTTTATTAGGTTTCATTTGTCATTGAATTACTGCACGTACAATGTATTTGTTTATTAGGTTTAATTTGTCATTGAATTACTGCACGTACAATGTATTTGTTTATTAGGTTTCATATAATTCCCAGTATATAAATTGTTATGTAATTATTCTAAGGCTGGAGTTTACTGCATGCTCAGCTGGATAACCCAAGCAAATTGTAACATCAAAATACAATGTGTTTATTGACATCGATATCAGAGACACAATAATGGATAAAACAGGATATGCAATACATAGAAATATACAATATAGTATCTTAGTATAAGTGTATAAGGCTGGAGCCGTAAGCCACAGTCAATATCTTAACTTAAGCTTGCAACAGCGTTCTATTCATTCAATATATACATTACAGGAATCAATCTCTTACTACTGGCAAGTGCTTAACCTATTATTCTATACGCAAAACTTTAATATGTTCTTATATCAAGTATTTAATCTTCTGTTACAATGAGTCTTTAATCTCTGTTTTAATCTTCTCAAGAGCAGTACTATTAATCTCTTAATGAACAGCAACTATCAATCTCTGATCACGGGAAAGAGTTTAATCTCTTGGCATCGTTATTGACATTGAACAGTCTTTTCGTGGCAACATCAAATGACTTATTAAATCTTGTAATATATTCCTCATGTATAATCTCGTAATTATACATGAAAATAAGTTAGCTCGTATTAGTATTCCAAAGAACTCGTTTATATAATCTCTTTCGGAGCCTCGTATGCCTGGGTGGGGTGTCTAACGTGATCAATATAATTCTCAACTCTAGGCTCTCATCTTCGGTTTACAACTTCTATCATGCGTTGCTGAGGGCTCGATGGATCCTATCTTGACTTTGTTGGTTATAGGGCAAAGCTAACTTATTTACTAAGCTGATTAAGCTCTTATCGTCTAGCTCATCAATCTCGATGCGGAGTCGTAAGCGAGGGCGCTAGGTAACTAAGTTATTAACTTGGCAAGACTTTGTTGTTCAGACAGAGAGTCATTTAACTAATCAATTTGATGACTGTTAGGGAAGCTAATCTCAAAGTGAATTGAGCAAGTTTACAGTGATTGATCAAAAGGTCTCGCAATGTATTCGGATCAAGCGAGTAGCCTTATCAAGTGTTTATTAGTACTGCTAGAAATATTCTATCGACCGTCTAATGGTCCTATAGTTCTCTAATATAACTGTAACAACAGGCGACGGGTCTGGTCCTCCTGGGCCAGCACACGTCTCAATCTGCTTATCACCTCGTGGTTGGCTGCACCTTCGTCAGTCAGCTTCGCAACTAGGTCACTCTCTGCATGGGGTATTGGCAGCAGGTCTTCCTCAACAGGGTAGTGGTATGGTGTGAGCGCCTCGGTCTCCTGCTGTCTTTCCTCCGTCAATATTTGGGGCAGTTTAATGGTCAGCTCCTTAAAATATGGGTTAGAGGCGCCAAGGGTGTGCCATTGTAACAGTGCCTACAACTACAGCAACTCAGGACAGTTTATGGAGGGAGGCAGCTGCAGCAGTGGCTGGGGAAGGCAGTCTAGAACATTGGTCTTCAGTTGTCAAACTATTACTTTCTCTGCCTCTTTGTGACCTCTTCGCCGGGCCAGTTATTGCAAAAGTGGGAGCTGGGTGCTGTTGGAGGAGGACCGAGTTCAAAGGAACAGTGGAGGAGACCGTGTGTTGAGAGGTGGGTGGGGGGTATCTATATGGCTAACTTGAGCATCCTTGTTTCTGCCGCCAGCCAATCACAGAGCTTCCAGGATTCGTGTTCCTGGACCTTGAACAGTCAGTTTGGGCGATGCTTTGGTGGTTTCCAGTGCCCTTGTTTTTCCTTTCAGTGCCCGTGTTTCCGGGTCCTGTAATGCTTAACCGGCCAATGGGGTGGTAGCTCGGCAAGCGCTTCGTCCAATCTAATAGTCGATCAGCCGTGATGTCAGCTCCTGGATGGCTTTGCCTCGGCCAATGGAGAAAATGGAGGGTGGGTAAAGCTCTGTCCATTCTTGGGGTTTACTGCTGGAGGAGGTCTTGTCCTCTAGCTCTATCAAGGGCACTGTAGGGAGTTTGCTGATCTTCAGGTGCATCAGGCTAGGGGGTTTCGCCTGAGGTTGTTTTTGGTGCTTGGGTGACTTCCCAACATAAATTATTCTCATCATCTACAGAGTTACAGAAGAATATTCGTGTTAATACTTAACACGCAACTACACACACACACACACACGTACACAGTTTAAGTCAATGAAAACAGACATGGCATTTCCGGACTGACAAATGGTTGTAGTTGTGGTTATGATTGGTAGTGTTTGGTGGTAGTTGTTTGTATAATGGTGATGATGGTAGTTGTTTGTTTAATGGTGATGATGGTAGTTGTTTGTTTAATGATGATGATGGTGGTTGTTTGTATAATGGTGGTGATGGTAGTAGTTTGTTTAATGGTGATGATGGTAGTTGTTTGTTTAATGGTGATGGTGGTTGTTTGTTTAATGGTGATGATGGTAGTTGTTTGTATAATGGTGATGATGGTGGTTGTTTGTTTAATGGTGATGATGGTAGTTGTTTGTTTAATGGTGATGATGGTGGTTGTTTGTATAATGGTGATGATGGTTGTTTGTTTAATGGTGATGATGGTTGTTTGTTTAATGGTGATGATGGTAATAGTGATGATGGTGGTTGTTTGTTTAATGGTGATGATGGTGGTTGTTTGTTAATGGTGATGTTGTTTGTTTAATGGTGATGATGGTGGTTGTTGTTTAATGGTGATGATGGTGGTTGTTTGTTTTAATGTGATGATGGTGGGTGTTTGTTTAATGGTGATGATGTGGTTGTTTGTTTTAATGGTGATGATGGTGGTTATGTTAATGGTGATGATGGTGGTTGTTTGTTTAATGGTGATGATGGTGGTTGTTTGTTTAATGGTGATGATGGTGGTTGTTTGTTTAATGGTGATGGTGGTTGTTTGTTTAATGGTGATGACGGTGGTTGTTTGTTTAATGGTGATGATGGTGGTTGTTTGTTTAATGGTGATGATGGTGGTTGTTTGTTTAATGGTGATGATGGTGGTTGTTTGTTTAATGGTGATGATGGTGGTTGGTTTGTTTAATGGTGATGATGGTGGTTGTTTGTTTAATGGTGATGATGGTAGTTGTTTGTTTAATGGTGATGATGGTGGTTGTTTGTATAATGTGATGATGGTTGTTTGTTTAATGGTGATGATGGTTGTTTGTTTAATGGTGATGATGGTGGTTGTTTGTTTAATGGTGATGATGGTAGTTTTTTTTTTAATAGTGATGATGGTGGTTGTTTGTTTAATGGTGATGATGGTGGTTGTTTGTTTAATGGTGATGATGGTGGTTGTTTTGTTTAATGGTGATGATGGTGGTTGTTTGTTTCATGGTGATGATGGTGGTTGTTTGTTTAATGGTGATGATGGTGTTGTTGTTTAATGGTGATGATGGTGGTTGTTTGTTTAATGGTGATGATGGTGGTTGTTTGTTTAATGGTGATGATGGTGGTTGTTTGTTTAATGGTGATGATGGTGGTTGTTTGTTTAATGGTGATGATGGTGGTTGTTGTTTAATGGTGATGATGGTGGTTGTTTGTATAATGGTGATGATGGTGGTTGTTTGTTTAATGGTGATGATGGTTGTTTGTTTAATGGTGATGATGGTGGTTGTTTGTTTAATGGTGATGATGGTGGTTGTTTGTTTAATGGTGATGATGGTGGTTGTTTGTTTAATGGTGATGATGGTGGTTGTTTGTTTAATGGTGATGATGGTAGTTGTTTGTTTAATGGTGATGATGGTGGTTGTTTGTATAATGGTGATGATGGTTGTTTGTTTAATGGTGATGATGGTTGTTTGTTTAATGGTGATGATGGTGGTTGTTTGTTTAATGGTGATGATGGTAGTTTTTTTTTTAATAGTGATGATGGTGGTTGTTTGTTTAATGGTGATGATGGTGGTTGTTTGTTTAATGGTGATGATGGTTGTTTGTTTAATGGTGATGATGGTAGTTGTTTGTTTAATGGTGATGATGGTAGTTGTTTGTTTAATGGTGATGATGGTGGTTGTTTGTTTAATGGTGATGATGGTGGTTGTTTGTTTAATGGTGATGGTGGTTGTTTGTTTAATGGTGATGATGGTTGTTTGTTTAATGGTGATGATGGTTGTTTGTTTAATGGTGATGATGGTGGTTGTTTGTTTAATGGTGATGATGGTAGTTTTTTTTTTAATAGTGATGATGGTGGTTGTTTGTTTAATGGTGATGATGGTGGTTGTTTGTTTAATGGTGATGATGGTTGTTTGTTTAATGGTGATGATGGTAGTTGTTTGTTTAATGGTGATGATGGTAGTTGTTTGTTTAATGGTGATGATGGTGGTTGTTTGTTTAATGGTGATGATGGTGGTTGTTTGTTTAATGGTGATGGTGGTTGTTTGTTTAATGGTGATGACGGTGGTTGTTTGTTTAATGGTGATGATGGTTGTTTGTTTAATGGTGATGATGGTAATTGTTTGTTTAATGGTGATGACGGTGGTTGTTTGTTTAATGGTGATGGTGGTTGTTTGTTTAATGGTGATGATGGTTGTTTGTTTAATGGTGATGATGGTTGTTTGTTTAATGGTGATGATGGTAATTGTTTGTTTAATGGTGATGATGATGGTTTTTTCTATGTGATTGAGGGAGGCAAAAGGCAGAACTGCCTATAGCGAATGCCTCCCCCATAGTTGAAAGAGTGACAGGGCCAAAATCAAGGGACGTTCGAGCCAAAATGCCTGGAAACACGGAGTTTGAATCAATTTAAGTCATAGGAAGAGGGAAAGACTGATTCTGGGAGAGAGTTCCAGAGCTCCACTGTTGAGTAGAAGAAAGTTTGAGAGTAACGTTTCACTCTTGGGTTGGAGAGTTGCACAGAGTAGTGGTGGGATTGAGTTGCAAGACGGGTACCACGTGCCCTACGTAAAGGAGGTGGTATACACTGGGAAAGCTCTGAGGAACACTGATTATTATAGTAGCGATAGAATAGCGAGAGAGATAAAACATTGCGGCGGAGAGAGAGAGATTGCAGAGAGTTGGTGAGTGGACGGGAGTTAATGATACGAAAGGCCTTCCTTTCAACTTTGTCTAGGAGAGCGGTATGAGAGGAACCTCCCCACACATGTGAACAATACTCAATACAAGGACGCACTATGCCCCTGTACAGAGCAAGAAGCTGTGCATGGGAAAAGAACCCCCTAAGGCGGTTGAGCACACCCAGCTTCTGGGAGGCTGCCTTAGCAAGACTGGTAATATGGTCCTTCCAACTGAGAGCAGAAGAAAAGGAGACACCAAGAATATTGAGAGAAGATGAAAGATTGATTTTTGTATTGTTGAAGAATAAGGGATAGTCTGCTGGGAGTTCCTTACGGGTAGATAGATGGATAAGTTGGGTTTTGGAAGCATTAAAGGTAACAAGGTTTTCTCTGCCCCAATTGGAGATAGTATTTAGATCATAATTTAAGAGTTCTATGGCTTCATTACGTTTGTCGTTGAGGGATTGCTGGCTGGGGCGTTCTGAAAAACTAATGGAGTAGTGTAAGGTTGAGTCGTCTGCGTATGAATGGATGGGAATTGAGGTACAGTTGAGGAGATCATTTATAAAAATTAGAAAAAAGAATAGGAGATAGGACAGAGCCCTGAGGAACACCGGAGTTTAAAGGGTGAGGAAGTGAACAATGGCCGTCCACAACCGCGGCTATGGAACGGCCGGAAAGGAAATTAGAGACAAAGGCACAGATGGAGGGATAGAAACCGAAGGAGGGTAGTTTAGAAATTAAAGATTTGTGCCAGACTCTATCGAAGGCTTTTGATATGTCTAGTGCAATAGAAAAAGTCTCACCGAAGTCCCGAAAGGAGGATGACCAAGAGTTAGTAAGATATGAAAGAAGATCACCAGTAGAGCGACCCTTAAGGAAGCCATACTGCCGATCTGAGAGCAGATTATGAGAAGAGAAATGCTTAAGAAATTTGGAAGCAAGAATAGTTTCAAAAACTTTAGAAAGACAATAGATGAGAGCAATTGGACTATAGTTGGAGGGTTGAGAGCGGTCACCCTTCTTTGGGACAGGTTGAATGTGAGCAAACTTCAGGTTGTTTGTTTAATGGTGATGATGGTGGTTGTTTAATGGTGATGATGGTAGTTGTTTGTTTAGTGGTGATGATGGTGGTTGTTTAATGGTGATGATGGTGGTTGTTTAGTGGTGATGATGGTAGTTGTTTGTTTAGTGGTGATGATGGTGGTTGTTTAATGGTGATGATGGTGGTTGTTTGTATAATGGTGGTGATGATGGTAGTTGCTTGTTTAATGGTGGTGATGATGGTAGTTGCTTGTTTAATGATGGTGGTAGTTGTTTGTTTAATGGTGATGATGGTGGTTATATGGTTAATGGGGTTGCAAGACATATCAACCAGTAGACCATTTCAACCAGTAGCTCTCAACCAGTGTCAAATCAACCAAGACCAACCAAAACAGTGCCAACAATATAGTACTAACCTAACCTAACCTAACCGTATTGGTTGATTTGGTACTGGTTGAGAGCTACTGGTTGAAATGGTCTACTGGTTGAGTTGTCCGGTCACCGGTTAGTGGTGATGATGATATTTTGTGTCTATGTGAATAAAGGATACAAAAGGCAAAGCTGCCTGTAACAGGTTTCTCACCCAAATTTGGAAGAGTGACAACTTGAAGCAGTTTAAGTCATAGGACGAGGGAAGGACAGATTAAAGGGAGAGTTTCAAAGCTTGTTTGTTGAGTAGAAGAAACACTGGGAAAATTGGCTCAATCTTGGTTTAGAGAGTTGGACAGAATAGGGGTCGGAGTTTGTTGAAAAGCGAGTGCCGCCCACTCTCCACACGGGAGAGTGAGAGAGGGAAGAAAGCTGTGAAGAACACTGATTATTGTAATAGCGTTATTGTAATAGCATTTCCGTTTGTAGAGAGAGATTGTAGATAATTATTAAGAGAAGGTGAGTTGATGAGACAAAATGCTTTTGACTCTACCATTGTGAGAAGTGCGGTATGGGTTGAACCTCCCCACACATGCGAACAATATTCGATACATGGGTGCACTGTGCCCCTATACAGAACAAGAATCTGTGCAGGAGTGAAAACCCCACGGAGACGGTTGAGCACACCTAAATTCTGGGAAACTGTTTTAGCAATAGCAAGAGTAGTAATATGATCTTTCTAAGAGTGCCCCATGAATATTCTTTCCTCTCACTTAAACATTAGGCTACCATAGCGCGGTTGGGAATATGAACATGATTAGATTAATATCCAGTATTCGAGAATGGATAATAAGTCGTAGGCGTGTGCATAAACCTTTAACCGTCCTGGTGGTGTAATGGTTAGAGTGTTTAAAATCTGTGTGCGATAACCCAGGTTCGAATCCCGGTGGATCACATACTGTATATGCTTTCATTAATTTCATTGGCGGCGTTTGGTGTTGTGGTGATATTAATACAAATAAAGGCCAGAAGAAAAAGAAACTCTCTGCTCCAATCTGAAATAGTTGATAGATCAGAAGACAGGCGAGTTATGACCTTATCGTGTGAGTTTTTGAGTGATTGCATGCTAGGTCGCTGTGGAAAACTATAGTCTATTCACTGTAAGTAAGCGAGATATCACGACTTATATCCTCTGTAACTCAAAAAGGGCTAAAGCAAATGGGCTGTAAATATCCACATCTATTCCTTGACGGACTCTTCCCAAATGGTAGAAATATTAGCTCGATTACTCTAGACATTTTTGAGTTACAGAGGTTAAAGGTCATGATGTCTCGCCTACTAACAAAAATAGACTATAGTTGATTAGTGTAAGATAGAGTCATCAACATACAGTATGAGTGAATAGGGCTGGAGTTACAGCTGAGAAGATCATTAAGGGGAGATTTCCACTCGAGGATTTTTTTTCTTTACCCCCTTTCTCCCCATTGTTTTTGAGATTTTAAGACGTTCGCTCCATTAGTTTGGCGATGTTAACAACTTTCACCCCATTTATGTAACTTTTAAGACCATTCGTGCCATTTAGGTGTCGATTTGTTCCTGGCGAGCGATAGCGAGCCTGTAATTTAAGAGGAACCGGCCTTCGGCCGGGAAATTTTTCTACCGAAAAATGTACAAATTTATCTTGAAAGGGGGTCAAGGGGGTGTAATTTCAAGCTTGATGGAAGTCTAGGAAACACACTAAAAACCTCCCCTTAATGAATTGTATAAGAATAATAATAAACTATCCCCTTAGCATTGGACAGGGAGGTTACTTCGGACATTTCTGGAAAACAAATATTATGAATCACAGGTATGGGAAGATGCCTCGATATTATGGAGAAAAAAAAAAAAAAAAATATATATATAGGCAAAATATGTATGCCAAAACATAACTCATAAAATGCTCCTCCTCGTACGGACTCTATATATTCATAATAACCCCTTCTGTACCGGCCACCTCTTTTGTTTTTGTTTTTCTAGCTTTAATTAGATGATTTTGGGCAGTTTAAGAAGGATCTATGGTAGCAAAAAGGGTTAAGGGGAGGCAGACCGTTTTTCTGGACCCCCTTCTCCCTAATGTTTAGCCCCACTGGTTTTGAGATTATAAGACGTTCGGCCCATTAGTTTGGCGATTTGAACACCTTTCGCCCCATTTCGTTGTCAATTTTAAGACCTTTCGTGCCATTTAGGTGTCGATTATTTCCTGGCGAGAGATAGCGAGCCTGTAATTTTAAGAGGAAGCGGCTTTCGGCCGGGAAATGTTTGTACCGAAAAATGTACAAATGTATCTTGAAAGGGACTCAAGGGGGTGTAATTTTAAGGTTGATGGAGGTCTAGGGAACAAACTAAATACCTCCCCTTAACCCATTCAGTACCAGGGATATCCGATTTATCATATGGTGGCAACTATTAGACGATTATTGACAGCTTAGGAAGGACGTATATACTCTATATTTTCCCAGCTGACGTTAAATTGAATCCCTTAGTAGCTGATTTCTCGATAATTAATGGAATTATATGAAACTACCATGGCTGTGTGTCGTATTAATGCCAAGTTTTCAGAATAACCATCATCTTTCGCTACACAATCTACCTTATAGCCGAGTAACCAAGATAGAAACATGGCAATTTACCCTCAGCTGGAACCAAAATTTACTATAGTCCTAATAAGGCTTCAATGTATCTCAACCGACCTTTTATAACATACCACAGATCCTTCCTCAGCTGCATAATAATATCGTCGAAATATAGCTAGACTATCCTATATATAACACACGTCGCTGGTACTGAAAGGGTTAACCTCCCATCCATTAAGGGGAGAGGGGTCGTTCTTCGGGCACCCCTTCTTCCTCATGTTTAGCCCCATTAGTGTTCAGATTGTATGACGTTCGGCTCATTAGTTTAGCGATTGTAAAACCTTTAGCCCCATTTCTTCGTCAATATTTAGACTTTTCATGTCATTTAGGTGTACATTTTTCCTTGCGAGCGATAGCGAGTCTGTAGTTTAAGAGCAATCGGCCTTCGGCCGTGACATTTTTCTATCGAAAATGTATATATTTATTTTGAAGGAGGGTCTTGGGTGTTGTTTCTTTTATGTTTGATGGAGGTCTAGTGAAACTAAGAAAATTATAAGATATATATATGATCAAATAGATACCCCCCCGCCCCCCCATTAATTTGGTGTTAGCGGAGGATGTGGTTACTCAGCTTTATAACACCTGTATAATCTCATAGTTAGTTTTTTTGTTAATGCTGACGATAAATTGGCTTCTTCCTTTCTTAATTACTCAGGTAGTAGGACATTTTAATTATGTTAATTATGAAACATGGAGGATGGAGTGAGGAAGTATATGGATGAAGGCGGTGCTGGATGGGAGGAGGGGTGTCGACTGACTGGGGACAGAGGTGCGTGGGGGCGGTTCGTTCGTGGCCATCCCTTCGGGGATCACGGCGTCAGGCAATAGATAGATAGATAGATAGATAGATAGAAGAAACCTGGGCAATACTATGAGGCAGACACATTGTAGTTTCTTATTTGTTTGCATTAGTTAATGATAAATGTCGCGCTCACTAGCACTATGATATTATATTAGTTGTTGAGGGGGTCACCGGCTTTCTTTTTGTATCTTTCTCTCCTTTTCTCTCTTTCCCTGACTTGTATCCATTCGGCCCCATTCAGCCAACTGTTTTAAGTCGTTTATCCCCATCCAGGTGTCGATTACTTCCTGGCGAGCGATAGCGAGCCAGCATTGTATGGAGAAATCCGGCTTCGTCGGAGAAATTTTTCTATCGAAAAATTTACAAATTTAGCTTGCTGTCAAAACAAAAATATATACTGTATATGCTGACTCGCTACCGCTCGCCAGGAAAATACTGACACCTGGATGGGGGTAAACGTCTTAAAACAGTAGGCTGAAGGGGGTCGAATGGATACAAGCCAGAGAGAGAGAGAGAGAGAAAGAGAAAAAAGCGAGGTGGGCTCCCTTAAGTGCGAAACAGACATATACCAATGAACTCCAAGCCTCGACTATCATTGACGTTAGGGAAATATAGGTTGGGTAAAATATTCAGGGCAGATATGGGGAGGGAATATCAAAGAACATAAAAAGAAGACACATGTTGTTAGCAAAGAAGAACTAATTTAATCCTTGCAGCGAATTAGATGTGTGTGTGTGTTTTTTTTTTTTTTTTTTTTTTTTTTTCTTCTGTTCGGGCTCTGTCTCTAGTCGAGCAGCCCTAGCTATGGGGTATGTGCCTGAGTATATACTGTACATATATATACATAGCCTACCATGCCGCCTTGTTCCTTCTTCCTCTTCTGACTATTGTCAAACAATATTAAACTTTTGGAAGGACAAAGACGTATATATATCCGAGGGATAATAGAGATCATGTTGACCTTTTTGATTACTAGAGATCCTTTCTAAGCTGTACAAAGTCGCTTAGTGTTTGCAAGAATCTAATATTAAAAGAGGCCTCGGTACTGAGTGAGTTAAGGGGAGGTTTTTAGTTTGGTCTCTAGATATCCATCAAGCTTAAGATTACACCCCCTTGAGCCCCTTTCAAGACAAATTTGTAAATTTTTCGGTAGAAAAATGTCCCGGCTGAAAGCCGGTTCCTCTTAAATTACAGGCTCGCTATCGCTCGCCAGGATAAAATCGACACCTGAATTGCACGAAAGGTCTTAATATGGGGTGAAAGTTCTTAAAATCGCTAAACTATTGGGGCAAACGTTTTATAATATTAAAAGCAATGGGGCTAAACATGAGGAAGAAAGGGGTCAAGAAATAAATCCCTCAAGTGGAGACCTCCCCTTAAGTTAGATAGAAAAGTTAGTAATATGAAATGAACGAGTGTGTTGGTATGGAGGAGGGTGTGTGGAGGGAGGGAAGGAACAGATCATTGAACGAGTGTGTTGGTATGGAGGAGGGTGTGTGTGGAGGGAGGGAAGGAACGAGTGTGTTGGTATGGAGGAGGGTGGGTGTGGAGGGAGGGAAGGAACGAGTGTGGTGGTATGGAGGAGGGTGTGTGTGGAGGGAGGGAAGGAACGAGTGTGTTGGTATGGAGGAGGGTGTGTGTGGAGGGAGGGAAGGAACGAGTGTGTTGGTATGGAGGAGGGTGTGTGTGGAGGGAGGGAAGGAACGAGTGTGTTGGTATGGAGGAGGGTGTGTGTGGAGGGAGGGAAGGAAACGAGTGTGTTGGTATGGAGGAGGGTGTGTGTGGAGGGAGGGAAGGAACGAGTGTGTTGGTATGGAGGAGGGTGTGTGTGGAGGGAGGGAAGGAACGAGTGTGTTGGTATGGAGGAGGGTGTGTGTGGAGGGAGGGAAGGAACGAGTGTGTTGGTATGGAGGAGGGTGTGTGTGGAGGGAGGGAAGGAACGAGTGTGTTGGTATGGAGGAGGTGTGTGTGGTAGGGAGGGAAGGAACGAGTGTGTTGGTATGGAGGAGGGTGTGTGTGGAGGGAGGGAAGGAACGAGTGTGTTGGTATGGAGGAGGGTGTGTGTGGAGGGAGGGAAGGAACGAGTGTGTTGGTATGGAGGAGGGTGTGTGTGGAGGGAGGGAAGGAACGAGTGTGTTGGTATGGAGGAGGGTGTGTGTGGAGGGAGGGAAGGAACGAGTGTGTTGGTATGGACGAGCGTGTGTGTGTGGAGGGAGGGAAGGAACGAGTGTGTTGGTATGGAGGAGGGTGTGTGGAGGGAGGGAAGGAACGAGTGTGTTGGTATGGAGGAGGGTGTGTGTGGAGGGAGGGAAGGAACGAGTGTGTTGGTATGGAGGAGGGTGTGTGTGGAGGGAGGGAAGGAACAGATCATTTGCTAGCGTGTGAACTTGATGCCAATTACCTTTTCACGCCTTCCTTCCTTCCTTACCCTCCCTCTCCTTACTTCTCCTTTCCTTCCTTCCCCTACCTCTTTCCTTCTTCCCCTGCTTCTCCTTTCTTCTTTCTTTTCCTTCTCCTACCTCTTTCCTTCTTCCCCTGCTTCTCCTTTCTTCTTTCTTCCCCTACCTCTTTCCTTCTTCCCTGCTTCTCCTTTCTCCTTCTTCCCCTACCTCTTTCCTTCTTCCCTGCTTCTCCTTTCTTCTTTCTTTTCCTTCTCCTACCTCTTTCCTTCTTCCCCTGCTTCTCCTTTCTTCTTTCTTTCCTTCCCCTACCTCTTTCCTTCTTCCCCTGCTTCTCCTTTCTTCTTTCTTTCCTTCCCCTACCTCTTTCCTTCTTCCCCTGCTTCTCCTTTCTTCTTTCTTTTCCTTCTCCTACCTCTTTCCTTCTGCCCCTGCTTCTCCTTTCTCTCCTTCCTTCCCCTACCTCTTTCCTTGCTTCTCATTTCTCTCCTTCCTTCCCCTACCTCTTTCCTTTTTCCCCTGCTTCTTCTTTCTTCTTTCTTTGCCTTCTCCTACCTCTTTCCTTCTTCCCCTGCTTCTCCTTTCTCTCCTTCCTTCCCCTACCTCTTTCCTTCCTTCCCCTATCTCTCCTACCTTCCCCTCCCTCTCCTTTCTTCTATATTTCCTTCCTTCCCTCCTTCTCCTTCCTTCCCCTCCCTCTCCTGCCTTCATCACCTCTCACCTCGCACTCCTTCCTTCATCACTTCCTTCCCCTCCCTCTCCTTCCTTCCTTCCCCTCATTCTCCTTTCTTCTTCCTTCCCTCACTCTCCTTCCTTCCTTCCTTCCCCTACCTCTTTCCTTCCTGCCTCTCCTTTTCCTCTCTCTCCTTCCTTCCTTCCCCTCCCTCTCCTTTCTTCTTTCTTTCCTTCCTTCCCTCCTTCTCCTTCCTTCCCCTCCCTCTCCTTTCTTTTCTTTCCTTCCTTCCCTCCTTCTCCTTCCTTCCCCTCCCTCTCCTTTCTTCTTTCTTTCCTTCCTTCCCTCCTTCTCCTTCCTTCCCCTCCCTCTCCTTTCTTCTTTCTTTCCTTCCTTCCCTCCTTCTCCTTCCTTCCCCTCCCTCTCCTTTCTTCCTTCCTTCATCACCTCTCGTTCCTTCCTTCATCTCATCTCGCCTTTCTTATATAAATGTCACTTACATTTTTCTTTTCCTCTTGTCTTTTGTCTTTTTCTCTCCTCTTCCTTCCTTTCCTTTCGCCTTCCCTATCTTTACTCTGTCATCTCTTCCTTTATCATCTATCTTAAGGGGAGACAGACCGTTTTTCTGGACCCCCTTCTCCCTAATGTTTAGCCCCACTAGTTTTGAGATTTTAAGACGTTGATTCCATTAGTTTGGGGATTTTATGACCTTTCACCCCATTTCTTTGTCAATATTAGGACCCTTCGTGCCATTTAGGTGTAGATTTTTTCCCGGCGAGCGATAGCGAGCCTGTAATTTTAAGAGGAATTGGCCTTTGGCCGGGTCCTTTTTCTACCGAAAAATGTACAAACCTATCTTGAAGAGAGGTCTAGGAGCTGTTTGTCTAAGCTTGATGGAGGTCTAGGGAGGAAACTAAAAATAGCCTTTATATGAAAAAACGATCTTATAGACCAAACAAAAGCCACTGTCCCCTTAAACATCGTCTAATTTCTCAAACTCTTCCTTCCTTCCTTCCTCCCACCTATTGTTCCTTCCTTCCTTCCTTCCTTCCTTCCTTCCTGCATTAATTAGTTTCATCACAGCCTCTCCTACTTCCCATTTTCTTCTCTCCTCAGTTTTAGTTTTCCATTCCTCACCATTCGTCTCGCTTTCCATAGTGCTTGGCATATTTTACCAACTGTTTCCACGCTAGCGTAAGCTGGAGGGAGTGGTGGGCGGGGAGGAGCCTTCTGCATTACTATCCTTAGAAGTAGTTATAGTATATTCGCTGTAAGTAGGCGAGAAATCATGACTTCTAACCTCTGTAACTCAAACACGACTAGAGTAATCGAGCTAATATTTCTACCAAGTGGGAGGAGTTAGTCAAGGAATACATGTGGAAATTTACAGCGAATTTGCTCTAGCCCTTTTTGAGATACAGAGGATAGAGGTCATGATTTCTCGCCTACTTACAGCGAATAGACTATAGTAGCTTAGCAGTGTAGTTATCCAAACTGTCCCGTAATGACCAATAGGTCTGTTGCAGTTTGTAAGTCATTTATATTGCCTGGTGATACTAGCTTTAATGTGGAACGAGTACTCCTGTAATTACACGAGTACTCGTTTAACATTAAAGCTAGTATTACCCCTCTCCCTTCCTTCCTTCCTTCCTTCCTTCCTTCCTTCCTTCCTTCCTTCCTTCCTTCCTTCCTTCCTTCCTTCCTTCCTTCCTTCCTTCCTTCCTTCCTTCCTTCCTTCCTTCCTTCCTTCCTTCCTTCCTTCCCCCGCACTTGCTCATTCAGTTCAATAAGTTCGTCCATTTTGTTGCCACTCTTATCTCCTGTGACTTCCTCCCTTCCTCGCCTCCACCACCCGCATATCCCTCCCCTCCCCTCCATAATCTCTCTACACTGTTGCTCATTTCCTCTGCCTCTTCATTCACCTCCCCCCCCCCCACCACCCCCCTCCTCTCCCTATCTCTCCTCCCGCTTATGTACATTCATTAAAGGGGGGTATGGGATGTTTTTTCTGGCACCCTTCTCCCTCGTGTTTAGCCCCATTAACTTTCAGATTATTAGACGTTCGGCGCATTAGTTTGACGGTTTTAACACATTTCACCCCATTTAGTTCTCAATTTTAAGACCTTTCGTGCCATTTAGGTGTCGATTTTATCCAGGCGAGCGATAGCGAGCCTGTAATTTTAAGAGAAATCGACACCTGGATGGGGATAAACGTCTTAAAACAGTTGACTGAATGGGGCCGAATGTATACAAGCCAAAGAGAGAGGGAGAGAAAGAGAAAACAAAAAGCGAGGTAGTTTCCCTTAATCTTCTTTAACCTGCCCTCCACCTCTATCTCGCTTCTTTAACCTGCCCTCCACCTCTATCTCGCTTCTTTAACCTGCCCTCCACCTCTATCTCGCTTCTTTAACCTGCCCTCCACCTCTATCTCGCTTCTTTAACCTGCCCTCCACCTCTATCTCGCTTCTTTAACCTGCCCTCCACCTCTATCTCGCTTCTTTAACCTGCCCTCCACCTCTATCTCGCTTCTTTAACCTGCCCTCCACCTCTATCTCGCTTCTTTAACCTGCCCTCCACCTCTATCTCGCTTCCATCAATCAACGCTTATATATACATTTAGGACTCCTCATATATCCACACTAACAACCCAAACTTATCATGGTTCAGTATCCATGTGTCTATTCGCTGGAAGTAGGCGAGAAATCATGACCTGTATCCTCTGTAGCTCAAAAAGGGCCTGAACAAATTGGCTGTAAATTTCCACATCTATTCCTTGACCGACTCTTCCCAAATGGTAGAAATATTAACTAGGTTACTCCAGTCGTTTTTTAGTTACAGAGATTAGAGGTCATGATTGCTCGCCTACTTACAGCGAATAGAATAGCTCCTCTCTCCTCTTACTTGGACTTTATTAATGTTTGCATAATATTTAAATAATAATGGCCTGATATTTTACCCTATAATGTCTCTTGCATTTCCCATTCGTCATCATCTGGTTATTATGCCCAGTTACTCATAGACCATCTCCACTCAAACTATGCAGGCACACACAGACACAGGGGTCGAATTGATAAAACTTTGCTAAGATATTGAAATGTTGTGAATTACCTAGGCCAAAATCCTAAGAAACTATTATAAACATGCTAAGTTTTTTTCAGCTAATGTATTTTATGCAGGACGATGTATTAACCCTTTCAAGCTCCAATACGCGTTTCTGTTATGTTTCTGGCTACTATTAGACGATTTTATTCAGATCAGTAAAGGTATATGGAAGTCAAAGGGTTGATTGAGATAGTATTTACCCTTTTAATACCCACAGATACTTCCTAAGCTGCATGAAATCGTATAATGATAGCCAAAATAAACTATTAAAACGCGTCAGAGCTTCAAAGGGTTAAGTACATTTAAGTGTATTCGGCAGGTACAATCGTGCTAATAAGTGATGTATCGGCACCAAGTATAATAAGTGATGTATCGGCACCAAGTATAATAAGTGATGTATCGGCACCAAGTATAATAAGTGATGTATCGGCACCAAGTATGTTTCGAACAATAGTTGGTATCGGCAATATCTAAGCTTTATTTCTTCATATCAAGTGAGATATACACACATGTTCCTACACTTACCCACCCTATCCAACATCTGACAGACATTAATACAGCACAGAGCAAGCCAAACGTAATGACAGCCGGGATATGACTTATTAGCGCGACCGTACTACAGTCTATTGCGAGAACCACCCGACTGTTAAGGGGAGGTCTCCACTTGAGGGATTTTTTTCTTGACTCCTTTCTCCCTCATGTTTAGCCCCATTGCTTTTCTAATTTTAAGACTTTCGCCCCATTATTTTGACGATTTTAAGAACCTTCGACCCATTTCTGTCAATTTTTAGACCTTTCGTGCCATTTAGGTGTCGATTTTATCCTGGCGAGCGATAGCGAGCCTGTAATTTAAGAGGAACCGGCTTTCAGCCGGGACATTTTTCTACCGAAAAATGTACAAATTTATCTTGAAAGGGAGTCTAGGGAGTGTAATTTTAAGCTTGATGGAAGTTTAGGGAGGAAACTAAACACCTGCCCTTAAGATGTATGAGCTGTAAGTATTATAGGTGATATGTTACTTATACAGCCCCTATATACCCCAGCTTCACCTGGCCCACAACATAGCCCACACCTTCACCTAATAACACCATCACCATCACCACCACCACCACCACCTGCTGCTGCACTACTACCATAATATCTTAAGGGGAGGCTGGCCGTTTGTTTGGTCTATTAATTCACTTATTCACATATTTTTAAAGTTTCCTCCCTAGACCTCCATCAAGCTTAGAAAAAAAAAAAAAAAATAGACCCCCCTTCAAGATAAATGTGTACATTTTTCGGTAGAAAAATTTCCCGGCCGAAGGCCGGTTCCTCTCAAAATTGCAGGCTCGCTATTGCTCGCCCGGAAATAATCGACTCCTAAATGGCACGAAAGGTCTTAAAATTGACAACGAAATGGGGAGAAAGGGGTTAAAATCGCCAAACGTCTTATAATCTCAAAACTAGTGGGGCTAAATATTAGGGAGAAGGGGGTCCAGAAAAACGTCGTTTTTTCGGTCCCCCTTTCTACCTCGTGTTAAGCCCCATTTGTTTTGAGATTATAAGACGTTCGGCCCATTAGTTAGTCGATTTTAAGACCTTTCGCCCCATTTCTTAGTCAATATTTAGACCTTTCGTGCTATTTAAGTATCAATTATTTCCTGGCATTACAGGTGTGATATGTTACTTATACAGCCCCTATATACCCCAGCTTCACCTGGCCCACAACATAGCTCACACCTTCACCTAATACCACCACCACCACCACCACCTGCTGCACTACTACCATAATATCTTAACCCTTTCACGCATTCATGACGCAGAGGTTGCCAGATTAGCAATAAGAAATAGAGTTCTCTCACTCTTATAATTACCTCTCCAAAATTAGTGTTCTGCCCACAGCTAACTCACAGACAACTGCAGAGGTTGAAGTAACTAAACTAAAGTTTTCTAAATACCCCTGATGGTAACAAAGGCTTTAAAGTATCCCCAATAGGTTCAAAATCGCGTCATATGTCGGAGAGGGTTAAGGGGAGGCTGACCGTTTGTTTGGTCTATTAATGCATTAAATTTATTCATATATATTTTTTTAGTTTCCTCCCTAGACCTCCATCACATAAAGAAAAAAAAACATCCATTAGATTCCCCTTCTAGATTAATTTGTACATTTTTCAGTAGAAAAATGTCCCGGCCGAAGGCCGATTCTTCCAACATTACAGGCTCACTACCGTTCGCCAGGGAAAAAAGTTGACACCTTTATAGCATGAAAGGTCTAAATATTGACGAATAAATGGGGTGAAAGGTCTTAAAATCGACTAACTAATGGGGCAAACACCTTAACATCTGACAACTAATGGGGCTAAGCATTAGGGAGAAGGGGATCCAGAAAACCGGTCTGCCTCCCCTTAAGGTGAGGCTGATGTACTGTTGAGATTAAGGAGACATGGGTCGTTTTCTGGTCCCCCTTTCTACCTCGTGTTAAGCCCCATTTGTTTTGAGATTATAAGACGTTCGGCCCATTAGTTTGGCGATGTTATAACACCTTTCGCCCCATTTTGGTGTCAATTATAAGACCTTTCGGGCCATTTAGGTATCGATTATTGCCTGGCGAGCGAAAGCGAGCCTGAAATTTTAAGAGAAACCGGGAAACTTTTCTACCGAAAAATGTACACATTTATCTTGAAGGGGGGGGGGGGGTGTCTAGGGGGTGTTTTTCTAAGTTTGATGGAGGTCTAGCGAGAACACTAAGAAATAAAGGAATACATTAATTTAAAAAAAAAAAAAAAAAAAAAACTCTCCCCTTCATTACAAACACACATTGGTACAAGTACTCCGTGATGTGTGGCGATTGTACATTTTTCGGTAAAACATTTATTCCAGCAGAAGTTCGGTTTCTCCCAAGTATCAGGCTGGCTATCGCTCGCCTGGAAAAAGATCGATATCTGAATGGGGCGAAACGGCTTATAACTATCGCTCGCCTGGAAAAAGATCGATACCTGAATGGGGCGAAACGGCTTATAACTATCGCTCGCCTGGAAAAAGATCGATACCTGAATGGGGCGAAACGGCTTATAACTATCGCTCGCCTGGAAAAAGATCGATACCTGAATGGGGCGAAACGGCTTATAACTATCGCTCGCCTGGAAAAAGATCGATACCTGAATGGGGCGAAACGACTTATAACTATCGCTCGCCTGGAAAAAAGATCGATACCTGAATGGGGCGAAACGGCTTATAACTATCGCTCGCCTGGAAACATATCGATACCTGAATGGGGCGAAACGGCTTATAACTATCGCTCGCCTGGAATAAAGATCGATACCTGAATGGGGCGAAACGGCTTATAATCGTCAGAGTAATGCGGCGAAACATCTGAGAAACATACAAGACTATAAGCCAGTTGTAGATAGAGTTAAGGGGAGGCGGACCGTTTTTCTGGACCCCCTTCTCCCTCATGTTTAGCCCCACTAGTTTTGAGATTATAAGACGTTCGGCCCATTAGTTTGGCGATTTTAACATCTTTCGCCCCATTTCGTTGTCAATTTTAAGACCTTTCGTGCCATTTAGGTGTCTATTTTTTCCTGGCGAGCGATAGCGAGCCTGCAATTTTAAGAGGAACCGGCCTTTGGCCGGTTTTCAGCCTACTGTTTTAAGACGTTTACCCCCATCCAGGTGACAATATTTTCCTGGCGAGCTGTAGCGAGCCAGCATATAATTATATATTTTTGTTTTGACAGCAAGCTAAATTTTTACATTTTTTGATAGAAAAATTTCTCCGGCGAAGCCGGATTTCTTCATACAATGCTGGCTTGCTATCGCTCGCCAGGAAGAAATCGACACCTGGATGGGGATAAAAGTCTTAAAACAGTTGGCTGAATGGGGCCGAATGGATACAAGCCAGGGAAAGAGAGAAAAGGAGAGAACGATAAAAAAAAAACCGGTAACCCCCCTTACCCCCTTTCACTGCCCCATTACGCAGTACCCGCACACACTTAATCCATCCAACCCACCACTTACCACCACTTATAACCCTCAACCAGTTCACTTATTGGCCCACAAGTGTCCTTTTGATCGCCGGCTAAGTGGCAGGCAGATATGGGCTTTATGTTTCCTGGCGTAATTCTGACTGCTTGTGAATGTTTAAGTGATTGGGTTGGTGGTGGTGTGTGTGTGTGTGTGTGTGTGTGTGTGTGTGTGTGTGTGTGGCTTGTCTGCGTGTGTATAGTGTGTGTGTGTGTGTGGTTTGTCTGTGTGTATAGTGTGTGTGTGTGTGTGGTTTGTCTGTGTGTGTGTGTGTGTGTGTATGTGGCTTGTCTGCGTGTGTATAGTGTGTGTGTGTGTGTGTGAGGCTTATCTTTATGTGTATAGTGTGTGTGTGTATGTGGCTTGTCTGCGTGTGTATAGTGTGTGTGTGTATGTGTAGGGCTTGTCTTTTATGTGTATAGTGTGTGTGTGGGAGGCTTGTCTGTATGTGTATAATGTGCGTTTGTGTGTGTGTGTGTGTGTGGGAGGCTTGTCTGTATGTGTATAATGTGCGTTTGTGTGTGTGTGTGTGTGTGTGTGTGTGGGAGGCTTGTCTGTATGTGTATAATGTGCGTTTGTGTGTGTGTGTGTGTGTGGGAGGCTTGTCTGTATGTGTATAATGTGCGTTTGTGTGTGTGTGTGTGTGTGTGTGTGAGGCTTGTCTGTATGTGTATAATGTGCGTTTGTGTGTGTGTGTGTGTGTGGGAGGCTTGTCTGTATGTGTATAATGTGCGTTTGTGTGTGTGTGTGTGTGTGTGTGGGAGGCTTGTCTGTATGTGTATAATGTGCGTTTGTGTGTGTGTGTGGGAGGCTTGTCTGTATGTGTATAATGTGCGTTTGTGTGTGTATGTGTGTGTGAGTGTGTGTGTGTGTGTGTGTGGGAGGCTTGTCTATATGTGTATAGTGTGCGTTTGTGTGTATGTGTGTGTGGTGTGTGTGTGTGGGGGGGGAGGTTTGTTTATGTGTATAGTGTGCGTTTGTGTGTGTATGTGTGTGTGGTGTGTGTGTGGGGGGGGAGGTTTGTGTATGTGTATAGTGTGCGTTTGTGTGTGTATGTGTGTGTGGTGTGTGTGTGGGGGGGGAGGTTTGTCTATGTGTATAGTGTGCGTTTGTGTGTGTGTGGGGGAGGAGGTTTGTCTATGTGTATAGTGTGCGTTTGTGTGTGTGTGGTGTGTGCGTTTGTGTGTGGTGTGTGTGTGTGTGTGTATAGTGTGCGTTTGTGTGTGTGTGGTGTGTGAGTTTGTGTGTGGTGTGTGTGTGTGTATATAGTGTGCGTTTGTGTGTGTGTGTGTTTAGTGTGCGTTTGTGTGTGTGTGGTATGTGTGATTGTGTGTGTGTATAGTGTGCGTTTGTGTGTGTGTGTATAGTGTGCGTTTGTGTGTGTGTGTATAGTGTGCGTTTGTATGTGTGTGGTGTGTGTGTGTATAGTGTGCGTTTGTGTGTGTGTGTGTGTGTGTGTGTGTATGTGTGTGTAAAGTGTGCGTTTGTGTGGTGTGTGTTTGTGTGTGTGTGTAAAGTGTGCATTTGTGTGTGGTGTGTGTGTTTGTGTGTGTGTAAAGTGTGCGTTTGTGTGTGTGTGGTATGTGTGTTTGTGTGTGTGTATAGTGTGCGTTTGTGTGTGGTGTGTGTGTGTGTGTATTTGTGTGTGTGTAGTGTGCGTTTGTGTGCGTGTGTGTAGTGTGCATTTGTGTGTGTATAGTGTGCGTTTGTGTGTGGTGTGTGTGTGTGTGTTTGTAGTGTGTATAGTGTGCGTTTGTGTGTAGTGTGTGTGTGTGTGTAGTGTGCATTTGTGTGCGTGTAGTGTGCGTTTGTGTGTGTGTGTAAAGTGTGCGTTTGTGTGTGTGTGGTGTGTGTGTTTGTGTGTGTGTATAGTGTGCGTTTGTGTGTGGTGTGTGTGTGTGTGTGTGAGGTTTGTCTGTATGTGTATAGTGTGTGTGTGTGTGTGTGGCTTGTCTGCATGTGCATAGTGTGTGTGTGTTTGTATGTGTATGAGCGTATGTGTTAATATGTATAAAAGTGTTGATGAGAGTCTTGTAGTTTGGGAAGTATGATGTGTATGTTTAGTGGGGGTGATTGCATGTTGTGGTCCTCTTTCTGTGTGCATGTATGTGTATGTGAACGTGTAGGATGTGTACATGTGCACACAGTGAAGAAAGTGGCAAAAAATGGGCGAACTTGCGGAACTGAGAGAGAGAGAGAGAGAGAGAGAGAGAGAGAGAGAGAGAGAGAGAGAGAGAGAGAGAGAGAGAGAGAGAGAGAGAGAGAGAGAGAGAGAGAGAGTAGAGTAGAGCAGAGAAAGTATAAAGAGCATTGCCTAGTCTCGGGGTGTGGTGTGCGTGTTAAGGTAGCAGTACCGGTACTCGCCTTTTCTGGACCCCCTTCTCCCTCGTGTTTACCATATTAGTTTTGAGATTTTAAGACGTTCCTTCCATTAGTTTGGCGATTTTAATACCTTTCGCTCCATTTCGTTGTAAATTTCAAGACCTTTCGTGCCATTTAGGTGTCGATCGTTTCCTGGCGAGCGATAGCGAGCCTGTACTTTTAAGAGGAACCGGCCTTCGGCCGGGACATTTTTCTATCGAAAAATGTACAAATATATCTTGAAGGGGGGTCTAGGGGGTGTTTTTTAAGCTTGATGGAAGTCTAGCAAGGAAACTAAAAAAATAAATTCATAAATGAATTAATAGCCAAAATAGCCGACCACTACCCCCTTAATGCCTAGTGTATGTTTATAAGGACCCACAATGGTTGCCTGGTACCCAAGTTGCATGGCGCGTGCAGTCCAGAAACATACCATTAGTTCTTGGTCAGTGGCGCGGGTTCGAGCCCTTGTTTCCCACCTCTCCGCGGGATTACTTTACTTCAAGGGGGCGGTAGTCGCTTTTTCGGGACCCCCTTTCTCCCTCATGTTTAGCATATTGAGATTTGAAGTCTTTCTATTCCGTTAGTTTGGTGATATTTGTTTAGAGCTTTCGCCACATTTATTTGTCAATATTACCTTTCCTGACATTTAGGTGTCGATATTTTCCTGGCGAGCGATAGCGAGCCTGTAATTTTTAGAAGGAATCGGCCTTTGGCCGGAACATTTTTCTACCGAAAAATGTACAAATTCGTCTTGAAATGGGGTCTAGGGGGTGTTTTGTATAGCTTGGTGGAGGTATAGCGAGGAATTTCAAAGATATAAGTGGAGGTATAGCGAGGAATTTCAAAGATATAAGTGGAGGTATAGCAGGAATTTCAAAGATATAAGTGGAGGTATAGCAGGAATTTCAAAGATATAAGTGGAGGTATAGCGAGGAATTTCAAAGATATAAGTGGAGGTATAGCAGGAATTTCAAAGATATAAGTGGAGGTATAGCGAGGAATTTCAAAGATATAAGTGGAGGTATAGCAGGAATTTCAAAGATATAAGTGGAGGTATAGCGAGGAATTTCAAAGATATAAGTGGAGGTATAGCGAGGAATTTCAAAGATATAAGTGGAGGTATAGCAGGAATTTCAAAGATATAAGTGGAGGTATAGCAGGAATTTCAAAGATATAAGTGGAGGTATAGCGAGGAATTTCAAAGATATAAGTGGAGGTATAGCAGGAATTTCAAAGATATAAGTGGAGGTATAGCGAGGAATTTCAAAGATATATTAATAGATACATTTATAGACCAACAAACAAGCGCTACCCCCTTAACCCTGTGAATACCAACGACGTGGGTTAAGGGGAGGAAGATCGTTTTTCTGGACCCCCTTCTCCCTAATGTTTAGCCCCACTAGTTTTGAAATTATAAGACGTTCGGCCCATTAGTTTGGCGATTTTAACACCTTTCGCCCCATTTCGTTGTCAATTTTAAGACCTTTCGTGCCATTTAGGTGTCGATTATTTCCTGGCGAGCGATAGCGAGCCTGCAATTTTTAAGAGGAATCGGCCTTTGGCCGGGACATTTTTCTACCGAAAAATGTACAAATTTATCTTGAACGAGGGTCTAGGGGGTGTTTTTCTAAGCTTGATGGAGGTCTAGGGAGGACACTAAGAAAAGTATAGACCAGCAAACAAGCACTATCCCCCTTAACCCTGTGCATACCAGTGACGTGAGTTAAAAGTTTGACTGTGGCTATATTGAAACGATAGCGTGTAGCTTAAGAAGGATCTGTGGTATAGTTATAAGGGTTGGTTTAGAGAGTTTGACAAAGCCTTATTATGGCTAGAGGTCCTTGCTAAGCTGAGTGAAACCGTCAGATAGTTGCCAGAGAGAGGGTTGGTTTAGAGAGTTTGAAAAGCCTTATTATGGCTAGAGGTCCTTGCTAAGCTGAGTGAAACCGTCAGATAGTTGCCAGAGAGAGGGTTGGTTTAGAGAGTTTGACAAAGCCTTATTATGGCTAGAGGTCCTTACTAAGCTGAGTGAAACCGTCAGATAGTTGCCAGAGAGGGTTGGTTTAGAGAGTTTGACAAAGCCTTATTATGGCTAGAGGTCCTTACTAAGCTGAGTGAAACCGTCAGATAGTTGCCAGAGAGGGTTGGTTTAGAGAGTTTGAAAAGCCTTATTATGGCTAGAGGTCCTTGCTAAGCTGAGTGAAACCGTCAGATAGTTGCCAGAGAGGGTTGGTTTAGAGAGTTTGACAAAGCCTTATTATGGCTAGAGGTCCTTGCTAAGCTGAGTGAAACCGTCAGATAGTTGCCAGAGAGGGTTGGTTTAGAGAGTTTGAAAAGCCTTATTATGGCTAGAGGTCCTTCCTAAGCTGAATAAAACCTTGATATAGTTGCCAGAGAGGGTTGGTTTAGAGAGTTTGAAAAGCCTTATTATGGCTAGAGGTCCTTCCTAAGCTGAATAAAACCTTAAGATAGTTGCCAGAGAGGGTTGGTTTAGAGAGTTTGAAAAGCCTTATTATGGCTAGAGGTCCTTCCTAAGCTGAATAAAACCTTGATATAGTTGCCAGAGAGGGTTGGTTTAGAGAGTTTGAAAAGCCTTATTATGGCTAGAGGTCCTTCCTAAGCTGAAAAAAACGTCAAATAGTTGCCAGAATATAAAAAAACAAAACAAATAAACGTTACCGGTACTGAATGCGTTAACGCAGAACACAAAGAAAACGCAAGATGGATTCCATTTCGATGAGGTAAGTTAGTTGTGGGTGTGATTGCATAGATGTTGGTCAATTGCCGACTTGCGAGTTTCGTTCTATAAGGAAGTTGGAGCTGTAGACAACGCTATTGAACAGAATTTACAGCTAAAATACGGTCGTAGTACATTTATAAATACATAAAACCCGCAATTCAACATACCATTTATCCATCAGAAACATACATTATTATTGCGTTTCTGTTTGATATCGATGATCACGGCTCCAACTTCCTTATAGCCTGAAACTCGCAAGGGGTCAATTGGTTTCTTTAGTTGTATATACAGTAGTACCGGTAAATTGACGGTTAAATTAAGGTGACACGGTCGGGTTTCTGGTCCCCCTTCTTCCTCATGCTTAGCCCCATTAGTTTTCAGATGTTAAGACGTTCGGCCCATTAGTTTTGCGATTTTAAGACCTTTCGCTCCTTTAGGTGTCGATTTTTTACCTGGTGAGCGATAGCGAGCCTGTAAATTAGGAGGCAGGGACATTTTTCTACCGAAAAATTTACAAATATATCTTGAAGGGGGGTCCTGTATTTTTTTTTTGTTTTTTTTTTTTTTTAATATTATTGTATTTTTTTTTCTTTTGATGGAAGTCTAGGGAGGAAACTAGAAAAAAATAAATGCAAAAAATCTACCAACAACTAAATCATCCCCCCATAAGTTGTCTGTGTGATTCTCTATGGTACCGGTAAATTGCTTTTATGGTTCTAAAGGTACTTCTAATAACTCGAAATGAATGAAAGCAATCGGGCTGACGTTTCTATCATTTGGGAAGAGTCCACCAGGAAATAGGTGTGGATATTTACAGCCAGTTTGCTCTAGGCCCTTTTGAGTTACAGAGAGGTCAGGGATCAAGATTATTGTCACGTTCGCTGGCACTACCTATAGTACGGTTCCGGTAAGTTGTGCATGTACGGTAGCGCTAATAAGTCATGTCTCGGCTGTCATTATGTTTGGCTCGCTCTGTGCTGTATTAATGTCTGTCGGATGTTGAGTAGGGTGAGTAAGTGTAGGAACATGTTTGTGTATCTCGCTCAAAAAGAAGAAATCGTGTGTAAATATTGCTGATACCTATTATTGATCAAAACATAATTGGTGCCGAGACATCACTTATTAGCGCGACTGTACGGTAGCGCTAAGAAGTCATGTCTCAGCTGTCATTACGTTTGGCTCGCTCTGTGCTGTATTAATGTCTGTCAGATGTGGAATAGGGTGGGTAAGTGTAGGAACATGTTTGTATATCTCACTCGATATGAATAAATCAAGTTTAGACATTGCTGATATCAATTATGGATCAACATATACTTGGTGCCGAAACATCACTTATTTGGTCGATTGTACAGTCGCGCTAATAAGTGATGTCTCGGCACCAATTATATTTTGATCAATAATTGGTATGAGCAATGTCTAAAACTTGATTTATTCGTTTCGAGTGAGATATACAAGCATGTTCCTACACTTACCCACCCTATTCAACATCTGGCAGACATTAACCCCTTCTGAACCGGCGACGTCAATTTAATTTTATTCTGGCTGCAATTAGACGATTATATTCAGCTTAAAAATGGCCTCCAGCAATTAATAGGCTTCGAACTATCTCGCTTAACGTTTCTGACTACCACAGATCCTCTTTGCAATGCACAAAACCGTCTAAATATAGCTAGAATAACATTAATTATACAGCACAGAGCAAGCCAAACGTAATGACAGCTGGGACATGACTTATTAGGCCGACTGTACTTCTCTATTGTACTGGAGTGTTGTTGATAGGGTTCTATATTGCACCAGTGAGCTGCATTCGTGATTAATTTAGCCCAGCAAGTGAAAGCCTGGAGAGAGTGTGTGTGAGCATGTGCATTAAGGGTAGGTTTTTAGTGTGTTCCCTAAACCTCCATCTTTGTTCCCTAGACCTCCATCAAGCTTAAAATGACACCCCCTTGAGCCCCTTTCAAGATAAGTTTTCCGGCCAAAGGCCGGTTCCTCTTAAATTACATGCTCGCTATCGCTTGCCAGGGAAAAATCGACACTTAAATGGCACGAAGTCTTAAAATTGACAGAATTGGGGCGATTCTTCTTAAAATCACCAAATTAAGGGGGTGAACGTCTTGGAATCTCAAAAGCAATGGGGTTAAACATGGAAGAGAAAGGAGTACCGGTACAAAAAACAAAAAAAACAAAAAACAAAATCCTGGGGTGGAAATCTCCCCTTAGCTTGCCCCCCCACCTCCATGCGTGGCGTAGGATAAATATTGAAGTCGTAGTAGTGGATATACAGTAGCTCTTTATAAACACGTGAGTAAAGCGACAATGGAAGCTTCTTTGTGCCTGGACCTTACTCCAGTCACGTTGCGGCCACACCTAGGCACACAGAGCTCACCTACTTTGCCAGAGTGCAAGTTTAATAGTTATTGTTTTAAGCACCTCTGAGAATACGTCAAATAATTGCGTACGAATATTTATTAAAATAGGGTATACTGTGCAATGTGCATGCGCTGGTAGATTAACACTATATATTGTTAAGAAATACACCGACAAATATATTTAGAATTAGATAAATAACTTGTATGTCAAAATGTACAGTCCTGTACCTCAAGTACAATGCTTTATAATCCTATGTTTATTCATCTAACATTTATAACTTGTATTTTGTAATAGATATCGCGTATTGGACCACTGCGTACAAATAAGCTAGTCTACCCTGTGGCTTTTAGCCTGGGAATGAATTGCGCAAGAAAATTAGCCAAAGTTAATAATGGTTGAACAAAGTTTGTTGATGAGAATTCTTGAAAGTTTCTTACCTTTTAAAATTTACTAACTTGGACGGCCTTCCCAGCAAATATCAGCCCATTTGATCTAGTCTTTTATGAGTTACAGAGGTTAGAGTTCACGATTTGTGAGCTACCTATAATAAATGGACTATACCGGAACCTACTTTTAAGTCGATTACAGATTAAGTTAGGCACAGAGTTAGCACATTCTCTATTATAGTGCAAGATGCTATGTTGAATAACTATGATTTTTAAGAAACCTTTTTGATGGAGAAAAGTAGTTTGTTTTAATGAATCTAACAGTTTATCAAGCGATATGTGAATGGGGACCCTCCTAGAATCTAATATGATTTATTAAGCAATATGTGAATGGGGACCCTCCTAGAATCTAATATGATTTATCAAGCAATATGTGAATGGGGACCCTCCTAGAATCTAATATGATTTATCAAGCAATATGTGAATGAGGACCCTCCTAGAATCTAATATGATTTATCAAGCAATATGTGAATGGGGACCCTCCTAGAATCTAATATGATTTATCAAGCAATATGTGAATGAGGACCCTCCTAGAATCTAATATGATTTATCAAGCAATATGTGAATGAGGACCCTCCTAGAATCTAATATGATTTATCAAGCAATATGTGAATGGGGACCCTCCTAGAATCTAATATGATTTATCAAGCAATATGTGAATGAGGACCCTCCTAGAATCTAATATGATTTATCAAGCAATATGTGAATGAGGACCCTCCTAGAATCTAATATGATTTATCAAGCAATATGTGAATGGGGACCCTCCTAGAATCTAATATGATTTATCAAGCAATATGTGAATGAGGACCCTCCTAGAATCTAATATGATTTATCAAGCAATATGTGAATGGGGACCCTCCTAGAATCTAATATGATTTATCAGCAATATGTGAATGGGGACCCTCCTAGAATCTAATATGATTTATCAAGCAATATGTGAATGAGGACCCTCCTAGAATCTAATATGATTTATCAAGCAATATGTGAATGGGGACCCTCCTAGAATCTAATATGATTTATCAAGCAATATGTGAATGAGGACCCTCCTAGAATCTAATATGATTATCAAGCAATATGTGAATGGGGACCCTCCTAGAATCTAATATGATTTATCAAGCAATATGTGAATGAGGACCCTCCTAGAATCTAATATGATTTATCAAGCAATATGTGAATGAGGGACCCTCCTAGAATCTAATATGATTTATCAAGCAATATGTGAATGGGGACCCTCCTAGAATCTAATATGATTTATCAAGCAATATGTGAATGAGGACCCTCCTAGAATCTAATATGATTTATCAAGCAATATGTGAATGAGGACCCTCCTAGAATCTAATATGATTTATCAAGCAATATGTGAATGGGGACCCTCCTAGAATCTAATATGATTTATCAAGCAATATGTGAATGAGGACCCTCCTAGAATCTAATATGATTTATCAAGCAATATGTGAATGAGGACCCTCCTAGAATCTAATATGATTTATCAAGCAATATGTGAATGGGGACCCTCCTAGAATCTAATATGATTTATCAAGCAATATGTGAATGAGGACCCTCCTAGAATCTAATATGATTTATCAAGCAATATGTGAATGGGGACCCTCCTAGAATCTAATATGATTTATCAAGCAATATGTGAATGGGGACCCTCCTAGAATCTAATATGATATATCAAGCAATATGTGAATGAGGACCCTCCTAGAATCTAATATGATTTATCAAGCAATATGTGAATGGGGACCCTCCTAGAATCTAATATGATTTATCAAGCAATATGTGAATGAGGACCCTCCTAGAATCTAATATGATTTATCAAGCAATATGTGAATGAGGACCCTCCTAGAATCTAATATGATTTATCAAGCAATATGTGAATGGGGACCCTCCTAGAATCTAATATGATTTATCAAGCAATATGTGAATGAGGACCCTCCTAGAATCTAATATGATTTATCAAGCAATATGTGAATGGGGACCCTCCTAGAATCTAATATGATTTATCAAGCAATATGTGAATGGGGACCCTCCTAGAATCTAATATGATTTATCAAGCAATATGTGAATGGGGACCCTCCTAGAATCTAATATGATTTATCAAGCAATATGTGAATGAGGACCCTCCTAGAATCTAATATGATTTATCAAGCAATATGTGAATGGGGACCCTCCTAGAATCTAATATGATTTATCAAGCAATTTGTGAATGGGGACCCTCCTAGAATCTAATATGATTTATCAAGCAATATGTGAATGGGGACCCTCCTAGAATCTAATATGATTTATCAAGCAATATGTGAATGGGGACCCTCCTAGAATCTAATATGATTTATCAAGCAATATGTGAATGGGGACCCTCCTAGAATCTAATATGATTTATCAAGCAATATGTGAATGGGGACCCTCCTAGAATCTAATATGATTTATCAAGCAATATGTGAATGGGGACCCTCCTAGAATCTAATATGATTTATCAAGCAATATGTGAATGGGGACCCTCCTAGAATCTAATATGATTTATCAAGCAATATGTGAATGGGGACCCTCCTAGAATCTAATATGATTTATCAAGCAATATGTGAATGGGGACCCTCCTAGAATCTAATATGATTTATCAAGCAATATGTGAATGGGGACCCTCCTAAAATCTAATATGATTTATCAAGCAATATGTGAATGGGGACCCTCCTAGAATCTAATATGATTTATCAAGCAATATGTGAATGGGGACCCTCCTAGAATCTAATATGATTTATCAAGCAATATGTGAATGGGGACCCTCCTAGAATCTAATATGATTTATCAAGCAATATGTGAATGGGGACCCTCCTACAATCTGTAGGTAGTAGGGGTAGGCAGCCCCGCCCAGGGAAGTACTACCGCCAAGGTTTCGGGAGACTCAGGGAATAGCCTGAATTCCATTTTCTCTCCCAGGCTTTGGTAGCTGGATACATATCTTTCTGCCTCACACATCAGGGGTATCAGGAAAACCCTCTTTATATAACATACACATCCAACTTCACGACATTGCCCTACATCGCTATCCTCTATCCATAAAATACTACTCTTCCCACTACATATCATACATGTAACACCATACACTTACCTTATAAATATGGCAGTACAATTGTTAAGAGCAAACCTGGTGGTCCCTCGGATATCCACCCCGGCAGGGTTGGGTTATTGACACAGGGCCCTCCCGGTCGTCATCATGCGACTGTGTCAAGAGCATTGCAACGTCCCAAAGCTGCTTGTCAGTACAACTATTTCTTTAGTAATATAAGGGGACTTCACTCTAACATCAATTCTGTACACCAATTTCTTCAAGCAGAATCCCCTACTCTCCTTTTTTTGACAGAGACTCAAGTAACATCCACATCTGACACATCTAGATTTAATTTTCCAGGTTATCAACTGCTCCAAAATTTCAGACCTAAAGGTGGTGTGTGTTGCTTCGCAAAATCTGAAATTGCCCTGGAGGAGGTTACTAGTTTCAATTGTCCCTATTTTGATTATTCTATATACAAATTAATTTCTGCTGGTAAATTTAAATACATGTGTTGCATCTACCGTTCCCCAAATACTCCTCCAGAGCAAAGTCTTTTTGATTCTCTGTCCTCACAACTCAGTGTCCTCAACTTAAATGCTCTTCTGAAATCACTGTGTTGGGTGATTTTAATGTCCATAATGTTGAATGGCTCACTCATTCAGCCAGGACTGATGATGCTGGTCTTGAATGTGAGCTATTTGCAGACTCATTTAATCTCATTCAACTAGTCAACCAACCCACCCGTGTACCAGATAATCCTAATCATAATTCCCACCTACTGGACTTATTTTTAACAACCAATTCAGAAAATTATGATGTTACAGTGAGGTCCCCACTTGGATCTTCTGATCACTGTCTGATACAGGCCACCTGTCTATCACCTACCACACCTTCCCACTCTGAACCTGTTTTGGTGACTAAATGGCATTACGATAGGGCAGACTGGGAGGGTCTTCAAGGTTTCTTTATTGATATTCCCTGGACCTCTTTCTTTTCTAATGATGCACACTCCACCTTGAGCCACATACAAGATTTTGTAAAAATTGGAATGGAAACTTTTATTCCTCATCAAAAGTACAGTAAAAGATCTAATTCACCTAAATGGTTTGACCATAATTGTGCTAGAGTAACTGAACAAAAAGCAATAGCCTACAATGCATTCACGAGATCAAAAAACACATGAAGCCTTTAATTACTTTAGAAACATCAGAAATCATGCCAAAACTGTATTAAACCTAACTAAATCAAACTTTCTCCATAAGCAGGCAAATAAACTTCTAAATAATCCAAATGATAACAAAATATTTTGGTCTACTCTTAACTCATTCAAATCCAACTTCACTACTGCTTCATCCATTCCACCATTAAAATCTCCGACTGGCAATCTTGTAAGTGACCCACGAGGTAAAGCTAACCTTCTTGCGGATATTTTCTCCACCAACTCAACCTTAGATGAAATAAATCAAGATGTCCCTGTACTTAATTTTAATTCGCCTGAAATTCCCTCACTTAAGATCCACACCAGACATGTCAAAACTATTTTGCAGAATCTCTCAGTAGATAAGGCTCCTGGTCCAGATGAAATTCCTCCAATAGTACTTAAGAATTGCTCCTTGGTGCTCGCTCCTGTATTGGCAAAATTTTCCGTCTGTGTACTCATACCTCATGCTTCCCAGTACCCTGGAAAGAAGCAAACATCCATCCAGTTCCTAAAAAAGGTGCCTCTTCAGATCCATCAAACTACAGACCAATAGCTATAACTTCCACTCTTGGCAAAGTTTTTGAAATTATATTAAATAATCACATAATTAAGCATCTGGAGAATAATAAATTAATCAGTGATAGGCAATATGGTTTTAGACGATGTCGATCAACTGCAGACATTCTTTGCCTTCTTACGCATCAAATCAACCAAGCTACAGACCAACATGGTGAAACACATACAATAGCACTGGATATATCAAAGGCATTTGATAGAGTCTGGCATCAATCCTTATTGTCGAAGATGTCACACTACGGCCTTGCATCATTAGTTCCACTAATTTCTTCTTATCTTCATAACAGAAAAATATGTGTAATGGTAGATGGCCTTTATTCTCAATTTCACTCAATAAATGCTGGTGTTCCCCAGGGATCAGTTTTGGCCCCAACTCTGTTCCTCATTCATATCAATGATCTCATATCTACCACTCATAATCCAATACATTCCTACGCAGATGACTCAACACCCCACAGTTCCTTCACATTTACCAATTCTTTCACCCAACCCGATCTTATAAATTCAAAAATAAACACTGCAATTTCTCTGAACCAGGACCTTTCTAGAATTAATGAATGGGGACAAGAGAATCTAGTTTCCTTTAATGCACAGAAAACCAAGTACATTCAATTTTCTAACCGACAGAATCTCACTGACTCCCATATATTTTTTAATGATGTAAATATTCCCACTTCCCCTAGTATTGACATTCTCGGTGTAACATTAACTACTAACTTGAGCTGGACACATTATGTTAGAAGCATTGCTAAGAATGCCTCTAAAAAACTGGGACTCCTGTACAGAGTTCGAGAATTCTTCACTGACGAGCAGTTGGCCGTAATATATAAAAGTCATGTGCGCTCTCAGATGGATTACTGTTCACCTCTGTGGGGTGGAAGTGGAGTGGTTGCATTGAGGCAGTTGGACAAAATTCAAAATAAAGCTATTAGATTAATCAATAACCCTGCAATCACACAGGACCTTCCTACATTAGCCATACGAAGAAACGTTGCATCCCTTGCATTATTCTACAGATATTTTCACAGCAATTGTTCCGAGGAACTTGCTTCAATTGTGCCGCCTCTCCACATCTTTCCCCGTAGAACTAGGGCAGCTGAGAGCGCCCATGAATTTACACTTTCTCCTCCACAATGCAGAACTTCTGCTTATCAGAATTCATTTATCCCCAGAGCTACTACTCTTTGGAATTCACTTCCCTCGAATTGCTTTCCACAAACTTACAATCTACAAATGTTTAAATCCAGTTGTTACAAACATTTTATGAATGGAGGATGCCTTTAGGCACATGGACCTTTTTGTTTTATCTGTGTTTTTCCTTCCTCCGTTCATTGTCTCTTAAAAAAAAAAAAAAAAAAAAAAAAAAAATCTAATATGATTTATCAAGCAATATGTGAATGGGGACCCTCCTAGAATCTAATATGATTTATCAAGCAATATGTGAATGAGGACCCTCCTAGAATATATAGTGTCCCTATCGGTTCAGTACTTAAGCCGGTGTCACACGAGCCCTTTTTCGAGCAATTTTTACGGGCAATAATGGTCTGGAAGCTTAGAAAATGACACTTTATCAGAATTCAGCCGCCTAACATAATCTACCTTCAGTCTAGTTACCGATACCAGTGCGAAAATGTCTCGAAATAATACGATAAAAAACTTGCTCTTGGAAAATTGACGGAAAAAGCGCTCGTGTGACAGCGGTTTAAGCCAATATAACAACATATCACATTGGTTTCACTATACCTTACATTTGCAGGGCTTGGTAGGTCATTTGCAGGGCTTGGTAGGTCATTTGCAGGGCTTGGTAGGTCATTTGCAGGGCTTGGTAGGTCATTTGCAGGGCTTGGTAGGTCATTTCCTCATCCAGCTAAAATATTAAATGTATACCTTTCTGTGGGTCATTGGTTTTCTAAAGCATAATCTGTTAAGGGGCGGCAGACCGTTTTTTCTGGACCCCCTTCTCCCTAGTTTTGAGATTTTAAGATGCAGGTTCCATTAGTTTGGGGATTTTATGACCTTTCACCCAATTTCTTTGTCAATATTAGGACCCTTCGTGCCATTTAGGTGTCGATTTTTTCCTGGCGAGCGATAGCGAGCCTGTAATTTGAAGAGGAATCGGCCTTTGGCCGAGAAATTTGTCTACCTAAAAATGTACAAATTTATCTTGAAGGGGGGGTCTAGGGGGTGTTTTTCTAAGCTTGATGGAGGTCTAGGGAGGAAACTAAAAATATATATGAATAAATGAATTAATAGACCAAACAAACGGTCTGCCTCCTCTTAACTATAAGTAGGTCTCTCTAAGTGGAATATTATGAAGAGGTTTTCCTAAATGGATTATTATTAAAGGGTCTAACCGTGATATTATGAGAGGTTGTTTCTATGTTGAAAACTATGGAGGATCTTTCGAAGTCGAACATTATGAGAGCTACTAATTTGAATAGTGTGAGAGGGTCTACAGTATAGAAGTCGAACATTATGAGAGCTACTAATTTGAATAGTGTGAGAGGGTCTACAATATATAAGTCTAACATTATGAAAAAGGTCCTTAATTCAAACATTATATGAGGATCTTCCTAAAATGAACAAAATCTTCTAATATTGACTAGACTAATATATAAATGATGAACATTCATAAAAAGTTAAAATATATAGTTGAGCCACGAATATCGGTTTTGTGCGTGTGTTAGTAGTGGCAAGTGTGACCCTCTTCAACCATGTATATACTCTCTCTCTCTCTATATATATATATATGGGTGTGTTTATGCGTGTGTGTGTTTAAAGGCGGTATCACACGAGCGCTTTTTCACTCAACATTTATCCTTAACACTGGTCTGGCAGCTTACGTGATCAACATATATAATATTTTGGTTGCCTAAATTCATCTACCATCAGTCTAGTTTCCGATACCAGTGCAAAATAGTCCAGAAATGTTGCCAGAAAAAATGTTGATCATCGAATGTTGACTATAAAAGCTTTCGTGTGATAACGGCTTAAGAGGCAAGCATGACCATCTTGAACTGTGTGTCTGTGCGTGTGTGTCACTAATGGGGTGGCAAGACATGTGCGTATACTCTGTATGTGTGTGTTTGTGTGTGTGTGTGTGTGTATTTGCGCTTGGGGTGCTCCATGATGGTCTTTAGCTGCATGTGTGCGTGTGTGTTAGTAAGGGTAAAACCTTTGTATGGTGGGTTAAGACGATCTTGTACTGTGCTGTGTGAGAGAGAGGGAGAGAGAGAGAGAGTAGTAGTAGTAGTAGTAGTAGTAATAGTAGTTTCGTGACTTACTATGATGGGGGTGAGGCATGAATGTGAGTTGTGCATTGTGTGTATGTGTGTGTGAAGTAATGTATATGTGTGTGCGTCATTAGATACATAATGCTAATATTGTCTCTGACTGTACGTTCGTGCATTCTGTGTGCGTGACCTGTACGTTAGGATTGGGAGATAGGGGGGGGGGGAGCCTGTATGTAAGTTTTTGTCGTGTACGTAAATCATATGTATACGTGTGAGCGGTGGCGTGACTGTGTGCGTGTTGGTGAGCGCCCACAACCATTATAATTACACACGGAGCATTGGTATCACCAGTCATACACAATATCACTATTTCTACTCATATGCTCGGCTGTAATCTATAATATCGGAAATATTTAATAAGACCCAATAATTCCCTTGTTACACAATGCGTCGAAGCAGCGTTGCCATCGACGAGGACACCATAAAAAGACAAATTATTAGCTTGGTGTACCGGTAACTAATGCCGCGTTAAGGAATTGCAGCCATCTTTGTTTACTTCCTGTGCTGCCAGGCGTATGTGTAAACACCAAGGGGGGGGGGGGGGGGTGTTAGATTGTTTACACCTATAAAGCCGCTGTCACACGAGCGCTTTTTCCGTCAATATTCCAGTACCAAGTTTTTTCTCGTATTATTTCAAAAAAATTCTCACTGGTATCGGCAACTAAAAATGAAGGTAGATTAGGTTAGGCGGCTGAATTCTGATACAGTGTCATTTTTGAAGCTTCCAGACCATAATTGCCCATACAAATTGCTCGAAAAAGGACTCGAAAGGACTTGGTAAACACAGCTCTCCTGGTGTATAACAGGCCTAACTCTTTATTCCGGGTGATCTGTGTTCGTGAGAAGAGATACGAGCCCCAGTAATACAGTTATCTGCCTGTCTGTATGTTTGTATATATCTCTATCTGCCTCTCTGTATGTTTGTCTATATCTATATATTTCTGTCTGTCTGTCTATCTGTATATCTGTCTGTCTATGTCTGTGTATCTGTTTGTTTATCTGTCTCTGTGTCTGTCTGTCTTTAGTTGTCTGTCTATCTGTATATCTGTCTGTCTGTGTGTATATCTGTCTGTTTGTCTGTATATATGCCTGTTTGTCTGTCTGTATATCTGTCTGTTTGTGTGTATGTCTGTCTGTATATATGCCTGTTTGTCTGTATGTCTGTCTGTATATATGCCTGTTTGTCTGTATGTATATCTGTATATCTTGACCAATATTTTGACCAATAGTTTATTTTATCATTTAAGACATTATATATATATAGTATATAGATTTAGGCTATATAAAAATCACGTTAATAATTAAGTTAGTACAATTTCATCTCCCAGAGAGAGAGAGAGAGAGAGAGAGAGAGAGAGAGAGAGAGAGAGAGAGAGAGAATGAGAGAGAGAGAGAGAGAGAGAGAGAGAGAGAGAGAGAGAGAGAGAGAGAGAGAGAGAGCAAATGGTTTCTCGCCCCCATTATCAACTTATCAGCTGATAGCGAGGGTAAAGCAGTGTTGTCAAGTTCTGCCCTACCAACGGACTCTTTATGTTGAACGGAGTATAGTAAGTTATCTTGCGTCGAAGAGGAAGGGCCGTGAATGGTCGACTTTAAGGTGAGGTTTTTAGTTTGGTCTCTAGATATCCATCAAGCTTAAGATTACACCCCCTTGAGCCCCTTTCAAGATAAATTTGTACATTTTTCGGTAGAAAAATGTCCCGGCTGAAAGCCGGTTCCTCTTAAATTACAGGCTCGCTATCGCTCGCCAGGATAAAATCGACACCTAAATTGCACGAAAGGTTTTAAAATTGACAGAAATGGGTTGAAAGTTTTTTAAATCATCAAAATAATGGGGGCGAACGTCTTAAAATTAGAAAAGCAATGGGGCTAAACATGAGGGAGAAAGGAGTCAAGAAAAAACTCCCTCAAGTGTTGATGTTCCATTTGAGGATCTTCAGAAGTGGTTAGTGGCTTAGACAATTGTATTTGTCAGTGTATTGGTTGATATACCCATTTCATATTTGGAAAGCAGTCCTATACGACCAACCAAAATCTTATGGCACTTGAGAGCCAAAATTGCTTTTCCAACCTTGAGAAAACCCACGGTTGTCTTCGAATTAGAAATATATTTCCTACCGGTAATTTAAATGATTTTTGATAGCATTATGCGTTAGAAAGCAAGTGACTCAGAAAGCTGTACATTAAATATTTTAGCTGGATGAGGAAAGTACCTACCAAGCCCTGCAAATGTAAGGTACCGGTACTGTACAACCAATGTGATTTGTTAGTTTTGAGATTTTAAGACATTCGGCCCATTAATTTGGCGATTTTAACACCTTTAGCCCCATTTCGTTGTCAAATTTAAGACCTTTCGTGCCATTTAGGTGTCGATTTTTTCCTGGCGAGCGATAGCGAGCCTGTAATTTTAAGAGGAAACGGCCTTTGGCCGGAACATTTTGCTACTGAAAAATGTACTAATCTATCTTGAAGGGTTGTCTAGGGGGTGTTTTTTAAAGCTTGATGGAGGTCTAGCGAGGAAAATAACAAATTCATGAATAACTGAATTAAAAAAAAAAAAAAAAAAAAAAACACTAGCCCCTTAAGAACACACGTGACATGACTCTAGTGGTACCCGTAACCTGTGACGACAGTACCGAGTACCGCTTGCCACCTTAACCCTTTGATAAACACCACCTTTGCTGTATGCTTCACAAAGGCCTACAGTTACATGTAGTGGTTCCCGGACATCTCAACCAGGGCACCAGCTCAACCACGGACACATATCAACAATACCAATTTATAGTACTACTCCAAGTTAAGGGGAGATTTCCACTTGAGGGACTTTTTTCTTGACCCCTTTCTCCCTATGTCTAGCCCCATTGCCTTTGAGATGTTCAAACGTTCGCCCCATTAGTTTGGCGATTTTAAGAACCCTCGCCCCATTTATGTCAATTTTAAGACCATTCGTGCCACTTAGGTGTCGATTTTTTCCTGGCGAACGATAGCGAGCCTGTAACTTAAGGGGAACCGGCTTTCGGCCGGGATATTTTTCTACCGAAAAATGTAAAAATTTATCTTGAAAGGGGGTCTAGGGAGAGTAATTTTAACCTTGATGGAAGTCTAAGGAATCGACTAAAAACCTCCCCTTAACCCGTACAGTACCGGGGACGTCCTTTTTAGCATATTCTGGTCACTATTAGACGAGTATATTCAGCTTAGGAAGGACCTCTAGTAATAATAAGGCTTCAGACTATCTCAACCAACCCTTTTGACTACCATAGATCCTTCTTAAGCTGCATAATATAGTCTAAATATAGCTAGCATAAAATATAACGCGTCGTTGGTACTCAAAGGGTTAACCAAACCTAACTTTGCTTGTTTAGTTTACACTGGTTGATATATTTTGCTTCAAGTGGTTTACTGATTCAATCAATCACCAGATTCAACTTCGATAAGACATTGTTCAGAATGATGAGACAAGCTTATGTATTTCACAATCATATTGACGAATATAGGGATAGACAGTTAAATGGGGATCAGAATCAAACGTGGACTGTCAAAGGTGTGTATTTAATATTGCGTTTATTTTTTTATTTTTTTATTTATTTTTTTTTCATTCTGGGTATCGACAAGGATATTTATTACCTTTCTGTCGTCGTGGTTGTGGACGAGAAAATAGTATGGTAGCCGTCGATTTAGTACTTCTCGTCCATTGTGGGTGTCTGCGAACTATTGATTATACCTGTATATGCCATGCACCCTACCTACCTACGCACTTGTACGCCACAAAGAGCTACGCCATACTGGAACGCCACACACACACACATACAGATACGCCACTCACACACACATTTACAGGTATGCCACTCACACACTCATACGCCCATCACAAATAAACACAGACCATACTGTAAACTCGAACACATACACATTTGATGCACACACATATAGTTACGCCTCACACTCACACAGCAAAGCTATACATACACAGGTACGTCACACATACACAGGTACACCACACATACACAGGTACGCCACACATACATAGGTACGTCACACATACACAGGTACACCACACATACACAGGTACACCACACATACACAGGTACGCCACACATACACAGGAACACCACACAAACATACACATGTACGACACACACACGCACACAGGTACGCCACATACACAAACACAGATATGACACATACCACACCAGTTACCGCCAACACACACACAACATAGGTACGCCACACACTGCACGCACACACGGGTACACCACATACACACACACAGAGATACGCCACACACACAAACAGGTACGCCACACACACAGGTACACCACACAGATACAACACACACATACACCGTATGTGCACACACATGTACACCACATACACACTCACAGGTATGCCCCAGTACACTACACAACAGGTTTACGCACACACACACGTCCAGCGTACCCGCCACACACACACAGGCTACGCCACCACACACACACAGGTTACGCCCACACAGATACAACACTTAAACATACGCCATATGTTGCCACAACACATGTACACCACATACACAAATCACAGGGTATGCCACATACATACAAAAAAGGTACGGCCCACAACATCACGTCCTAGGTACGCACACACACACACAGGGTACGCCACACCACACACACTGATGTGCCACATCACACACACACACAAGCAGTACGCCACACGTGTACAGAATACGCCACATACACACATACAGGTACACCACCACATATACAGATTACGCCACTCATGCCACACACTGGTTACGCTTACCCACACATACAGGATACGCCACACAACGCACACACAGGTAAGCTACACACATACCGATACGGTCATACCACCACATACAGATACGCCACACTACGCACAACAGATACGCCACACTACACACACACATGTACGGCCACACCCACTACAGGTACGCCACACACGTACACACCAGGCATGCTAACAAACATACAGGTGTACACCAAACACGCACACAGATACACCAAATAGTTCACAAACACAAACAATATATACGCCCACACACACACAGATACGCCCAACATACACAACAAGGACATTTTACGCCAGGTAGAGAGGTATATACGCTACATAAACTGCAATACGGGATAGTAAAGGAGTGGGGTGACGCTTCTTTGGAAAACACACCGTAACTTCTTCCCTCATCATTAATTCACGCCCGCCCGTAACATACACTTACCGGTCTCTACTCCCCAGCTTTACCACGGGGAGGTAGGGAGATCTTTTTTGGGACCCCCTTCCCGCTTATGTTTAGCATAATAGTTTTTGAGGATTTTGTTAGGACGTTCGTTCCGTTAACGTGTTTGATACTTTTCGCCCCATTTTGTTGTCAATATTTAGACCTTTTCGTGCCATTTATGTGTCAGATTATTTCCTGGCAAGCGGAGAAGCGAGCCTCGCAATTTTAGAAGAAATCACGGCCTTCGGCCGGGGGACATTTTTCTACCGAAAATATGTACAAATTTATCTTGAAAGGGGATAGATCGCGGGGGCGTTTTTTTAAAGTTGATGGAGGTCTAGCAAGGAAAAGGAAACCTAAAAAAACAAATAATAAATTCAGTAATGTATAAACCAGAAACCAAAAGCAATACCCCCTTAAATTACTCTTCCTTCCCTCCCTTCCGTCCGTCTTCCCTCTTCCGTCCGTCCTTCCCTCCTTCCGTCCGTCTTCCCCCTCTTTTACTTCGTACTATTTGCTTAATTTATGTCTTCTAAATATTTCTGGTTTTCCCTTTTTACTTCAGCCTTTCCAAAAAAAAAAAATCTCATTGTATGGCTTTCTTCCCCTCCTTCCGGGTCACCCTTCTCTCCTTCCGTATTTCCTACTCGTTCTTTTAGTCATATTTTCTCCCTTCATTGTTCCATGGGAAAATAAACTCTTAAAAAAAGTTGACAGCAGCAATGCAATATAAACACCATATGAGGAGGTAGGAAACACACTTTATTGACAAACGTTTCGACATGGCTAGCTTCTTCAGGTCACTAACAGACGCTAGGTCCTGGGATGCATTCATTCTGTTTTTCTTCCATCTTGTATTATTTTCCTGAATTTTCTTCCATC